>JABXJD010000108.1:1165000-1722500 GCA_013375575.1 Percina caprodes | reverse complement strand
CGTATGACGTAGAATCTTATGTGAGGTTTCGTTGAACTCAGCAGAGAGTTCCTTTTTCATTGGTGATGTTTGACCCGCCCCCCCTATGATGTGGCCACGCCCCTTTCACAGATAATGAACTTTATGATGTACAGACGTGTGAGGTGTATTTGAACTCTGCAGGTAGTTCCCTTTTCATTGGTGATGATTTTCGGTGTCTGAGTGACGCGCAAAGGAGCGGCGTCCAGGTTAGCAAGGGCCCGTCCAACGTTGCTTGCAGCTTTAATTGATTTTTGGGTTTTGAGAAATTTGGAACCGGGTCCTAATAGAAACGGGTCTGGAGAGCCATCCCTAGCTTTCGCGTCCAGGACCTGGGCCCCTGATTAGAATATACACCCTCATTCAACGTGGATGTCATTGGTTGTTTCTGTTGTGCATACTCTTTTCATACCTACAGTATTATCAGACAAAATCCAGATGAACCAAGCAAGAAAAAATAACGTCCACTATTAAAGATGTTTTTGACACAGCATCTATTTTTCCCCCCTTGTTAATATGTTGCACAACACCAAATGCTATTTGACCCATGCTTAACTAATAGTTGGAAGTTCCCATTTATTTTTCCCTTTTTTTTTTCTTACATAAGACTGCTCACTCATCAGACGCAGAGCACTGTTGAGTTACAGATGACAGTTCTGGGCTGATCCATTACCACTTTTCCCTGGGCATAATTACCATCTCCCTCCAGTAACATGCAACACTCTCTCCTTCAAACGCAATGTTGCACCAACTTCTCAATCTGGTTGCAACAGGAACAACACTTCTTTTTCTTTTCAATCCCCTCCTCTCTGGGGTCTCTGGTGGAGCACACCTGCATGCATAAAAACAACAATTAGAGAGTGATCATGATGATCAGTGCTGATTAATTCAGCTTCAGAATTTGCAATTTCCCAGTGGGATTTGGTGGCAGTGCAGAAGGAGACGTAGCAGTGGCAGAAGCATGCCTGTCTTGCTATGATGCCATGTGTCATTTTTTGACAAGTCTCCGGGATAAAGAAAGCAGGCATAAAGCTTTAAATCAAATTGGTCACACAGCCTTGCCAATCACTGTAGACAACATATGCAGGCTCACAACCAAGGTGAAGCCGCTGTTACGTGTCTCGGTGGTGAGCAATCTCCCTGTGCTCTAAAATGGAAATGAAACTGTTACACACCCACAGCTATTGAGGAAGGGATTTGCGTGGGCAGAGGTACAACTATACTAGATCGCCACTGTGGGAGAAGCTTTGGCTTTGCCCTTCTTCAAAGTGAGATTTACAAAAAGGAAATGCTTGGCTATTCAAAAGAAGCTCCTGATGGTGGGAAGACAAAAGGTACTTCACACTATCCTCCCTGGGGCGCATATACGCCAAAGCTCCACTTCTCCGCTTTACTCTTTATTCTAAGTACAAGTTCCCCCCTAGAGTGCACTGCATTCTCTCTTGCTCCTGTCTCTGCTGCTCAATTTTTTTTTAGCTATTATTTTCTTCACTCTCTGTACCTAGCGATATTTCTCTCACTTAATTTCACTTGTCTTTTGCCCAGTACACCCTCCTTGTTCTGCTTTTGCATCTCTCTCCTGTACTCCTTCTTGTCCCTGCTCTCTCAACTATAAGTTTCTCTCCCTCTCTGCTTTCTCCTCTCTGCTTTCCTTTCTCTGTGCTCTCTCTCAGTCTCTCCCTCTGTCTCAAGCCACATGTTGGCTAGCTTAGAGCAAAACCCTCTATTAACAGAAGCTGAGGCCAGATGGTGGCTCAGAGATGGATCATATCAACTCTGAAGGTCTATGTGAGTTCCAGACTGTTTTTTTTTTTCTCTGGGCATCTCAAAAATAACTTGCACTTTGCCTTTGACTTGTTACTTAAATTACCATTTTGTATCCACTCAGGAAAGATCAGAGAATCCAAATATAGTTGTATCTAATGGTGCTGTCATTCATAAGTAATATTAGTACTGAAAACTTTGTTCAGAAAACATTCTTGGCCATTTTTCATCTTATCTAGCTTACTGAGCCAAAAGCAATTCCAGCAATGGGAGTGTTTTGTGTGATTCTGGACATCTCTTTTCATTGCACACGTGCTATAATATAAATTCAGTTGTGTATCCTCTCTGAAGGCTGTCAAACTGTGATGGGTCTTGTTAACAAACAGACTTCAAATCCCCTGGCGAAACTATATATTTGCAAAGGAAACTTGGCTGTAGAATGAGAAATGTAGCATGTCTGTGGACACCAAAAGAAGAGAAGCAGGTACAATATTCTCCACAGGGAGAAAACCCTGCAGATTGCCTAATGAGGCATAGCCAGACTATACACTTTGGTCAGTTCAGTAGATGAGCGTGAAACTCCCCATTAAATAATGTGAATCTCACATTAAAAGGCCCTCCTAAGGCAAAGTCTATGTAGTATGGATGACTAACTCAATTAATTCAGTCCCTCTGAAAGTTTTTTTCCAAACCAAGGATGTTTTATGGTATTTGTCCTGTCTGTGTTGTCACTGTGTGGGTCTGTTTCTGTGGGTATCAGAAATGAGTGCACCAGCGCACAGTGTGAATGCTGACTGAATCTGAACTGGTAGTCTGCCCTCAATACCAAAACAAGTCATCTATTTCCTGTTTTGTGCATGCACGCCTTTGCCTGCTGTGTAGTGGTGATTGTCAGGTAACATTCACATTTTTTCTTCCTCCTCCATCGTTTTCCTTTACTGCGGAGAACCAAGTTCATTGTGATTTGGATTGCAGTTCCACGGCTCAATGGGTTCTGCTTGAAATGAGTTTTGAGAGAGTGAGCATGAGCGAGAAAGACAGAACCTCCAGCTGCTTAGCATCTTGATGAATAAAAGATGGAGGCACTAGTGTCTTATAAACAACAACAGCGCATAATTAGTAGTTCTTTTTTATTTTAGGAACACTTTGTGACATTTCCTTTGTGTAACTGCTTTCATCATGCATGTCCTGCATGCTTTACATGTTGTGTGGACTTCCTCTCTCTTCCTTTTCAGTCAACAGTTAAGATGGAATAATATTTGCGTTCAATGCCAATTTAAATACTGACATACTTTGTATACTGTATACACTTCTCTAGTATACTGTTGTAATCTTGCCTGCCTGCATGTATATGGAAATTATACATTGTACACTGAAAATTATTTATTCATTCAATCATATACCCATGCAGAAACATACAGTACATCTAACTGTAAAAGTGCAGCATTAATATTTACAAACCAGGCCTGGTTTAAGGCTGATTTGTAAATAGTGAAACTGATTGGAGTACTTTAAGTATTGAGCTTGCTATATACATACAGTGGGGCTCGAATGTTTGGGAACCCCATGTAAAAATTTGTATTAATGAGCATAAAGAAGCCAAAAAAAAGATGGAAAAATCTCCAAAAGGCAGATCATGACAGATTAGACATTTGTATAATATGTCACAAAAAGATATTATTTCCATCAGTTACCTTTTCAAAATAACAAAACAAAAAAAATGATGTCTGCAACAGTTTTGGCACCCTGCAGTTTCTAGCATGCACCGCCCCCTTTGGAAAGCTGAGACCTGACAGTGTCATGGATTGTTCTCAATCATCGTCTGGAAAGACCAGGTGATGTCAATATTAAGGTTTTAAATGCCCAGACTCATCTGACCTTGCCCCAACAATCAGCACCATGGCTTCTTCTAAGCAGTTGTCTAGAAAACTGAAACTGAAAATAGTTGAAAATAGATAGCAAAGCATTTTCAGAGGCCAATATCCTCTGTTCGGAATGTAATTAAGAAATGACAGTCATCAGGAACAGTTGAAGTTAAAGCAAGATCTGGAAGACCAAGAAAAATATCAGACAGAACAGCTTGCAGGAGTGTGAGAAAAGCAAGTCAGAACCCACGTTTGACTGCACGATCCATCCAGAAAGACCTGGCAGACACTGGAGTTGTGCTACACTATTCTACACTACACTATAAAGAGATACTTGTACAAATATGGTCTTCATGGAAGAGTCATCAGAAGAAAACCTCTTCTACGTCCTCACCACAAAGATCAGCGTTTGAAGTTTGCTAATGAACATTTAGACAAGCCTGATGCATTGTGGGAACAAGTTCTGTGGACCGATGAGGTTAAAGTAGAACTTTTTGGCCGCAATGAGCAAAGGTACATTTGGAGAAGAGAGGGCATTTTTGTGAAAAGAACCTCTGTCCAACTGTTAAGCATGGGGGGGGATCAATCATGCTTTGGGGTTGTATTGCAGCCAGTGGCACAGGCAACATTTCACGAGTAGAAGGAAAATGGATTCAGTAAAATTTCAGCAAATTTTGGACGCTAACTTGATGCCATCTGTTAAAAAGCTGAAGTTAAAGAGAAGATGGCTTCTACAAATGGCTAATGATCCTAAACACACCTCAAGATCCACGGTGGAGTGCGTGACAGACAGCCCAGAAATCTCAAAGAACTGGAAGACTTTTGTAAAGAAGAATGGGCGAAGAAAGTTTAAATGATGGCAATAAAATCTAACTTTTTGTGACATAATACAAATTTTTCCATCTTTTCTTGGCTTGTTATGCACATTAATACAAATTTTTACCTGGGGTGCCCAAACTGTCAAGCTCCACTGTAGGTAGATAAAGAAATATGAAATGAAAAATTCCATGACATCAAAATGAACTATATCATCACTGAGAAAACTACTATGAAGATATAGGTCATATAAAGTAGCATAATAAAACTAATTTTCTTTATTTTTCTTAGCTGTTTTAACTTTAGAACACTGTTCCTTTTTGCCAGTGCAGTTCATCTGTTTCTCATTACAAAAGACTCTTACTCATACAGCATAGCTTTTAATAACCCTACGTTTTATGTGGCAAATGCACTCGTATTTTGGGCAAAGAGTCTCTGTCTCCTTTGAATCTCCATTAGCTGTCTGTTTCCTTAAAACATCACTTTAATGGGCTATTTGTCAGACTTCTTTTGCAGTGGACTACTAATGGTCTTTTAATGTAATATGACCTACCTTTTGCTGTATTCGTAATTGCGGTTATCAAAGTTATTTTCCATTAAGTGTTATATAATAACACATAATTTTGTCTACGCCATGTAAAAAGCAAAGTCGGTATATATGTACGTTTCCGTCACAGAAAACTTTCCCGACATTATAGACTTTTGCAAGGCCTTGAAGTACTACACATTTTGAACACCAGGGAATTCAAAACAAATCATAAATACTGCCAAATCTGTTTGACTCAGGTCTTTGCTGTTGTCTTTCGATGCTCTGCAGTCTCTCCACATATCTGCTCTGCTGAATGTGGCCCAGTCTAATGGCATCTGTAATATCCCTGGAGCACCCTAAGAGAGGCTGATGACAGCATGTGTTAGTTTTCCTTTCTTTTGCTTTCTTTCCCATACACACAAATAGACAAAAAACACACACACACTGCACCTTACTAATCTTCAATTCTCCTCCCCCGCTCACTGTTGATGCTTCAGAGTCAGAGGCTTTAGCCCTAGGGAACTGCCTCAGGGTCTGAGCAGTGGTGACGGCAGGCATGGGCTAGCAGGATCAAAGGATGATTGTGGGGAACATATGCGTATTAATGTGTGTTTGTTAGCGGTGTTTGTCAAATACCTTCCTTGCCCCTCTCACCTTCAACCCCTGCTACCTACTCAACCTCTCTGCTCATCAGACACCCCGAGAGTGCACGGTGTGGATTTAATGAGCGCAGGAGCTGAAGCAAACGTGCTGGTCGGCACTACACAGAGCTTTCGACATGACAACCAACACACACTCATAGCCCAGCATCCTGATGTAGGCCAAATTACCTTGAGACGCCTTCTTACAACAATATCAAAATCTTTCATTTACATTGGGTGAGCATTCGGATTAAACTGTTAATGTGATTTTTAGTTGTGTAAAATGCACTTTAATGCCACTTTAATGCCTTCACACACACACACACACAGCTCACACTCACAGCTCAATCCTGCTGGAACATTTGAAAGATTATGATACCAATAGCCACTTATGGATGGGCCTAATGACCACAATCCACAGTTGTTTTAAACAGCTTTTACCCTTTTAGACCATGCAAGGTCTTTTTTAGTGTGCTTAGGTGTTATACGCAATTCACAGTCATACGCACTGTGTTAAACTGGATGTCATTAAAGATTTTGACAAGAGTCGTCTCAGTGCTGTGGTGTGGTCGGAAAACCGACTGAAAGGTATCAAAACTGTTGTTTAGTGACTAGAAATGGTTGAGTTGTTGAAAACACGCTTTTTCAATGATTTTACTTAAAAACGGAAGGTTTGATGTTGGCCTAAAGTTGCTCATTAGTGATGTGTCTAGATTGTTCTTTTTTAAGAGTGGCTTGATTACTGTGGCTTTCAGGGCCTGTGGAAAGATACCTGAGTTGAGGTGGAGGCAGTTGAATCATACAAATACCTTGGGCTGTGGCTGGATAACAAACTGGACTGGACAACACACACCAGCCACCTGTACAGGAAGACACAGAGCAGGCTGTACTTCCTGAGGAGACTGCGGTCCTTTAACATCTGCAGCAAACTGCTGTGGATGTTTTACCAGTCTGTGGTCACCAGTGTCCTCTTCTACACTGTGGTGTGCTGGGGGGCAGCATATTGAAGAAGGACACCCACAGGCTGGATAAACTGATCGGACGTGATACCCCCACGGTGTAAGAAGGAGAGGTACCGCAGGTCGTTCATCCCGGCCTGATATTGTTGTAGTTTCTGTTCTTGTGTTTCATTTACTCCACACACTCTGTATATCTTTATTATCTGTATTTATATTTTTTTCCATTACAAGTACTTACTTTTTCAATATTATTTATGGTCACAGGTAAATATAATTTATATTATGGTTACCTACTTTTGCTATATTTTAATTATATATTCAATTTAATTTTAACGTTACTTACTTACACTGCAATATTGTTTTTCTGTAGTATGGCAACCGCACTTTACACAACCTCTATTTGACGCCACTTTACATTCAGCCATACCTTCTGCTCATTGTCTGTTGTTTGCTTGTTTGTTGTGTGTTTACTTGTGTGTTTGTTTTGCTTTTATGGTAGAAAATGCTGCTGTAATAAGGGAATTTCCCCGCTGTGGGATGAATAAAGTATAATCTAATAACCGACTGCTATCTGTTGAATTTTCCACACGTTACTCTGTCCTCTGTGACTGTCTACATCTAGAAACTAAGCTGCGCGGTGCAGGGAACAACTCTGACTGGCACATGAGCAGACAGTGGTTTACGGAGCGGAAGATTGGCTTTGCAAAAAAAACCCAGAGCGTTCTATGAAAGTACGCATTTAAAAAAATTTGATTAATTGTGCAGCCCTACTTTTCAACACAACAGAGCTTCACTTCCCACAACAATAAACCCCGTCGGACTGTCTTAAAGTGGAAGGGTTGGCCAGTAATAATCCTGTAAAAGATGAATGGTACTGTGTGTGTGTGTGTGTGTGTATATATATATATATATATATATATATATATATATATATATATATATATATATATCTAGATGGTTTATTTTAAAGAGGTATACGTTTTGATAAGTGATTTGAATGTGTCCAGGTTTATTACAGTCATGGATTTATAAGGGTAGGGACTTGAAGAGGGAGGGGGCTGCGATGGTGAAAGCTTTGTCACCCCAGGTAGAGACAAAATAGTTGGATGAGCTTTTAACACAATTCCAAATTCAGACAAACAACTTCAAACACTGGAAACAATTACAGAAAATGGCATTCATGGTAAAACAGTAAATGGAAGATTGTGTTCTCAGTGAGTGCTGGTGAACAGACAAAACAGAGAATCTACATGTTCATTCTTTCTATGAAAGCTCCAACTTATATCTTATGGCTGTCAAAATTGGCCAAAAAACAAACACATAAGTACAAATATATTTAAATATCTATTTTTTTTGCAAATTATCCACAAGAGGGCAAATCAAGACAGTGGAAGCGGCCAGAGGCTGACAGTTTTTCACTATATTCAAATATAAATCTTGTTATATTTGGATGTATGTCTTTTACCATTATTATGTCTTAATAGGTTTAAAAAATAAGTAACTCTGAACTCCATATGCATCCAACTATCATTTCGATCCCAGCCCAATATGCATCAATTTTAATACACACAACTGACACAATCCTACCATCTCACTTGACAACAGACAAATAGTCTAACATTTCCTTTTCCAGAGAGGGGACAGACTAATGAAAAATTTGACTTCCCAGAAATATCACCATCTGTGCTATTCGAAACCGCAAAAGTAGTTCTCAGAGGATGTCTTATATCATAATCCACATACTGAATGCATTACTCCACCACAGAGCAAACTGAGAAATAAGATATAGAAAAACTCATTTTAAACTTATATTAAACAATGACACAAATATGTCAGCTATTTGATTAAACATGGCCATTCTGTGTAAACACAACAATATCTAATGCCTCCTTAAAGCAATCATAGATTCATGGTATTTGAGAGAAACCCATGCAATTGAAGGACTGCAAAATAATATCCGTTATCCAAACTGGTCCTTGTTACCAACTCAGGCATGTTTATTGGCTGTTTGCAGAGGCGGACTTACCATTAGGCAAAGGTAGGCAATTGCCTTAGGCCCAAAGCTACCAAGGGCCCCGTAAAACGCCTCATAAACTTATGGTTACGATTTGTTGTCTTACTTTTCACCAATTAATTATATCTCTTTAGAGATATAATTAATTGGTGAAAAGTGTTTACATTGATACGCTAAAGAGCTATCCCATTGCTTAATTCATGATGAGAAACTCCCCCCACTCCCCACTACATTGGACTATTCCATTATCCTACTGCGCATCTGCGTGTGTGTTTGTAAGCAAACGGCTCAGCATGCTGTAAGCTTGAGGCTACAGACGGTTGAAAAATGAAGCAAAGCTACCGAAGTGGTTCTGAAAAAAGGAAGAAGCGGGAAGAAAGCAGAACGTTTTCAGCAAAACTTCCAAAGGTAACAACCTTTTTCACGACGGCTACTGACAACACTAACATTAACGTTACTCTATGAAGAGTAGTGTCAGCCCAGGTTGCTCTAGCGATGCTAACACTGATGAAGAGGAGCTACCCACCGGCAGCGTCCGCCCAGGTTGCTCTAGCGATGCTAACATTGATGAAGAGTAGTGTCAGCCCAGGTTGCTCTACCGATGCGGGGGCTACATACAAGACAACCTTACAGGATCCTTTGAATGGAGATGGTCACAGAACTGCTGCTTTCACTGTCCATGATGATAACTATGGCAAAGACGAAGATGGTGACACATAATACTCAGCAACTAGACCCCGTGAGTAGCAGTCACCCTAATCAATGTGTTATGATTGAAGATGATCCAGCACTCTGGCCAAAACAGCTGTCAGACAAAGAGCGCCTCTTTCTCAGATAAATAAGGACTGAAAAGGGGGAGAACAAGGGTTGTGGAGGGCCCCATGCCGTTTTGCCTTAGGCATCAAAATGACTAAATCCACCCCTGGCTTTTTGCTATTGCAAATGTATAGCTACATTTTAATGCTACAGCTCTGTAAAGTATGCATGTTTGGTAACTTGCAGTGACGCAAAACAATGTTTAACTGCTAAAGCAACGTGGTTATGTATTAATCACTAACTACCAATGATTAAACTGGTCTTACCTTTGGGAAAACAGCAGTCCCTGAAATGTGTGGCAGATGATTGATGTAACGTCCATGCGGTGTAAAATGGTAAAATATCGCTCGATTACACAAATTTGATCGTGGGAAGCCAAAATCGTGATTGTGATTAAAATTTGATTAATTGTGCAGCCCTTACTGTTACTTATTCCATATGTACAGTAGAGAGAGTCTCTGCACTCAGAGAACCAATGTTACAACATATCCAAGCAATTTCTGGCAGTAGTTGAAACCAGTTTTGTACTTTATTTGTCATTGTACAGTAAACAGAGATAAATAAAGCTTATTTTATTGTTTCACAATAATTAAGTTCTAAAACACAAATATATTATAACAAACACTCATGTTATGGTAGGGCAAAATGAGGACCCAAACACAGAAAACCAGGAGGCAAGCAAGGGCAGGTACAAACAGGTTTATTTAAACAGTCCAGGAAAACACAGTGAAGGTCCAAAAGCCAGGGAAATCCAAAACACAAAAAATCCAAAAGCACAAAAGGCAAGCAGTCGAAAACAGGTTCAGGGGAAGACAAATGTCAAAAACGAGTAACAACACAGGGAACAACTCACGGGAAATATAGGGAGAACGGCTAGAACGTAAACAAGGACGTCTTCACAAGACACAAGGGGAACACAGGGGTTAAATACATGAGGTAATGAGACAACAGGGAACAGGTGCGACATCAGGTGAACCACATTAGGGCGGGGCAGGACAATCAGACAGACAAACGTGAAGCTGGGCAAGACGAGACAGAACAGGAAACCACACTACCAACATAAAACAGGAAGGGGGACAAACAGACACCTACCGGGGAAACACAGGACAGAGAAAAACACACAAAACCGAGGAGAAAACTAAGAAATAAACACAAGGAGGCGAGACAGGAAAAAATAACCCCAATAAAAACCCCAAACCATAACAAGACAGATGCTTTTCCCTCTGCATTTTATTCATTGCAGCAGTAAACAAGGAAGTAGGCCACTCTAGACTCTTTGTTTTATATAATTAAAAGTAAAGTTAGGTGTTGCTGTCCGCTTCCCATCTCATTTAAAAAAAAGGAAAGAGAAAGTGAGTGGTCTGCGGGAGATAGCGCCAGTGTACTGCAAGCTGCAGATGTGTCTCTCTCTCTCTCTCTCTCTCTCTTGCTTCCGAGATTTTGCTTCCCCTATCCCTCTGCAAAAGTTTACTCTAAGTCAACTTTTCAGAACGGATGGGGGGGGGGATCTTCTATCTTCTCTTGGTTAAAATCAGACTCGTCCGTCATGCTGGCTGCTGCTATGTACTTTTATTGCAAGACACCTTTTTACCTCAAGAAATTTAATCACGTTTCAATCTCGCAAGATCTTGTGGGATCTCTAATCCCTAGTACATTAAAGAGAACCAAGGCAACAACTTCATATTTCAAACATTCATTACTAACAGTGCTAACAATGTGCAGAAGCCGCCCCTTCCAAAGTTTTGGAGTTGCAACGGCAAACGCTCGGTCCCCTCTGAGCTTAAGTCTAGCTTTAGGCACCGTCAAGAGCAGCTGGTCAGCTGACCTGAGAGATTGGCTGGAAGTGTAGGGGTGCAGCAGCTCACAGAGGTACGGGGGCAAGGCCATTCAAGGCTTTAGAAGCAAATAAAAGAATTTTAAAATGAATCCTAAAATGGACAGGCAGCCAGTGGAGTGAAGCTAAAATAGGTGAAATGAGCTCATATTTGTTTGTGCCAGTTAAGATGCGCAGCAGCATTTTGTACCAGTTGAAGACGAGCAATATAGGACCCTCTAGCCCCCATATAACAGATTAATAAAATGCATTTTAATTCACTTGGTTAACAGAGAGAGAGAGTGTCACTTGCCTTTCTGTTGGCTTGCGGCTGTTGACTTGCTGTGGTGACGTCAGGGGAGGATGATAATGGTTCCACAGGGATGAAGATTTGTTGAAGTTGGATGGGTTACGCAGAGGCAGAATGGGGAACTTTGCGTGTGGTAACAAAGGAATGACATATGACCAATCACCATATGTGCTCACCCTGAAGGGGGTGTGTCAGTGCTCAACAACACTAACTCTGAGTACGTTGTCCTTTAACAGGTCAGAGGCCATGTGGCTGTATTTTTAAATTTTTTTGACAATTTCTGAAATGATCATGCATAGTTAGTTACTAACTACCATGGCTGAAGACCTAATCTAATGCGCAGAGGATAAAAAAACATGACCTGTTCAACTTAGGGAAGATCATTTTATCATCTATAGAATGTGGTTATAGAAAAAGTTCTAATACATTCATGAATACAGATTTACACACACAAACGTAACACATTATAGTTTTTTAGAAACACGTTTCTTGAGTCGGTCCAGAATTGATGTTGGACACTTCCTTTTTAAATTCCATTTTGTAATGTAATGGGAAAATTACATTTAAGCAATGATTTTCATATTAATTATTCATAATAAGCTCTCCAATGCCTCTCAGAGTACATGACTTCTATATCTGTCCTCAGTGTGATCTCCTTGTAGGAGACAACTAAATTTGTTATGACTTTGCATTTCTCCCCTAAGGACAAATGCCACAGAAAACAGGTGTCTTGGGAAATATGTTTATGTTACCAGGTCCTAGGTCAGAGCCATGGACCTACCTAAAGACCCCTTGGCCCTTACCCCTACCCCTTGGCCCAAGAAACCAAGGGGTAAGGGCTAGGGGTGAAAACATACCCCTATGAAATGGGGCACCACTTGGTGACATCACCATACAATAATGATCCCAAACTTCCAAGATGGCGTCTCTGTTGATTGTGTGGGTTTTGGCAACAGTGTCATATGCATTTATAAATGTTTTAGTTATGTTATGTTCACTTTGGTGGTGCAGAGGCAGATGTTATCTGTGTAATACTTAGGTCTGTTTGCAATACATATGTGTACACACACACACACACGCACGGTGTGTTGTATATCTGTTTCAGTTATCACCGTTTTGAATGTCATTGATGTTCAGAAAAACATTTTAACAAAATTCAGTCTTTATTGCCTGATAAATTAAACATAACATGCAAAAACATGACATTAAATATATTATATTACAGAACCATTATCAACTATTAAAACCATAACTTACATGTCACACACATAAATAGGCATTCAAATGTGTAAAACAAAAGAAAGACACAAGACCACAAACAAACAAATTAACTACAGCTGTTCTGATATTCAGACCAGTCTGATGCCTGTTGGCCAGTACCCCACACACACACACAAATCATCAGTGTCCCTATCATAACCAACAACAATATACAAGTGCATGGACAGTAATTAATTACAAATGATTACAATAATACAGTACCAATGCAATAATGAACGGGTACAACATGAACACATGATTTAAGAAACTTCTGCTTGTTTTCAGCCCGAAAGTGGATCAGCTGCTGGGTTTCCTCCGGCGTCCCTGTGTGATACAGGACGGTATATGTAAAGCACGTAGCCATGTATCATAGACCGTTAATATTAATATATACAGTCTATGCGATGTATACAGTCCATTCAAGGCAGAGAAATGCGGGACTGTTATTCAAATCAACGTTAGCGTTAGCGATTAGCGTTTAGTGATTAGCGTTTTTTTAAAGTTTCAATTAAGAACAAGTACATATCTACAGGACTGCATAGACAACAAAACAAGACTGTAGTAACTTTTAAATCAATTATTTAAGCCGAAAATACTTACATTTATGTGTCTCTCTGGTCAATGCGGCAGCCATTGTTGCTTGCTGTGTTTACAAGTCAGGTCGCATTTTCACTCAAGGGGTATACACTAGGGCAGTGGTTCCCAATCTTTTTCAGCTCAATACCCAAAAGAGAAATTTGGTGTCTCCCTGGGACCCAAATTTACAAAAATACACCATGAATCATTGTAACATCTACATTTTTAAACTGTGGACAAAAGACGGAACAAACTATGAATTTAAATGCATATGAAGTGTATTTATTCCATTATAAAAGTTATCAAAAACAGAAAAGGTCTCTATTGTCCTCTCTGTGTCTCCGTCCCCTCCCATCGTCAATAATGCTGACTTGAATTTAATGACATGTATGTGTCTGGTTGAAGATCTCAACCAGCTGATCTACTCTAGGTTAAATTTTTGAAAGTGCCATTCTGAGGTCATGCTGAGGTCATTCTGAGGTCATGCTGAGCATTTAGTCTGTTTCTGTATTAGTTTTTCAGGTACGCTAGAGTCGAAAAGCCAGATTCTTATTTTACTCTGCCAATTGGCGACCCAATAAAACGGGTCTGCGACCCATTTTGGGTCCCGACCCTAAGTTTGGGAAACATTGCACTAGGGTGACCAGACGTCCCCGGTTTTGGTGACTTGTCCCCGGCTGGATCTGTCCCCGGAAATGTCCCCGGTTTTCACTTTGACTGACCGACCCGAAATTGGAATGAAAGAAAGAAAACACTGACCGAACGTTGCTGATAGTCCCACACCCTACACACGCAGCCTCAAGACAACCAGAGCAGCGCTGCTCAGAGCTCAGAGCTTTAGCGATGCTAAAAATACTGATTATTTACATGGAGTCTGGTGGGTTTAGCGAACGCAATTTCGCTAAACCTTTTATGTTTTAAAAAAGGATGTTAATCTTTAACAGAAAGGTCGAGTTCCTTAGAAATCCTTTCCATAATGTTGTCAGACACTTAGAATATTAATCTGAGTCTGTCAGTAGCAAAACGAGCACTTTTATGAACGTAAATACAAACTAGACAATTATTTAATTAACTTACATGCTTGTTTCGCCGCTGCCGACTGCAGCAATCTCGTTTAATACTGCGTCAATGTCAAGGGAAAATATTTCCTCAATAGTTTTTAATGTATCCGATACTCTATGAGCTGTTGTAGAAACAAGCCTGAAGCAATAAAGCAAAAGCTGTCAGATAAATGTAGTTCAGTAAACATTACAACTGAAGGTGTATGAATTAGCAGCAGGGGTGATTCTAGGATCAGACCTTTAGGGGGGGCTCAGCCCCTAATGAGAATGTGGCCTACATTAAATGTTATCACGTTTACATTATGCATAAATCTCTGCACACCCATTACTCTCTGTGAAATACCTCAAACGCTTCACTCAACACATGCATCAGTACAACAAGCGGTTCCCGAGTAATCCGGTTGTGAAATTGCAACAAATTTTCTACATGGTCTCCAAACTATATTGTATTCTCATGTAAACTAGTTATGTCAGCACAGATAATTTTGTAAATTGCTTAGCCAGTGTATCCCACCATAATGGTTATTATATTGCCAGATTCCAGACAATCTCACTTACTTATGTATATCCCACTTACAAATATGAATATATATTTATAATGGTATGCTTCCTAGTGACATTAATGCAAAAATATGACGAAAAAAACAATTCCACCTGTGTGTGCATGATTAAAATTCTGAAGTGCAAACTAGTTCAGGCTAAAGCACAAATATTTCCATCCATAGATAAGAACAATCAAGTCTAACCTCTGAATTTCTTTGCAAAGTGCACCAGATTGATAGCCTGGCTCTGCCCTCTCACGTACTTTTGCTCAAAGTCTGGGTTTGCGGTATATTTGCGGGCTTTCTCCAGTCAAATAATCAGCAAACAGAGGGAGGGGCTGAGGAGGAGGGAGGGGCGAGCTAGTCTCGTTTTGTTTGAAACATTTTCTTACAGGGGAGCATGCCCATGGACCCCCCTTGTGCCCCAGTGCAGCTCTAGGTCTTGTGATTCCCCTGGGGCAGTGTCCCCGTTTTAAGTTTTACAAAGATAAAAACATGACCTGTTTTGGAGGTATTTACGCATCTAAGCTGAAAATGTCCCCGGATTTTGTCTGAGAAATCTGGTCACCTTACTATACACCCCTTGATCTTTCCCCTACCCCTCGGTCACAAAAAGGATTGGGACACCACCAGGTCCCGCGTGAACGCGCAAAAACGAGTGGAAGGGGTAAGGGGAAGGGGTAAGATAGAGAAATGAGATTCAGCCAAAATGTTCCTTTCTTAGCTAAGATAGAATTACTGGTAAATAAAACTTGACCCACAAGGGACAGATGCAAGGACATAATAGATCCAACTTTCTGCCTGAGATCCATTAATTGTTATGTTTAAGATTAGACTGTTTTCCAGACAAGGTATTCTTTTCTCTGGGGGCACAGGATATAAAGAAGTGTATTACTGATTGTATTCACACAGGACTCTTGTCACTCTGTAACTTGTGTGTGCTTCTCTGTGCATTGTGAAAACTGTTCTTGTCATTTCGATTGTTCTCTGCAGAAAACAATTAAACCTTCACCGAAGACTAAACCTTGATTCAGTTTGCAGCCTGTCTTCATTCTGTCTCACTTACAAGAAAATTCCCCTTTCACTGTACAAGAAACTTCCATCACAGTAAGTACAACATACAGTATTTCTGCATGTATTCGTCAAGAGACTTGGGACTGAAATGCTGGTCTGCTGCCCTCCTGTTCTGAGGGAGCCTGGGTCATATCAGCAGGACCATAGGTCTTTAGCTGGTATCCTCAAAGTGGGCTTTTATTGTCTTCAATGTGAATACCAGCTTTGACCTGGTATCTGGTCAGACAGTTGTAGGGGTTGTTATTCTATCCCCTGTGTTCTGATATCCTAAATCAGTAATGAAGTGTTTGTGCAGACCTTCTTAAATGGGTTACAATCTAAAATCTAAGCATTCCAAGGTGGAGAGCTATCTAATCTGACCCCTATACTGAGAAAGGATTACCATATGACTGTATTTCAAATTCAACTGACAATGATTTCACTGCTATCATCATGAATTTGTTTCCAACACTGCTTAATTTATCGGCAGTACATTACAAGACCAATTAGTTAACCATGCTACACACCAATGTCATTTATTGTGGAAGAATTTTGTCACATTTATTTTGTTTTCTTTCTCACTCTTTCGGAAGCCTGATTTAACTTTCTTAGAAATGACACAGTACAGGAAATCAACATGCATCTTACATTATATTTCATTTGATCATTATCTTATTACAATACTTGAGTTTTTTTGTGCGTGGTTTTGCCTAAATCTCTGTAAAGTCAACATTTATTGGAATGTTGTTGAGCATTGAAATTAACAATTACTACACAGAGAAAAAGACAAAACATAATTATACAGGATCGTCTCTGCAGTTGTCTCTGACCTTCTTCACGGCCTAAAGCATAGACACATTTCCACCACCTCCTCAGGGACAATAAACACAAAAGACAACAAAATGAGAGAGAATCAGGGAGAGGAATTAAGACAGAAAAGGAGGAGAGAAAAATGTAATACAAAAGAGTATGAATGATTGCTAATAATAATCTTGTTAACGAATGAAATACTATCTCAGTGCTTATACTAACCCCGTCCTTGACTCTGTTTATACAGCTTTGATTGACAGTTGGGGTCCTCACTAGCCATTCATAATAGTGACAGGCTTGAGAAAAGACAGCTGTGTGTGGACATGTCCATGGGCAGCATGACACATGACAATCTTGAAATAGCCAAGGCTTTGTTTGCCTTGCCAAGACCCACTCTCTGCTACCTACCCACTTTCTCTCCCTCCGTTCCCCCACCTCTGTGTCTTACCTCATAACAGCATCAACACGTGGTCTTTCTGGAACCATGTGCTGGCCATAAAGAATAACCACAATGGTACCATTAGCCTTTTGATATCCTTATCATTAGAGAGAGTCAGAGGCTAAAAAGAGAGACTACCCTTGGGTGAGGTGGGGGATGGAGGGGATGCAGTTGAAGGTATGTGTGGGAGGACCCAGAGACCCACAGAGCTAGAGGGCAGCGGGGAGGTTGATATGGAGGATTTATAAGTGGAATATGTACGTGTATATAAGTGTGTATATGTGTGGGGCTTACTTACAAAAAACCTGGCAGATTTTCTTAGTTAAAGGACAAATCTGGCGCAAAATGAACCTAGATGTTAATAATACATGTGTAGAGGTCAACCGTTCTCTGGGACTTTTTTTCATGCTAACGGAATGTGACCAGTTTTAGCACAAACCGCTAATAAGCTTATAACGTTAGTCGTCAGGGCACCAGTAAAGTAAAAAGAAATTGCTATTTCTATTCTGCTAACAAGGCTCAAAATAGCACTTCACTTCCACGATATTGTCTTTATAAACAATCATTTTAATAAACTGTATGTACACTTACAAAGTTCTCAATGCTTTGGTTCACATGAAGGGACCCTCATGCTGCTGTGGAAGTGTGGTGCTATTTTGAGCCTTGTTAGTGGTAAAGAATTTTTTTTTTTTTTTTTTTTACTTTGCCCCTTCCCACAATGACTAGCGTTATAAGGTAATCAATGGTTTACGCTAAAACTGGTCACATACAATTAGCATGAAAACAAATCTCAGACAACGGTCAACTCGGTGCACATGTTTTATTAACCCCTAGGTTCATTTTGCACTGGATTTGTCCTTTAAGGATAAAGTTGGATGGACAGATGGAGGGAATGACCAAGGAGGTGAAGAAAATATTGCTATTTGGTAGATGTAGGGCTGCAAAATTAATCGTATTTTAATCACAATAACGATTTTGTCTTCCCACAATCAAATTTGCGTAATCAAGCGATATTTTAAATGCATCATTCCGTTCACAGAAGGCTCCAAGTTTTTTTGCAAAGCCAATCAACCGCTCCGTAAACCACTGTCTGATCATGTGCCAGTCAGAGTCGCTCCTGCACCGCGCAGCTTAGTTTCTAGATGTAGTCACAGAGGACAGAGTAACGTGTGGAAAATAGATACAGATAGCAGTTGGTCATACGTCAAGCAGTGACCAGTGCTAGTTAGCATCTGTCAGAACGCGACTAACCTGCCTGGACCCATTCATAATGAGTCAGCCGTCATTCTGTGAGTATGTCCATTGCACTCCTCCTCTCTCCCTAGCCCTTTTAATCAGTTATTGTTGAAAACAAGTGAAGGAGCTTTCACAGATACATGTGCATAAAGAAGCCAAGAAAAGATGGAAAAATCTCCAAAAGGTATCAAATGACAGATTAGACATTTGTATGTTACAAAAAGTTAGATTTTATTGACATCAGTTACCTTTTCAAAATAACAGAAAACAAAAAGAAATGGCGTCTGCAAAAGTTTGGGCACCCTTTAGTTTCTAGCATGCACCGCCCCCTTTGGAAAGCTGAGACCTGACAGTGTCATGGATTGTTCTCAATCATCGTCTGGAAAGACCAGGTGATGTCAATATTAAGGTTTTAAATGCCCAGACTCATCTGACCTTGCCCCAACAATCAGCACCATGGCTTCTTCTAAGCAGTTGTCTAGAAAACTGAAACTGAAAATAGTTGATGCTTACAAAGCAGGAGAAGGCTGTAAGAAGATAGCAAAGGGTTTTCACATGCCAATATCCTCAAGAAAAATATCAGACAGAACAGCTCGCAGGATTGTGAGAAAAGCAAGTCAAAACCCACGTTTGACTGCACGATCCATCCAGAAAGACCTGCAGACACTGGAGTTGTGGTACACCATTCCACTATAAAGAGATACTCGTACAGTTTATGATACTCGTAAAGTTATATTATTGAGTATGAAAACTCTTGTTCATTACATTTTACTTCATAATTGCAACCACATGTGTTGTATTCATTGTTGCAAAACTTGTTCTGTATATAGTTCATTTGTTACCCTGACAACACCACTGATCTCAAGCTCAATGCTGATGCTGTCATGGAAATAGTTTTCTAATCAGCAATAAATATAACATTTTCTGATCAACCCATGTCAATTGTATGCTTAAAGCCTATGTTGCAGGTTTAATTTTGAAACACATTTGTGCAATTTGTTTGTGGGTAATAAATATTTGAACTGTTATCCATTGTATTTGATGGTGTTGGATATCGCAAAATTGAATATAATACAAAAAGTAGGCACTATTTACAGTGTTAAATCGTTTCTTTTCCTGGAGATTCTTTTCATTTATGACGTTAAAGGCAAAGGAAGCGTAGCCCGAGTGTGAGCGGCCTGGAGAGACGCGTCCGACCACAAGTTGGTGTGGAAGCCGAGCTACATCTGCGGCGAGCAGTCTGCATCCTGTCATCAGTGAAAAGACCCTCAAAGAAACCATACCAACCTGTCGTTGCTGTAGCTTGGTTTTTAGGGTGAACATCATATCGTAGAGCTCACAGACAGTCCCATCTTCTCAGCACAGTGTCGTGGAAAATCTTTAGCGCATTGCTGAGGAAGGACAGGTAAACCTAAAAGAAGTAAGGAGAGTCAATGATGGCACTGTTTGCATTATCCTAATTTCTCTAATCCCTGTTTCATGTAATAATATTTAGATAAAAAAGTTGACTGCAATTAAAACCGAGGCAGGGGCGAGCACATCCGTTACAATGGGTTGTGCTTTTGTCCGACCACAGGCCATTCTCTTGGCAATGTCCGAGTCCAGATAAATCGTTGGGGCTAGCTTTGTGCCACAATCTCCTGCTCGATATGATGTAGCGTGTTGGACAGTGTGATACAAACTCGTTACCTCTGCAGCAGTCACTTTGTCAGCTAGAAAGTCGTTTTTAGGTTGGAGGGTCTTTCTGTTGGACACGTTTCTTGTGAGTCTCCGTGAATCTGTGTCGTTTGACATCGTATTCCCCTCCATGTCCGATTGAGAAGGACGTTTTGCAAAAGTCACAAAAAGCCCTCTCGGTATCCCACTCAACACCTTTCAGCCACAAATATTCATTTTCCCAGTCTTTCTTGCACACCTTCTCTTTTTAAATGATGGTGGCGGTGCCTCAGACTGCTCAGTCTCTTTCTCCATTTTTCGAATTGGAAATCTACAAGTTCCTTCCCAGTGTCTGGTATGCACATGCGTGCGCTGTCATGACAACAATGAAAACCTGAGGGGTGTGTCACGTGGGTATGGCTGCGGCAACAGTCGCGTGCTGAACTGTCAAGTAATATTTGTTTGGCTGCCTGGGGCTCTAAGATATAGAGCGACCAACATTTTTTTTGAACAAGCATTGATTATGCGTGACATGGTCTCAATTTGCAGGACGGATGAATTGGGCTCCAAAAGCTGTGCGCGCACGCGCTACGCGGGATGGGTGGTCATCCTAATCGGGTACCGTTCAATTATGCCTAACGTTAACGTTAACTAATGTTAATTGCCAATTTAACTTTAACTCTATGGTTAGCTATCTAGCTGGTCAGAGCACAGGCATTTTAACTTTAAATGAATGTGAAAAGGGCGGCTAGTGCGATGTTAGCCTGATCTTGAGGCTTTAAAGTTACTTTAAACCATGACATGGCGTTGCTAACTTAGCTAGTAGCTAAAATATCTTGTTTTTTGTCAGATGAACACCATATTGTATTAGCTAATGTTAGCTATGTTAAGATGAAATAGTGCTTACCATGGAGTTTAACAGCAATGAAGCAGTCTTTTCTCCTAACCCTTTGTAGACTGGCAACTTTTTTTCTTTTCTTTATCAACTGCGGCGCGAATATGTTGCTGGGCAGAATTCAGATTTACTGTCCATCACATCAACAGTGTGTGTAACGTAAAGACGACAAGACCTCAATAAACGATGCTTCCCAATGACCCGCGAACAACTGAGGAACCTGTAATACATCTTGCCGACATATTTAATACGTTGCTGCTATGTATAACTACATTTCCATCAAGATGTCCAAGCGCTCAATAAACGATGCTTCCAATTGACCCGCGATCAATTGCAGATGAAGTGATCATTTGCAGACGTCGTGACGACATGTGTGCTTACTGGGTACAACATACAACTTCAACATAAGAGGAATGTAGCACAATATGTATGTGAAAGCAGTTATGATGTGTTCTATGTGACTATAACATTTGTTTTGGTTAAAATCAACAAGTAATCGTGATAATTAATCGTGAACACAATATTGATCAAAATAATCGTGATTATCATTTTGGCCATAATCGTGCAGCCCTAGGTAGATTAGTATATTTTAAGACAGCTCATGAATATAAAGAGCAATGCCTCATGTTGTGGTCATTGGCAAACTTTAATATCAACTGCAAAACTTACTTTGACATTTTAAAGAATATGACCCCAAAACTGACCTATATCATGAGTAAATCTGAAATGGCAAATGGCAGTAAGAATATACACCCAGAATAAAGTGCCGGACTTTGTCTGGAACAGGCTACCACTGTCAAAACATTTTCTTTAATCTCTTTTCTCCTTGCCCAGCCCCCTTCTTTCTCTGAAAATCTAGGACATTCTTTTTCATCATCAGTGTGTTCCCTGGTCTCTGTGGTATGCTGAGCACCAATGCCAAAATAAAACTCCATAGTTAAGGAGTCTCTTTCTTTCTGCCAGTGTATTTGGTCGCAGCCACTGTCCGGGGATATGTGGTGATTGGTTGTGGTTCCCTTTTTCCCTTTGCATCTATTCATAGAAACATAGGAATATAAGAAAACGGGAAAAGAAGTGGATGAGATGAGAAGTTGTTTTCCACAATTTCATTACATGGTTGGATTTATTGCAAAGAAATATAAAATGCATTAACAAAAAGAAAACACATAAAAGCTAAGAGATGAAATAATTTTTTGTTTGTGGGTGCGTGCCTATGTGAAATGACACTTCATTAGAACTGATCCGATGACAATGGACTTGTACTGTAGGAAGTGTGAATCCTTAGTAATGGCAGTAGATTAGTTTTGTTTGCTTTCAATCATCATTAAGGATGTATAAATTATAATTGAAGGAAAAATAAGACATTCTTAGCATGCAACATTTCTGGTTAGATGTACCCTGGAGTAATACAATTCACATCAAGCAACCATGATACGGTACTGTTTTCCGTTATCATTTTCATTGCCCATTGGCATTTCTTGCTATCATTTCTCTAATGACAGTTTCATACCACACCATTTCGCTTATGAGCCATTGTGCTGTTTCCCTAATGCCGCTGAAAGTAAGAAACGGTAATGACAAAGTAGACATCCCTTTTCTTTTCAGCACTGTTAGATTCTCCTTACTGTTTTTGAGTATGATCTTTACAGTAAAAGCAGTATTACCTCTATGTGCAAATTCTAAGGTGACAGCAGGGAATAGGTGCTTGGACCAGGTTCCCTTGTTTTGCATAGATATAATATATATCTATGATAGCTTTATGGGATGCATTTTAACCCCATTCCACAAACAATGGCTTGTTTCAGAGGCTGCCACTAGGTGGTGCTGAACTCCTGTTCTCCTGCATGTTCTACCGACCCCCATGGGCTTCCTTAAATGGGGCTGACTGTGTTGTTGAAGGAGTTTGGCATGCACAAGGCAAGAGTTACAGTCCCAGGTTTAATTGTGTTCCAAAGAAAAATAAACAGCCATAATGACAGGAAATACAATAAAGCTATAATGGAATCCAGAAATTCCAGTTTAAACACTTAGCAGCCCACTGTTTGGTACCAGCGGTATAAAGAGAAAAACTGTTAGGGAGCTTTCTGCACTGGTAGCCTGTGTTCAGATTGTGTCTTGTGATCTATTATTCATTCTGCTGATTCTTCTCATTGCAACTGGTTTGCATAAACCCACAGCATCATTAAATAAAATAAGCTAAGTGATTAGTTTTACTGTTGCACTCTTTGGTGTTCACCATCACAAAATATTAAGAAGTTCACATTATTTTACCACATTTCAGTCACCAACAAGAGGAGACAAGCTATAGATTTAAATTTCATTTCAAGCATTCAAGACTATTGAGATATTGACATAGCAAAAATGGATTCAGATTAATAGTTGGAAGGCACACCTATTATTTGTATGCACTGCTCCAACAAAACTTCGCAAAACTAAGAGATGCAGAAAAGAAAGAATCCCTCAGCTCAGAGCTTGTATGTGGGAGAGAGAAAAAAGACCGATTGCATCTGCATCTATAAAAAGGAGCCAAGGAAGGGATAGACAAATCTGACTCTGCAAAAGCAAACAGATGCATTTTTCCACCTCTAAACCTCACCTGAGGCTGGAGTATCAACAATATTTGCTATTCCTTTCTGGCAATACCACCAATGCCATGCAGTGAGGACCGATTAGCTAGGATGTTTCTCTGTGTGGTCCTTCACATATTGGCATATGACTGCTAGTGGAAAATTAATTAGCGAACAGGATAAGGTTACAGACACATAATGAAAGTTATTGGCCATGGTCATCATTTCCCCAGCTCCCCTATTACTTTTCACCAGTTAGTCGTGAAACGGGGGTTTCATATGATGCAAGGAGGAATGTGCCACCAGACCATCACCACCAACATTTTCCACCCTATTCTCCCAGAGGGTTTGTGGATGGATGATCAAGGCACTTAGACTAATGTAGATGGTGCAGGTTGATGAGGAGGGATTGGGAGTGTAAACCCATCCTTTTACATCATTTAGGGATTGTTCTATCAAATGGCAGCTTTCACAATCAGCTCTGGCCTATATTTATCTAATTGACCTGTATTCAGGGACTCAAAAATGCCTTTGGCCGTGATTGCCTCACACAGAAGTCAGTCCAGTAGCATGTTTGTATTGTCATCTTAGTGGTTTCTGTTAAATGATACCTCTTACACTGAGGCAGTATTTTTTTTTCTTTGTCCAACAAAGCCAATAACCTCTGCAGTCCCAACAACTGTTGTTTATCTTTCATAGTAATAGAAAACTGCACTGGATCAGTAAATACTCCATGACAACAGAGTTTTTGTGTGCATTCAGTTAGCTTCCCCACCTTTTCCTGCAACACTGACTATGTTGTGTTCTGTATGTGTGCATTGTGAACTAAACTTTGTTTAGTTTACATACATACTGTATGTGTTGCCGCTTCATCACCTTCTCTTATGCAGGTTGACTCCAATCAGCGCAGCACACCACAGACACAAAGCTGGTAAACAGTAAGCCTATTCTCGCAGAACAGATCTTTTGTTCATTTTTCAACATTGCTGGATCTGTTTTTTTTCTATTGAGAGAAAACAATATGAGAGAACATGGTAATGAGGGTTTGCTTGCAACCACTATTGAACGAACAAGTCAATGTTTGTGCTGTGTATGTGTCTACGACCTTAATTTTGCCTTGTGTTCCACTCTTTCTATAATGCAGACGTATAATCTGTAATATTTACAATATAAAAACATATACAGTAGGCCTACACGATTCATATCATTTATCATCATATCATTTTTGACCATGACAAAACAAATTGGCAGTACCAAACATAGATTTTTGTTGGCACCTATAGCACATTGCTCATCACCACAAGCCTGTAAACACAGAAGCTTCAATGAAGAGAAGGTAGTGCATCGCAGTGCTTGGGAGCGCTTTAAATGTTAATGTTTAAAACTCACGGAAGAAAGTAGTAGCGTTTGTGATGCAGTCGGCTCATAAAGTTAAATGAGAATCAAGTTATTATTTTATTTTTTTAAATAAAAGTTATTAAAAAAATTACATTGTGAACAGGGTGAATTGAGATCGCTATTTTAAAACAACCGTGCAGGCCTAATATACGGTATATATGGTATTTTGTCTTTGATGATAACTTAGTTGTATGAGAACATTATTATTTTTCTTTCACATATTTGCAGGGGAAAAGTAAATTAGAGAAGGCTTGTCAAGTGACAGCTTCCCAATGCCAGACAATAATGGAAGGACATAACAATAGACTTAGACTTCTCTTTATTAATCCTTTTGGGATGACTCCCGCAAGGAAATTGGAAATTCCAGCAGCAGTTTTAGCCAGAAAAAAATAGATAAAAAAAGACAGTATAAATACAACAAAATAACAATAATAATAATAACAACAATAAGAACATTCGTCAAGTAAACAAAGAAAAGACCATAAATTATTATTAAAGTGTCAGTGTTGAGTCCAGTGATAAAGTGACCAGGTGTGAATTTAAGTCCATGCATGTATGTATGTATGTATGTATGTATGTATGTATTGTCCTCTCTGCCCTATGTCCTCCTCCCCCTGAGTGAGGAGTTGTACAGTCTGATGGCATGAGGGACAAAGGAGTCCTTGAGTCTGTTGGTCCGACACTTGGGAAGGAGCAGCCTTCCACTGAACAGGCTCCTCTGGGTGCTGATGACGGTGTGCAGGGGGTGGCTGGCATTTTCAGTAATGTCCAGCAGTTTGTCCAGTGTCCTCCTCTCTGCCACCGTCACCAGTGAGTCCAGCTTCATGCCGACCACAGAGCCGGCCCGCCTGATCAGTTTATCCAGCCTGTGGGTGTCCTTCTTCAATATGCTGCCCCCCAGCACACCACAGTGTAGAAGAGGACACTGGTGACCACAGACTGGTAAAACATCCACAGCAGTTTGCTGCAGATGTTAAAGGACCGCAGTCTCCTCAGGAAGTACAGCCTGCTCTGTGTCTTCCTGTACAGGTGGCTGGTGTTTGTTGTCCAGTCCAGTTTGCTGTCCAGCCACAGCCCGAGGTATTTGTATGATTCAACTGCCTCCACCTCAACTCCCTCTAGCAGGACCGGTCGTGGTCTTGGTCTGGACCTCCCAAAGTCAACGACCAGCTCCTTCGTCTTAGAGGTGTTGAGCTGTAGGCAGTTAGTGCGACACCAGAGAGCAAAGTCCCCCACCAGACTCCGATACTCCTCCTCCCTGTCACCCCTTATACACCCAACGATGGCTGTGTCATCTGCGTACTTCTGTATGTGACACAGCTCCAAGTTGTAACAGACGTCCAAGGTGTACAGAGTGAAGAGAAGAGGGCCAGCACTGTGCCCTGTGCTGCTGACCACAGTGTCAGACATGATGTCCTTTAGCCTGAAGTACTGTGGCCTGTTGGTGAGGTAGTCTCTGATCCAATCTACCAGATAGGGGTCCACTCCCATCCTGATCAATTTGTCCTGGAGTATAGGGGGCCGGATGGTATTAAAGGCACTGGAGAAGTCCAAGAAGAGGACCCTCACTGTGTCGTTCCTCTTATCCAGATGGGAGTGGACCCGTCTTAGCAGGTAAAGGATGGCGTCCTCCACACCAACATCTGGCTGGTACGCAAACTGCAGGCGGTCCTGGGCGTGCTGTACCTGTGGTCTGAGGAGGCTGAGGAAGAGCCGCTCCAACGTCTTCATCAGGTGTGAAGTGAGCGCCACCGGTCGGAAGTCATTCAGCTCGCTGGGCCTGTTCTTCTTGGGAACTGGAACATTGCAGGATGTCTTCCAAAGGGTGGGCACTCTCCCTAGCTGCAAGCTAAGGTTGAAGATCCGTTGGAGCGGCTCCCCCAGTTCTGCAACGCAGGTTTTCAGCAGTCTCGGACACACTTTATACGGGCCTGCTGCTTTCCTGTGCCGGAGCTTCCTCAGCTGTTGTCTGACCTGGTCTGTGGTGATGTGGGGCGGGGATTGTATTGAGGAGGAGGAGGGGGGTATTGTGGTGTTAGGGGGGAGGTGTGTAGAGGGGGGTATTGTGGTGTCAAGGGGGAGGTGTGTAGAGGGGGGTATTGTGGTGTCGAGGAGGAGGTGTGTAGATTGGGGTATGGTGGTGTCAGTGGTGTCAAGGGGGAGGTGTGTGGAGGGAAGGAAGCATTGCTGGGGTAAGGGTGGAGGTGGGGCAAGGGCTGGTTAAACCTGTTGAAAAAGTTATTCAGCTCCTGTGATGGTCCTCACACCTTCCCAGACCTCCCTCATGTTGTTCTCCCTCAGCTTCTGCTCCACCTTTCTCCTGTAGCTGTCCTTAGCTTCCCTCACACAGTGTTTCACCTCCCGCTGTGCTGCCTTCATGGCCTCCTTGTCTCTGCTCCTGAAGGCAGCCTTCTTCCTGTTGAGGACAGCCTTGACCTTCCGTGTTACCCATGGCTTGTTATTAGGGTAACAGCGGAAAGTCTTGATGGGGGAGACCACGTCTGCACAAAAGTTCAGGTAGTCCGTCAGACAGTGTGTCATCCCCTCTATGTCCTCTCCATGCGGGTGGATCAGCACGTCCCAGACTGTGGTGTTGTAGCAGTCTCTCAGGGCACCTTCCATCTCAGGGGACCACCTCCTGCTGGTGCGAGTTGTCACCGGCTGTTTTTGGACCAGAGGGTGTACAGTGGCTGAAGATGAACCAGGTTGTGATCAGACTTCCCCAGTGGGGGGAGGGGAGTTGCTCTTTATGCATCCCTCACATTAACATACAGGAGATCAATTGTCCTGTTGTTTCTGGCAGGACAGTCTACAACCTGGTGAAAAACGACCAAAGTAGAGTCCAAAGTTGCATGGTTAAAGTCCCCCGAGATGATCATGAAGGCCTCAGGGTGCTGTGTCTGCAGCGCTGCTGTGACTTAGTGTATCTTCTCACAGGCAGTGGCTGCGTCCGCTCTCGGAGGGATGTAAACACAGAGAGTAATCACATGGCTGAACTCCCTCGGCAGATAGTATGGCCGCAGGCTAACGGCTAGCAGCTCGAGGTCCCGGCAACGTGAGGCTGTCTTTACGGAGACATGTCCTGGGTTACACCAGCGGTTGTTGACATACATAATGAGTCCCCCACTGCTTTTTCCACTTGCCTGTGTGTCTCTGTCGGCTCTCACGGCAGTGAATCCAAGCAGGTCCACGTTAGCATCTGGTACAAGGTGGTTTAGCCATGTCTCCGTAAAGATGAACAAGCTGGTCTCACGGTAAATCCGCTGGTTGTTCAGACAGCTCATCGATCTTGTTCAGCAGCGAGTTCACGTTCCCCATGATTACGGAGGGAATCAATGGCTTGTAGCGCCTCTGATTCTCCGCTAGCTCGACCTTTAGCTTAGCCCCGGCCTTGCAGCCCCTGCTTCTCCTCCTCAGCTCCGTCGGGATAGGGTGCCGTGTCCCGGCTCGTCCCTTTGTGTGCAGAGCCAGCAATTCCTCTCTTGAGTAAGTGAAAAAGCTGGCTCCTGGTTGCATTTTAAGATTGAAAATATCCATGGGATGTATAGAAAACACACCATATTCACAAGAAGAGTTAAAAAGAATAGAAAAAAGAGGTTTAAATAAGTAAAAAGAGCTAAAAACTGGAGAGCTTCTGGAGAGGCAGTCGTCTGCCACAGCGCCAAGTAGATGAATCGGTGATGAATAGATTGGTATTTGTGCGACACATCTATAGAAATATAGTACAAACACATTCTGTCACTTTCTGTGCTTAAATGGCCACCTTTTATGTGAAATATGTTTGAAAACAGCAAAAATTGTGTCAGCCTTATTCATTGTTGGAAAGGTAAATGGAAAGGATTCCGCAGTAATGTCAGTGTATTAGATAGACAAATAAAAGGATAACATGGGGATGGAAGCACTTACTACAGAATGGCTGTGTAGGCAATTTATAAACTTTCAAAAGTACTATGTATCATACTTTTACTTGTTTTTTTATTACAGTTGTTTTTACCCTCTGTTTAAAATGGGGCCCATCCATCACGTAGGCATCTCAGACATCAGCATGGTTCTCCAAATCAATGGCTCATTGACTGCCCCAGCAGCCGACATAGACACACGTCTGTCTCCCTGACAGTTCCAAAAAAGAAAAAGAATACAAATTGGGCTTTGCTGTCTGACTGAGAGGGCAAGAAAATAGATCATTGACAATCATGACACAAATCCATCTCTGATTCTCGAAAACCCCTTTTCTATTGTTACCTCTGGTTCCCCCAAGTCCTGTTGCTTAGTATCCATCGATATAGACATGCTTGGAATAGTCATTTTGTTTGGCTGTCTCTACAGGAGTTTGGGCTTAGGTGCTTTAGAGGACATTTTGACAATGGGAGAAGGATTGAGGCAAAAGCCTGTCAGTGGCTTTGCTGTTTATTGATTGCAAATGTGGTGAGAGCTTAATTGATTCACACTTTGAGATCAACATGATAATCTCTTAGCCTTGGGACTACAGTGAGCTGTGCAGGTAGGAAGCTGGGAAGGGCATGGAAAGTGTGAATAAGCTGTGTGGAAAGTTCAGTTTGTTGTTTGCCTCCAGTCAACATGCTCACAAAAATCATAACCATCACTGCTGCTTCCAGGCTTAATCAGGTGTAATTAAGGAGGCCTTTGAGTTAGGCCTGCACGATTAATCGTTATAAAATCGCAATCTCGACACACCCTGTTCACAATTTTTATTTATTTTTTTAATAATTGATTATCATTTAATTTTATGAGCCAACTGCATCACAAACACTATTACTTTCTTCTGTGAGTTTAAAACATAGACTGTATAAAATAGGTTTTAATGCTCTCCTTTTCTTCATTGACGCCTACAGGCTTGTGGTGATGCGCAATGTGCTATAGGTACCAAAAAAATCAGTTTGGTACTGCCAATTTGTTTTGTTTGGTCATGAATCATGTTTGCAATATATATTACACTTCGTGAGAAACAAATTGTGTGCAGGCCTTCTTTGACTAACAAAAAGTTCACGGAAATGGATCCTTGCATTTTAATAACTTCATTAATTGGCCATTTAAACTTAGTCTAATAGTACAAGCAAATTATAAAAAATGTGGATATGTTATGTCTGGCTAATACCCTAACACCCTGCTTAATAAGGTCAGTATTGGTTCAAACTGCTTGAATTGGTAATAGACATAGCAGCACATCTCCCACTGATATCACCAGTTTTGTTGTAAAGTACATAAAAGGAACATGTTTTTACAGTTTGTTTTTGTCACCTGATCCATTTATCTAACCAACAATCTTGTAGTTATTACTGATACCGCCAGAAGTACAAGGTACTCTTTACCACGGTGTGCAAAAAGGAATAAAGACCAATAATACTTAAAAATTGTGTCAGGCACCCCCCGCTCTGATTCTGTTTTCTGTCTCTGTCTGTTTTTCTCTGTATGTTACGTCACGGTTCCTGTTGCCATGCAACCTGGGGAGGCGTGGTCTCCTTCATTCATCTCCACTATCACCTGTTCCGGCTCAGCCTAATCACCTGCACTCACCTGTGTTTCATCATCATCACCACCAGCTCTTATACCATGACCTGACATCCAGTCCCTGTCGGATCGTTAGTCTTCCCAGTATGTGTTTGGCGCCTCATCTGACTTTTGCTAGTTATCTTGTGCTTCGTATCTGTATTCTTGTCAGTAACGTCTGTCTGTCTCTGTCTACACCTCATAGTAATTATCCTGCGGATCATCACGCTACACCTCCGGATTCATCTTCACTGCCCTGCCGCCACAGCATATTCCCCGCTTCACCTGGTTTGGTCATCTGGTTCACGGACTTTATTAATAAACTCTCCTTTGTTTCCACTCCTTGTCTGCGTTTGGGTTGTTTCTGCCAGCCTAGTCTGACAGAACGATCCGACCACACAATGAACCCAGCAGACTTGGATACGGTGAAACAGGCGGTTTCACACCAGGGCGCTTTGTTGGGACAACACGGCGCCGCTCTCCAGGACATTATGAACACTCTCCAGTCTCTGGCTACTAACATTTCTGGTCTCCAGGACCAGCTCGCCAGTTTTTCAGCTTCGCCTGCACCCGTGTCTCTACCGGAGCCTGTTGCGGTAAGACCTGCTATAGACTCTGTTTGTGAGCCGTGGGTTCCCACACCGGAGAGATATGAGGGCAGCTTTGGGAAGTGTCGTTCATTTTTACTGCAATGTGGACTTGTGTTTGAGCAACAGCCCGATCCTACGCTACCGACAGGGCCAAAGTAGCGTTTGTGACGGGGTTGCTAGGAGGCAAGGCTTTGGAATGGGCTACAGCTGTGTGGGAGAGTGGCGAAGGGATTGCCTCTTCTTATTCAGACTTTACGGCTGCATTACGGAAATTATTCGATTTACCGGTTTGTGGCAAGGACGCCGCGAGACGCCTCTCTTCGTTACAGCAGGGAGAGCGCAGTGTTGCGGAGTACGTCATTGAGTTCCGTACGCTGGCCGCGGAGAGCCGCTGGAATGATGAATCACTGGAGGCTGCTTATTACAAGGGACTGTGTGAGCAGATGAAGGACAACTGATTTCTTACCCAGAATCTGCAGGTTTGGAGGAATTAATTTCTTTATCTGTTCGAGTGGATAATCGTCGTCTGGAGCGAGGGAGAGAGAGGAAGCAGAGGATGCCCAATCTTCCACCTACACCTCGCCAGAGGAGAGATCATGGAGAGGCAGTTAGCTTCGGGGTTCCTGTGGTCCGTGTCCCTAGGAGAGAGGTTTTTCCTGAGTCCGAACCCATGCAGATGGGTCGTCAGCATTTGTCTGAGCAGGAGCGGCAACGGAGAAAACGGACTGGGAGCTGTTTGTACTGTGGGCATCCCGACCATTACCTGGCATCCTGTCCTCTGCGGCCGGGAAACTATCGGGCTCGCTAGATGTGGGGAGTATTCTGGCGAGTCAGACTTCTAGTACACCCCACCCTCAACTTCGAGCACCGTTTCATGCCTCTTTAATTTTTAAAGGACAACCTATTGAGGTACAGGCGCTTATTGACTCTGGTGCTGATGATTGTTTTATGGATTCTGGACTGGTGGATCAGCTGGGACTTTCTAGGGAAACTTTACCCAAGGTCATGGAAGCTACCACTTTGGATGGGGGACTTATTAGCCACATCACTGCCAGAACTGAACCTGTTAAAATGTTGCTATCTGGTAATCACTCGGAGGAGCTTCAGTTCTACATCATGCCCTCTCCTCTCATTCCTGTAGTCCTGGGTTTTCCTTGGCTGGTAAAACATAATCCCACTATTAACTGGGGTACCAGCAAGATAGTTAGTTGGAGCACTTGGTGTCATGCTAACTGTCTTAAATCTGCTGTTTCTCAGTCTGTTTCTCCCCAGGGGTTGCAGCCGGGGCCTCCTGATCTATCGCAAGTTCCACAGGAGTACCATGTCGTCGGAGATGTATTCAGTAAGGACCGAGCATTATCCTTGCCTCCACATCGACCTTATGATATGGCCATTGAATTGCTGAGGAACGTATCTTACCCAAAGGGACGGCTGTACAACGTCTCTAGACCTGAACGTGAGGCTATGGAAGCCTACATCAAGGACTCCTTGGACGCTGGTATAATCCGTCCTTCTTCCTCGCCACTGGGTGCCGGATTTTTCTTTGTGGGTAAGAAGGATGGATCTCTGAGACCCTGCATTGATTATCGTGGGCTCAATGACATAACTGTAAAGAATAAGTATCCTCTGCCCTTAATGGATTCTGCTTTCGATTCCCTGCAAGGCTCTGTGATTTTTACCAAGCTCGACCTACGGAACGCGTATCATCTGGTACGGATCAGGGAGGGTGACGAGTGGCTGACCGCATTCAACACACCCATGGGTCACTTCGAATACCTGGTCATGCCGTTTGGACTAACTAACGCGCCCGCGGTGTTTCAGTGCCTCATTAACGATGTCCTCAGGGACATGGTTGGACGTTTTGTGTTTGTCTACTTGGACGATATCCTTATCTACTCCAAGGATGTTTCGGAGCACAAACAACATGTTCTTCAGGTGCTCCAGAGACTGTTGGAGAACCGTCTTTTTGTTAAGGCGGAGAAATGTGCATTCAACACTCGCACCACTTCTTTCCTGGGGTACATCATTTCCGAGGGTCAGGTCCAGATGGATCCAGAGAAGGTACGTGGGGTTTTGGAATGGCCTACGCCGGAGACCAGGAAACAGCTACAACGTTTCCTCGGATTTGCGAACTTCTACCGACGCTTCATTCGAGATTATAGTCGGGTGGCTGCTCCCCTGACCGCTTTGACCTCGAATCTTAAGGATTTCTGCTGGAGTACTGCTGCTGAAGGAGCCTTTCTCGAGTTGAAGGGTCGTTTTACCTCGGCTCCTATTCTCACTCAACCAGACACGTCCCGCCAGTTTGTGGTCGAGGTGGATGCTTCTGACGTCGGGGTTGGTGCCATCTTGTCCCAACGTTCGGCCAAGGACGGGAAGCTCCATCCCTGCGCCTTTCTGTCTCGTCGTCTGTCTCCTGCGGAGAGAAACTATGATGTAGGAAATCGCGAGTTACTGGCTGTTAAGCTTGCATTGGAGGAGTGGCGACATTGGTTGGAGGGTGCCTCGCAACCTTTTGTGGTCTGGACCGACCATAAGAACTTGGAATATGTTAGGTCGGCCAGACGACTCAATCCTCGGCAGGCCCGATGGGCACTGTTCTTTGGACGTTTTAACTTTTCTCTTACTTTCAGGCCCGGTTCACGGAACGGCAAGCCTGATGCCTTGTCCCGTATCTACTCTGCACTGGAGGAGAAGGAAGTGGAGCGGGAAGTCATCTTGCCTCGGGAGAAGGTCATCGGCGCTGTGCTTTGGAGGGTCGAGGAGGAAGTATTGGCCGCTCTGCGCAACCAACCGGACCCAGGTAACGGACCTCCGGGGCGACTTTTCGTCCCTGAGACTGTCCGCTCTACTGTTCTTCTGTGGGCACATTCTGCCAAGACCTCATGTCATCCGGGTGTGGCCCGAACTATGGCCATGCTTCGGAGGCATTTCTGGTGGCCTGCCATGGGTGAGGATACTCGTGCTTTTGTTTCTGCATGTCCTGTTTGTGCTCAGAACAAGGGATCCAATCGGCCTGCTGCAGGACTACTGCGGCCTCTGCCTATACCTCGTCGCCCTTGGTCGCATCTGGCGCTGGACTTTGTTACCGGGTTGCCTCCATCCGAAGGTAATACTGTGATTCTCACAGTTGTTGACAGATTCAGTAAATTCACCCATTACCTGCCTCTGCCTAAACTCCCCTCTGCCAAGGAGACAGCCATGATTCTGGTGAAGGAGGTTTTTCGTGTTCATGGTCTGCCTTGCGACATTGTTTCGGACCGTGGTCCCCAGTTTACATCAGCGGTGTGGAAGGCATTTTGCTCCGCCATCGGCGCCACCGTCAGCCTGTCTTCTGGGTTTCATCCTCAAACTAATGGTCAAGCTGAAAGAGCCAACCAGAAGATGGAGGCTACGCTGCGTTGCCTGGTGTCCTCGAACCACCGCTCCTGGGCTTCTCAGCTTCCTTGGGTGGAATATGCCCACAACACGCTTCCTACATCCGCTACTGGTATGTCTCCTTTTCAATGTGTGTACGGCTATCAACCCCCTTTGTTTCCGTCTCAGGAGAAGGACCTGGCAGTGCCGTCTGTTCAGGCTCACATCCGACGCTGCCACAGGACATGGCACCGTGCTCGGGCTGCTTTACTGCGGGTTTCTGGTCAGTACCAGACCCAGGCCAATCGCCGCCGTGTTCCGGCTCCGCGCTACTCTGTGGGGGACCGGGTGTGGCTGTCTACTCGGGACTTGCCCCTGCGGACTGAATCTCGGAAGTTGTCGCCCCGGTTTGTTGGTCCGTTCACTGTGGAGCGCCTTATTAATCCTGCTGTGGTCAGGTTGACGCTGCCGTCCTCACTCAAGGTACATCCAGCTTTCCATGTGTCCCGGCTTAAGCCGGTTCTTCTTAGTCCCCTGTTGCCTCCTCCAGCTCGTCCTCCGCCTCCGCGTGTGGTCGATGGGGGTCCCGTGTACACTGTGAATCGCATCATGGACTCTCGTCGGCGGGGTCGTGGGTTTCAGTACCTGGTGGATTGGGAGGGGTACGGCCCGGAGGAGAGGAGCTGGATTCCGCGCCGCCAGATTCTGGACGACGGTCTGTTACGGGACTTCTACCGTCGCCAGCCCGGTGCTCCGGGTGTTCCGCCTGGAGGCGTCCGTCGGAGGGGGGGTACTGTCAGGCACCCCCCGCTCTGATTCTGTTTTCTGTCTCTGTCTGTTTTTCTCTGTATGTTACGTCACGGTTCCTGTTGCCATGCAACCTGGGGAGGCGTGGTCTCCTTCATTCATCTCCACTATCACCTGTTCCGGCTCAGCCTAATCACCTGCACTCACCTGTGTTTCATCATCATCACCACCAGCTCTTATACCATGACCTGACATCCAGTCCCTGTCGGATCGTTAGTCTTCCCAGTATGTGTTTGGCGCCTCATCTGACTTTTGCTAGTTATCTTGTGCTTCGTATCTGTATTCTTGTCAGTAACGTCTGTCTGTCTCTGTCTACACCTCATAGTAATTATCCTGCGGATCATCACGCTACACCTCCGGATTCATCTTCACTGCCCTGCCGCCACAGCATATTCCCCGCTTCACCTGGTTTGGTCATCTGGTTCACGGACTTTATTAATAAACTCTCCTTTGTTTCCACTCCTTGTCTGCGTTTGGGTTGTTTCTGCCAGCCTAGTCTGACAAATTGATTTCTTTATTCAAACTTGAGGTGGTTTAGGACAGTGTTACAACACTCTTTTTAGTGTCAAGTTTCTGTCACTGTTTTTGTGTGGAGTGGAGGGGGGAAGGAAAGCGTAATTTACATGTTATCTGAAGAAAACAGACTTACAGCCCGCTCTGAAGCCCAGCATCACCACACTGACTGTTTACTCATACTGGCTCCTGACAGGAATTTATATTTATATGTTAAGTTTCAAAAGAAAAAAAATGTGTGTGTGAAAACATATATATGTGTGTTTATGTATATATGTGTATATGTGTGTGTATGTCTATATGTATATATATATATATATATATATATATATATATATATATATATATATATATATATATATATATATATATATATATATATAATGTATATACTGATCACAAAAAAATTAAAGGTTAAAAAAAGAGTTATATTATTGATTATGAAAACTCTTGTTCATTACATTTTACTTCATAATTGCAACCGCATTGTTGTATTCATTGTTGCAAAACTTGTTCTGTATATAGTTTGTTTGTTACCATGACAACACCACTGATCTCGCTGATGCTGTCATGGAAATAGTTTTCTTATCAGCAATAAATCTAACAATTTCTGATCAACCCATAACAATTGCATGCTTAAAATAACATACCGGTTAAAGCCTCGCCCATTTCAAGACAACCCGACCCACTTCCGGGTTAAATCCTACCCACTTCCGGGTTGGGCCCCGCCCAGTCCGAGTATAGATACGGATACAGATAATTCATGTGGTAAACAGATACAGATAATGCTGTACTCGCTCATCCCTAAAAAAAAACTAAACATAACTATATATAATCATTGAGATTAAGAATCTCTTTTACACGAGTCTCCTGGCCAAGACAGGCAGCAGCACAATAAACAGTTTCAGGCATAAAACATATAACAATTTCAGTGAAAATACTACAAGAACTCACAGGAACAACATTGTTCACCAGATTTGATTGATCAGGGATCAATCAGATCAATCAGTTAAAAACATTTACAGCCAGATGTGCCTGCCTCCATGTCATTTAAAATTACTTTAAAAGCATCTAGGGGGACCAACGTAAGAAAGTTCAGGTAATTTTGTAAATCGTTCCAGCAAATACGGCCCTTTCTCAAGTTCCTTCATCAATCATTCCATTTCCTCCGTGCGTTTTATCCCGTACACCTTCCATCTTACTCTAACAACCCTTACAAACACCAGTTTCAGTCACATCTCTTCTTATTAGAAACCTTCCAGCAGTTTCTCTCTCCACCATCAAAAGCAAAGGGCTGGTTGTTCCCCTATCAATACAACTTCCCAGGGGGAAGCCTTGAATCAGACAAGAGACAGAAGTCACTGATGGGATTGCTGCTAGAATCGCAAGCGGGAGGCCAGGCAGTCTAACAAGTAAGTAGATGAATGCCTAAAAGAGTTTGTCAAAATGAAGCAGCATTTTCACTGTTTTTTTGGAGCTTCAAATGAAAAAGGCAGGGTGAGGCTATATTGGACCACAGCCATTTCTTTGTGTTGTGCAGATGAAGAAAGAATGCCTGATCAAGCGCAGCAGGGGAAGAAGGCAGGCTGGGAGGCCAAAGGGATTTGTAACTCTGTCTGTGTGTGTACGACCATGTGTGCATGTCTGGGCATAGCAGTCATAAGATTTTGCTGTTTTCTGACTGGGAAAAAAAAAGCTTTGTAAGAGGATGCACACTGCCTTTAGGCCAACTGTGTAGAGTCCAGGAAAAGTTTTTCTCTGTTAACCAAAGTGAACATACTGTAATTACTAAGCTGCTTCTGAGATGAAAAGCAAAGTTGTGTGTGATTGATATTCTATGTAGGACACCAGATTGTTATAAATATGTGATATAGAATCATCCTGTGATACATGGAGTTTACAGAACACTTTTTTCGTGCTTCTTGGGGATGCCACTCCCTTGAAAGTTTAATAAATAAAAGTGAGATTCAGTTTTTGCAGTGCAGAAAAGAGACTTCAAACGCTGATGAAGTGCAATCATCTGTCGACCCTCCAAACTTGAGTTTGAATCGAATTGAGGCGAACTTTGTGAAATACAATTATCAAAGCAACATTGCATGCAAGTGAATCTTGCCAGTAGCAATAAACATCAATAGAAATGGATCGATATGTTGTCTCAGAGGCCTGATCCAGCTTCAATACATTAATTTTAAAAAATGAGGGGGGAGGGGGAGTAGCATCAGGTACACCGCAAACTTTTAAATTTTTCAAGAGAATTTAATAAGAGGGTAGAATAATTTAAAATAAGTATAATCACATTTTGTTGTCTACTACAAATTCTATTAACATAACTTATTTGCTCTCCCGAATACACGTATAATATGACAGCTGTAAATAAAGTGTTTATAATTCCTATCATTGCGAGAGGTCTTTGTCACTTGCACATAAACATATAATTATTGGGCATTGGCTTAAAACCTGTACTTTGGTTAAATATTGCAAAAGTCATCAACTCCTGTAGTGTCATGCTTCAGCTCAGCATTAAGATTTTAAATTATTAAACTAATACCACCTTTAACCAAGTGATTACTGTTGCCTAAACATAACCACATGAATCTCAATCAGGAGCAGATAATGTACGGATCTGAGGTCTCATTTATAAACATGGCGTACGCACAAAACAAGGCTGAAAATGTGGTCACGCCCCTTCCCACGCAAAGGTTGTGATTTATAAAAAACAAACAACGGGAGAATGTGCTGTTGAGGACAAGTGTTTTGCCTGAGCCTACTCCTGCTGATTTAACATATTCTGTGACCCAACAGATTCTGTGACCTGTAGCAGTCCAACAACAATTTTGGGCCTCAGGTAACGAGACATGCTTTATGCATGCAGAAAGATATGTGATTTATTAAGATATTTGCTGAAAGTAGAATTATTATAGTTTCCACTGTAATGTCTATACCTTAGCTTGTCTGACTTCTGCAGCTTTAGCACAGCCCTGCAGTGAAGTGAAAGGGGACAGGGATACTAATTGCCACATAACATCAACTAAATATATGTTGAAAACACAACACCCTAATCCCTGTCCATGGTTTATGTATGATACTGAATAAAATAACTGATATACCATCAAACTACATGCAAATTCATGAAAAAGAAATCAATGACCTTCCACTCTGAGGAAGCAGGGCAGTAGTAAACTGAACTGTCACCTCAGCCTACAGCTGGCCAAATGATCTGCAGGAAATGAGCAATGAAATTTCCAGTGGCATGATCCTCACAATTTATTCGCAGCACAAAGAAGTACTGTAGGTGGACTGGTGAAGTGCCAACAGTGTAAATGTAAGAGAACGCGTTTTGGAGAAATTAAGCAATCCTCTCTTGCAAGCCCTAATGTTTCATAACTTCAATCATTTGCTTTCTTTGGCTGTAGAACAAAAAAATTCAACCCTTTTTTTCATTCAGAATATACAGTGATGTAACCCAAACCTCAGGCAAAGTTGGAGTGACAGGTCGGAATGATGCACATTACCTTTGATAAAAACGGACTCTGAATGTAGCACTTCACTTTGAAATGCACCTGAGGTTTTGTCAAGAAAGAGAAATGCATTTTGTTGTTGTTCTGACATGGAACATATATTTTCTCCTCAACAGCATCCTTTTCTCACAGTCTACTGTTCCCCGATCACTCTTTTTCCTCTCCCTCTTCATTTTGAGTTAAGGCATGTATCCAGTCAGGCGAAAGTAGCATGTTATACCCTCAGGTGAGACATCCCAGCATTCTCCTGCTTCCTATGCATCAGGAATCTAGCATGATGTCTGCCTCGACTGCTACAAGTACTACAAGAATCAAGACTGCCAAAATTCATTAACCAATACCAAACTCTAAATAATTAAATATCTGGGTGACATGGCTTGGCAGGTACAACACATTGCTCGATTAAAACTTTTTTAGCAGGCACTGTAAAAAGTTTCCAAAACAATTAATTACCAGGGTATTAATGTTAGCTTGTTCTATGTAAAACACAATAACGTGGGGACTTAATTAAAAACTCATTATACTTCTGTTTTCAGAGTTTTAGAGTTTTCAAATGAATTTGGCACAATTTCTCCTTCACTCTCTCTCTCTGTTGTTTTTCTTCCTTTCATTTTTACACACACACTGACACATACTCTCCTTCAGCGGGTGTGCATGTGCACCTCTGTGAATAGGAAGCAACTTTTGCATTCATTATCAGAATTATATATTTAAATCCCCAGCTCATTTTTCTTCAGTCCGATTCATTTTCTTTTTCAAACCGAGAAATTGAGAAATTAATTTCCGTTCCCCCATGAGAAGCTTTCTCTTGTGGAGCCCTGTCTGCACCAGTCTTGTCAGTAAGGACGTACGGGATTGGAAAACCTCGGAAGCAGGGGTCGTGCTGCTCTTCTCTTTGCTATACCTTCACATGCCCTCACTCACGCTTGCGCAGACCCAGTCCTCATCTTTTATGGAATAAAACTACTTCAGCACAGTCTCTGAAAGAAACCTTTTATTGCACCTGACCTCTACCTACCTGCATTTGAATATCACGACAGAGACAGCACAATGGCCTAAGCACTCCATGCACCAAAACCCTCTCCTCACTCAGTATACCCAGTCATAACAAAACTCATTCCAGGGTCCTCAGCCACACAAAAGGGCTCTTGCCTATGCTAAACATTATGACAAAGAAATGAATAGTAATTGTCAGAGAGCTCCCATAGGACATGGTATGAAGCAGCACTAGAGGGACATGTGCCATAAGAGGCTGAGCAAACAAGCTCTTTGCCTGCTTGAAAAAAATGTAAAGGGGTTGAATTGAGGGCAGCTTGTACTCTCACACAAACATATATACACACGATGACTCACATACAAACTTGGCCCTATTAGTCACAGCTGCTTTGGCATAAATACAGACACAGATGCACATTCAAGAACACACAGGTTAGGTTCCACACTCACTCAGAGAAAACACACAAGAAAGCCATTTTTCTCACTTTAGCTTCTGGGGTCAACTACAGTACTGGCGTGAGACACTTGATATGTTCAAATGTTAATGCAAAGAAGAGGTAGTGGTTTGCCTTGGGGGGAGAGGGGGGGAGAGAATGGGACTGAGTACCCAGGGCCCTCATGTGAGGAAGGCTTAAAAAAATGCTGAGAATGCATAGAGAGTGCCGCTGATGGCCTTGGAAAAAAAAATGGATAACCATTTTACATCCCTTATAATTTTAAGTAAATGAGTGTGTGTGTGTGTGTGTGTGTGAGAGAGTTATATTCATAGGCTAAGGAACAGTGCAGGAGGATAATTTTCTCTAGTTACTGCGTTCCTCAGGACAAAGGGAGTGGGGAGACACATAGATTACAAGGTTGAACAGGAGTGATGAGGGCACTGTGCACACAATTACACAACCAACAACCCACGCGAACGCGCACAAATGTACACATTAGACACCCCTATTTTCTCCTCTCACAGCCTCTCCAAATCCGACTCCACCCCACTAGCTCACGGCCGCCTGCTCTCCCAAATCCTTCTCTATTCCCCAATTGCTTGTCAAAAGGACGAAATTAGAAAATAAAACTGTGCGGCTGACAAACAAGATTACGTGCTGTTTGCACCTGGCCGTGGCAATTAAAGCTCTGATGACAAGCGAGGATGGCCTCCTAATGTGGTGTCTCAAGGCATATAAATGTTTTCACAACAAGATTTTGCTCCAAGTGTCATGGTGGCAGCACTGCCAGCCACGCCGCCTGTCATTCTTTGTGCTGTCTGTTGGATTCTGTCATGAGCACATCTGGGATATGATACATTGAGATATTCATAATTAAAACTATGAAAACAGATACAAAAGACACTACTGATTTGTATTTAAAGGCTGGTTAATCTGATCCATTAAGGAAAGAAAGCAAAAACAAACAAAAAAACCTGCATAGAAACACAATTCAAGTTTAGTAATACAAATTGCAGATGTGTTTGAATAGACAGAAAATTATTGTTGTAGGCAAATTTTAGAGATCAAATTTGTGTATCTAGTTTCTAAACACATCCTAATTCAATGCTGTGTGTAAACAGTGCAATCTGGGGCTTCTCCTCCAAGTCCTCATGTTCAGCGGCTTCAGCTCAAGAGAATTTGCTGAAAGCCCCGTTATCTTAAATGGTCCCATTTGAATGACTGCAGACAAGCAAACTAAATTGTTGTAATAGTTTAAATGTACCACTTACACAAGTTTATTGCTTTCTTCTTTCTTATTTGTGCCAGAATAATAAAACGGACCCTTCGCATAAACAGACGCCACATCATTATTTCATAAGTTTGCTGACTTGAGCGCAGTAAATTATGTACACTTTTGCTTTCTGGTGGAAGACAGGCCTTTCCCTCTACATTAGAGTATAAGCTGCTTAGATGAGGGCAATGTCTACATAGCATATGCTGAGGAAAGAAATCCCTGAAGAGACTTTAGCATGCATGGCTTAATTTAACTTCCTAAGTTCACAAAAATAATAGATACCGGAACGTGTAGCTCTATCTATGTATTGTGCAAGGTTCTTTTGTCCTTAACATGTAGCTAAAAGCACTGTTTAAATGTGGTCTATGATCTTGAATTGCTTACATTCTCCATTCACCAGTGCTACTCCCTTTACATTTCTTAGGTTGTTGATTTGAGTGTTTCTGGTTTTGATTAGCATGCCAGTGAGTTGGTTAAAGAAGCCTTTTTCTTCTTTGGCTTTTTATCAAAATAATAATGCAGGCTTTTCTCATCCCCTTTTGGCTCCTTGACTGTCTTTTAAGGTCTATCATTGACTGTGAATAGCATGTAAAGATCGTAACTCTCCTCATTAGCTGTCGCTGTCTTCCTGCTATGTTGGCTCTGCGTGGTACCTCTCCCTAGTGGATTCCAGTGACTCTCTGTCTGAATCTGGAGTAGTATTGGAGAGCGGGGAGCTTCAGAGTGACAGATGGGGGCTGCGCTGTGACCCTTAGAGATTGGCAAGCCCTTCTGTCCCCTCCTGATTAAGTGTCTAACTACCGGTCGCTCTCCTCACGTCAGACAACCCTGCTTTATGTTATCTGAAGCCGCTCCCACTAGGCCCTCTCGCTGCGATGACGGCGTCAGATTCTGACAGCCGTTGCCATCTGCAGCTTGCACTGATGCCATTGAGGCTTGATGAATGGCACTTTTATGAAAGTAGTCAAAACCAAACAGGCAGAGGTTTGAATGAAGATACAGTATGCATATTAGAGGTAGAAAATAATGGGTGAATACAATCTGCAAATGTATTTGTTTTAGCAACAGATGAAAATACAATAAGTGTCAAAAGTTTAAACCATCATGAGAAAGTTGTATACAATATCACAAGAATGGATATTGTTGGAAAACATTAGAAATGTTGATTGGTAAAACATTTTCTCATGGTGTTGAAAACTCATGTGGGTGGAATTACATTTCCCTCAAAATATATTTGTTCTTGCAAATTTTATGAACATATATTTAAACATAATTCCTCGGAGGCAGGTTTGAGGACAACAAAGTAAATGGACAGGTTATGAATCACAGACATCAGCAGGCACTCTGCGTCTTGTAATGGCCTGCCTTCATTTTGGTTTCCAGCAAATTCTTTTAAATCAAGGCTGAAGACCTTTCTCTTTGATGTTGCCTTTCTTTTGGGGTGGCAGTAGTTCAGTCCGTAGGGAATTGGGTTGGGAACCGGAGGATCACCGGTTCAAGTCCCATATTGACCAAAAAATACGGAGTGTGGATTGGTGGCTGGAGAGATGCCACTTCACCTCCTGGGCACTGCCAGGTGCTCTTGAGCAAGGCACCGTACCCCCCCACCTTGCTATACAAATAAAGCTGCCTTGCCTTGCCAAATGAAAGACATGTTCAGTTGGATTGAGTTCAGTTAATGAATTTGGCCCTCTTTGTCTGCATGTTTTAGGGGTATCTTCTTGCTACATTTGAAGGACTGTGTACTGTATTAGAAATAATGAGTCATACACGGTTTACTCTATAACTTTCGAACACTGTGAGAGCTGAGATTCACACTTTAACCTCATAGTCATTATTCCATTTCAAATCCTGTGTGCTGGAGTACAGAGCCAAAGCAGCACTGTATCATTCCTTTTGTATGTACTGCCACACATATACCTCAAATATTGTACATTCTTTGAAGAGGGTATGTAATGCTGAATGTAATGCTAGTTTTCAGCTCCTGAACAGCCAATCATGGAAGTGGGAGAGTGCCTGGTCTATTCCATATTAAGAGGTACCCACAGATGGAGTGATCAGCCCAGGCAGAGAAGAGCAGCCGAGCAAAACAGAGTAATCTAAAACAGAGTGTAAATGTGTTGTATCCCACCTGCACTCTCTCTGTGTCTTTCTCCTGTTTATTACATTCCAAATACATTAGTCACAGGGCTAAAACAATGTTGAGGAGGAAAAACTATCAAGCAGCAATCACACCTCAATCATGATTCATGCCATCTCTGACTGCCAGGTTGTTTATTGCATTCCTCATGATGGCACCAAACCCTCTTGTGTCTTCACCAGTATTATCTTCCAAAGGAGCACTCACAACACTGGATAGGTACTGAGTGAGTTGATTGGTACCCAAAGATTTTAAAGTATCTCCAAAATAGATGCACTCTGCCTTTCCACCTACAGACAATTATCTGGCACTCTGTAATTGGCAGCAGAGAAAGGGGAGACAATTAAATCAATATTCACATATATGAGTTTCTCAGCGTATTTCAAAACAGCTTTGACTGTTGCAGAAATGCCCCCTCTATGTACACAGTGGTATACAAGGTTGGATTTAAAGGGATCTGCAAGACTTTTTTAATTTTGCTTGTTTGTTTGTTTTTCAAATGCACTTGCTTTTAGCTGCATAAAAATCTTTGAACAGATGCCAAAGGCATGCAAAGCACATACTGGAAATGCTAAACTCAACTATTTCATGAGTGACAACTACCTTCTACCTCCACCATGGTGATGCTCAGCAGCCTTACAACACCAGGCGCTCACCACACATTGTCTCGGTAGAGAGGGAGGGCAACATGTTTTTAGTGGTGGGGGAAGACGGAGCACTCGGAGAAAAACCATGCAGACGACCAGGGTTTGAATTCGCTACCTTGCTGTGAGGCCACAGTGCCAGCCATTGGGCCACCATGCTGCTAGTAGTTAATGGGGAGTTACAAGAGAACAGCCATAGATACACTATATCAATAAATCATTAGGTACTGACTAGTTCATAAATGTCTAAATCAACATACTGACCATTTTTCATGCGTGGTTTTTTATTAACTATGACTCAGCCAATATATTCAGAGCACATTATACATCAATGTTCCTCTCTACATGTCATATCCTATGTAGACAGATTTAACTTGTAAGCATAGGATGGCATATTGTTATACATATTTTTCTAATTTAAGATTGGTTTAACAACAATTAATAATGCTTATTTTCCATCAGTGGAATCATGTTCCATCAGTCCTCTCTCCTTGAGTTCACCACTTTTACTTCTAAAGCTGCATCAGTTCTTTATCACTGAAGCCACAATGGTGGCCCACAGCTGGAATCAAGTTAATTCATGAAGCCAAATCAACGCAAGATGCAGATAATTGTAAATTAACTCATTCGAAAAATCTAGAAATGATTGGACCTGAAACCGAACACATCTGGAAACTTCTATCAACATCAATTGTTCCCCCAGGAACAGTTCTGTGCTACTTGGTTCTGCTAACATTTCTGCAAAACCCATGGCTCATTTTTCTGGCTTGCTATTGGACAGCTATCATGCCACACAAAACTTCAAACCAATAGAACATGTCTACTGACACATTTAAACACCCACTACAGAAAAATGTGTTGCTTATTAAATTCTGGTCTTTTCAGGGTTATTATTGAGAATTGCAGTTTACTGAACTGAAGTGTCAAGCATACGCCAAGCATATGCAGAAAGCAGTTTTAATGATTAAAAGATAACTGTCTTAGAGTTATCTTTAATCATTACAGCTATAGTTTCAGCTATAATCTGTTCAACAGTCATGGAACCAAAGTCATCAGAGATGTGATGCAGTGCTGACGCAGTGCTGTGTTTCAGTGGCCTTGGGGAACCGTAAGGTGCCTTGTTTCCTGTCCATCTCTCCTGAGGTGGTTGGATTATACAATTGTGCCCATACACACCCATGATATATCTATTAACAGCATGTTGTTAGTAAAGGTAAAATCCAAGGTAACAATCATCAATATATTGTCCTTTCAGTGAATAACTATTCGTTTTGATATGCCGGTTTGCGTCAAATTAAAGTGGTTAGGCTTGTACACCAGACCAGCAAACCCAAAAATCAACCCAAATCTAATTTGTAATCTGAATTTAATGATTAAAATATATCTTTTGATAATCCTGCTGTCTCGGGTTTGCTATTGAGGAATTAAAAGTGACGTATCCAGTAAAAACTCACTTGACACAATCATGTAACAAGGGACTACTTGATTTACTTGATGGGAAACAAAAAGAGAAAGTAATGATTAATTTAGTAACTAGTTACTATATTGTGTTGCTTAGTGGCTGAGTCATAGTTAATCAGGAACTTCATGAAGAAAGTGGTCGTATGTCTAATCACATATTTATGAAGAAATTGTTACCTAATGATTCGTTCACATAGTATCTCCAAGTCTGTTCTTTTGCCATTATCTACTACCATAATCTACATAGTCCTCAATGTGGTGTTATTCAGGAAATCGTTAATTATCGGGTTGTTCCTAATTCATTCTACTACTACTACTACTACTACTACTAACACAACCATATTGTAAAGTGTTGCCAGTGTATTTAATTCTCTCTTTTTCATTCTGTTTACTTTTACAGTAGACCGTGCACACTCCCTTCTGTGATGTCTTTTTTGTATTTTGTATTTATTTTTTTGTATTAAAGGTAGTAGAACCTGTCCAGACAGCCAGGATGTAGCTGTATCCTGGAATAACGTCTGTAAACACTATTTTATATTCACTCTGCTGGTATGTCACTGCATGTTAAATTATCAAGGGAATACATACAAGACGATACATTTTCACTCTCAAAAACATTCCTTTCTATTCTCTACTCAAATATTGTGTTGCATTAGGTGAGGTGTGTTGAATATTTCATATTTTCATATTATGTAAATAGAGATATAAATTCAGACTCTCCCACGTGCCGTCTGGCAAACACTAGCCCAGATGTCGTGTGAGTTGCTTTTCACAGCCATAAAGCTGTGACTTCTTGTGAATCACTCGGCCAACAGTTGCCACATGCACAGTGTCTCCCTCTCAGCCATGGAACTCGGCCAACTTGAGGCAGGTATTCATTTTTTTGTAGCAACCTTATACATTTACTATGCTCCAATAATTATCCACTGCCATGAAACCTTTCCTGTTTCCTTTCCTAGCTTCAATTACAGATGCTTTGTTGCATATGGTAACTTAACCTACTTTGGATTTATTGTGAGATAACCCAGATATCACTATCACTGTCTCACGAGCCAAAGTATAAAGTGCCCATTTTATGAAAAAAATCACCTTTTCTGGGATTTTGGGTGTTATTTTATGTCTCTGGTGCTTCCACATGCATACAAACTTGGAAAAAACTATCCAGGCTGTTTTGAGTGAGAGCCGGGTTTCTGAATGTCCTCCGGGTGAGCAGTATCTGCACGGCTTTCTACGTCACTAGCCAAGATATGGTGACTAACTGTAGCACATGCTAGCGCTAGCATGCTGGCTCATTCTCAATGGTAAAACACTGCTACAACACACACTAGTTCACCATAATCTACAAAAGAACTACTTCCATGTCCCTGTTGTGCCAGTATTTTGATGTGATCTTACCTAGCTACTGTGCAGCAATGTGCGGTAAGCCTACAGGAAAATTAATCCATGTAAGCCTATTCTGGTACAACCTCAAAATACAATTATGAACCTGAAAATGAGCATAATATGTGCGCTTTAAGAGTTTGTACGAACGTAATAATAACTAAGATTCATATAGTGCATTTCATGAAACCCACAGGCACTTTACACTATTACAGGGGGACAAGGGGAAAGAAAATAGTAGGCCAATACAAACACGGAGTAAAAAGAAAAAAATAATCGGGCACTAAAAGGAAGGGGGACGTAATTGTACAACCACGTTGCGCACTGTAAAGTTATTTGATGATGAAATAGACATTAAATACCTAAGGGCTAATTCAGGGTCGGATTGGAATCATTTTCAATCCTGTATATGTCTCCATTTGTTGATAGCCAGACTGAAGTTGACTGTATTTTAACCTGTCCTCCTTCCATTTCCCTTTTAGCTTTTAGTTGTTCTTCGTTTAATTTCCTTCTATTGTGTGATTGCCCTGCCCCAGTATCAGCCATAACAGATAACTTCTTAAATCACAGTAAAGTACAATTAGCCCTAGCCTATATAAAGAAATTTACTGTTAACTTTTACCTGGCTGGAAATAGTAACACAGGCTTTCCCGGTGTTACAAAGAAATCTGTGACCTGTCAAAATGTCACTATAGAGCCACACCTACCAACCTGCCACAAATCATTCTTTCTGTGAGCAATGCCACTAATAAAAACTATGTAAAAATAGCACTTTTCAGTGTTAGTCTTGTTTGCTCGTTTGTCATTTAAGACCATTGTATGAAAAACAGTATAGTTACGTTAACATTCAGACAAATCAGTCAGTGACAACTACACTCATAAACAACCTTTAAGACGCCTCTCATTGTTGAGATATTTATAGCTCATTCCAGTTATTATACACGGGTATGGCATTTACATGCAACAGCTTATAAATATTATACTTAAGACTAATAAATTGAGGGAATAGGAGCATGCATATAAACATGGTCTCTGCCTGGTCTGTATTGTACGTGGGCAAGTAAATTAATCAATAATGAAATTAAGTTTTTTTTATCGGCAAACATCGAGCAGTTGCTTCTTTGACTTCATATATACAGTGTGCAGCATGTTCAGTTCAAACCATAGCGGCTTTTTATAATGGAAGAAGAAATGTCTCTGTCCATGGAGCTGATTTCCTCATGGAGAAAGCCTTTGCAGACAGGTCGTATGTGTTGCTCTGTCTGATAGTATTGTTATTGCAGGGCACATAACACTTCAGCTGTGACAGCTATGGATTGACAATCTACTGTCTCAATGGGAAAACATACCTGATACAATGATGCATATATACATTAACTATCTACTTCTCAAAATATATACTGTAGCATTATAGAGTCATCATTAAAGTGATCAAAAGTTGTTATATTCAAACATGAGTGGTCAGTGTGTAGAAGAATCTTTCCTCTTAAATGACAGGTCACTGTCAATTTTAATTACAACAGACGCTTCGTGTTTTCTCCACTTGCACAATTTAAGACAAAAAAAGAGTAAAAAAATGAGAGATAAATGAAGAAAGATAGACTATCCCCTGCTGCTCATTGGTTCTCTATGTCTTCCCCGGTCCAGGAGGAGCTCCGTCACATTTATGCCTAAGAAGACAAGTGCTCCCGTGGCTCCCTCTCCTGGGTTTTCAACCCCATCCCTCTCTTTGAAGATCTTTTTATTTTTTTTGCAGCATCTGCTTTTTTCTCCATCCCCCAGCCCACTGCTACATTGCCTCTTCTCCTTTTTTCACACTTTGATTGCATGTATCTCTCATCGGAGTCCTCTGGCTAATTGCATCATTCTAATGGCCTTTTTCATGATCATACTCGGGTAAGTTGACGTTTCATGCAGCTTATTAATTAGAATTAGCAAGAATGGGACAGAAAAGTGAAGAGAAAGTGCTGATCCGTAGTTTGAGTGTAGAAATTGCAATTGTCTTGGTTGAGGGTATTGGGACTGCAAGCGGATCAGGAAATGAGGCTCGGATCCAAAAAGTTTACATCATTCCTGGCTAACCCTTTTATTTTAATCCCATAACATTCGCAGTATAAATGAACACTTATTCTCTCTTCATCGCCAGTAAACAGTTCAGTGTAGTAGGGTGCTGATATCTATTGATACAATATCTCACTAGGCTGTAGCCATTATCAGCAGCATCCACACAGCAACAGGACTTGGCCTGCTAATGGAGAGAGTAGGTGTCTAAATCCTCACACACACACACACACACACACACACACACACACACACACAGTGTGGCAGTGACGATTTTGGAAGTCTCCTCCTTTAGCTGGGGGGCTTACCTCGCTCTCTGTCTCCCTCTTTCCTTCCACTCTGTCACTTGGAGATGCTGCCACGTCAGTGCAATTTAACAGTTCTTTGATCCATGTCCTGAGAGTGAATGGCAACAAATTAAGCAAATTATTTGAACCACCCACGGGCCTAAGGCAAAGAGAAGTGGAGGGAGGAGGGACTGGGGATGCTAGAGTTGATAAAAGGAGGGTCGAGTGTGACTGCGAGAGCTTTGAAGGAGGGAATCAAAATAAATAAATAAATAAGTAGTGTATATATAAATGTATAGGATAACCGAAGAATGACCTAAATCAGGGGAGATGTGTTCTGCCTCAGTGGTCTCCACCTGCTCTCAGTCAGTGCCTGTTGGAAGAGTGAATGTAGGATCTTTTTTTTTTTTGTGAGCAGTATCAGAAAATAACATTACCATGACATCTTATCTTCTAGATGAAATCAATTGGGTGTGAAAAGAATTCCTGTCTCTTTTCCTTTTCTTTTTATTGTCTAAGCAAAACAATGTTTGGTATTTACTACCTGAGGTCTCTGTGCTTTTGATATATTGTTAATGCAGTCCTGCTGCAAATTCAAATGCTCTAAAGTGCTGAATAAAGTACAAAGAGCCACACACTATGTAACTATTATTGCTTATTGCTTTGGTTTTCAACAATTCCTACCCATTTGGCATTTTTTCAATATTGTGTCTCGCTTTACAAATTGCCTCACACACACACACACACGCACACACACACACACAAACAATTTGAAATCTATCACTCCCAGTGCAGGTCTGTTTCTCTATGAGTGTTTTGGCATTTTCAGCTAGGACTACCCGACATACCACAGGCAAACAGACCATGACAGAGTACAGAAAGGAGGGCTAAATGTGTCATTTTGTTTGGGTCACATTCCTGATTTATGTATTACAATTCAATCTCATGTATGCATATATAAATAACTTCAACTCTCTTCTTAAATATTTCATAATTGTTTGGTTTTTCACTGAGATTATCAGTGTGTTCCTTGTTCCATCTATATATACTGTTGCAGCTGGAGTTAACGTAACACAGCCTCTCCCATTTTGACTACAATGCACTCATGTAGTTGTTATGCTTACATCTAGTCTTCTCTGTCTAATGTGAATGCATCCCTTTGCCTTATGTTTATTACATCCTATTTAACAAAAAATAAAACTACTAAATATGCAGGTTGCAGTTGATGCAGCAATAATCAATTAATGTTTTGGAAAGGGGGACTTCATAATGCTCCATTTTCTTATTTATTTCCGTAATATGTGAACAACTTTAAGGAAATACACAGTGAGTTTGACAGAAATACCCTGCACCTCATCAGCTGAGGTAAAGGAAGGTCTTTCCAATGCAAGTGCAGACAAATGGTCATTTCAACAGAATGTTTTCCTGCATCTTCTTGTTTGATACATGCCATCTGCTGACAGAAATTGTGCTGCAACAGTTACAAACTTGATATATTTCTTGTAGATTCTCCTAGCTGGGTAAAATAATTAAGGTGGTGTAAATCCAAGCCACTTTTTCCCTCAACAAAAAATCTTTCTCGCCAAAGAAGTGTGCTCTGCAAGATGTCAATCATTCTCTACCATTGCCTCTCTTCCAGTCCTTCCACTCCTAAAATAACTGTACTACATAATATTCAGCCGTCATGATTATGTCTCAGCGTTCACAACTCTGAGAGCCTCCTGCACCATATATCTCTACTCAGTCATCAGAATTTAAGTTGGATAAGTTGTCCTCATCCTCAGTGTCCTCGGCTCAGTTTCTCCAAGTGAACAGTAGGAACTGGGCATACTGGAGCCCTGGCTTCTCTATTCATAGTGTAATTTCACAGCTCATTATAGTCCAAGTACCATTCCCTCCCGATGGTATCAGCAGTATACATTACCTGGCAGATCTGGGTCATTCGGTATTTGCAAATCATTCTTAGCTCTTCTGCCGTCTGTCCAAAGGTTAAGACAATCATAGACAATCATTTGAAACTTGACTTGTTAAAAGTTAATTTAATGTATTTACCTGTGGATGACAATAATTGCCCTAGTGTGCCACCCATCAGATGCTCCATGTGGGCTAAAATAAACAAATAAAAAAATACTTATCCTTGAATATTGTGTGGAAAAAGGTGTTTGATATAGACTGTAGCTTTACTCTATTCCCACCTACTGAACTACAGAACATTTTGTTTTTGTCTGAAAAGTAAATCTGACAGTCCACAATAGTAAACTAATTAATGCTTAATGCCTCACATTATTGTAATGAGCCTTAATGAAGCATTTTCCCCGAGCCATTAAGATAAAGATGATAAGGGCTTCACCACACAGGTGTGCTAACATGCATCTTCAAATCAGCCTGAACTGTAATTAGACTGACAAACTCTGATAAGGGTCCTGTGAAACTTATGTTGTGTGTACTCGGCAAACGTCTGCATGGATATAAGTGTGTGTTTGTGTATATGTGTTCACTTGCATACCTGTACATCCACTGCTGCCTCAGCTGAACTGCCAAGAGCAGAGGTGGCTTTGCAACAGGCTTGTTATAAATTATCCAATTAACCTTGTAAGACAGAGCAACTTTTGATTTTTGCTCAAGGTGTAATTGCTTTATTAGGCTCCATAGCAATAAAATGAGGCACAACATCTAGGCAGATGTAATTTGGTGAGGTGATGGTAGCTCTGCAGCTAGCATATTGAAATGTAAGACAAGCAGCTCTCAGTGTTCACATCTCTGAGAGTTGTGCTGCAGGTAAGAATCCTGGAAATTGGTAATGAAAGCCTGATTGATCTATTGATCTGGTGCATGACGCTATTATGCACCGCTTCAGCAAAACACGTTGCTGCCTTGTTTCAAGATTCTACTAATAGGCTCCTCTCCAGTGATCTTTGGAAAGACAAGGGGCAGAGATCAGTGTTTGGATCAAGAGTGCAAATATTGTGTACAGTTTGGTTTGATGATGAGCTATGCACTATTTGACTGAAAAAACCTTAACAGGCCTGATGATCTACATAATTTACTGTAGAGCAATGGTTGTGTACATTTTTTAAAACTCTTTAAACTATCAAAAGAGATCAGAGGAACATGCTTATTGGCCATTCAAAAATTAACCTTGCCAAACATTTCTACTCTACTCTTCTAGAAATGATATGATAGGGGAATTCCAGCAGGTTTAGTCTTCAAGAGGCAATTTACTTGATAGCAAACACCTAATAGAAATGTCTAACATAGAAATGAGGTCCCACATTCATTTTCCAATGTAAGATCATCATAGCACTGCCAATGTACCTGTGAAGGAAACAACACAATCAATCACTGAAATATATAAAACATGCAAATTAGGTCTGTTTATGTAAACAAATTAAAAACAAACATCCACAAGGTAAGCGGAAAACATTCTTGGAGATTGGAATTGGACAGTTGGTCATCATCAGCTAATGCTGGCAGTGTTGCATGGTTTCATCTGAAGAAGCAAACCACATACTTACTTTTTAATGCACCAACCGCAAAAAAAGAAACAATTTGTTCTTTGTACAAGCAGCATTATTATGACCCATATTTAGATTTATAGTGTCGTAGTAATTATGAGGAGAACAAAGGAGGAAGTCAGGTGATGTAGAACACAGTACATTTACCCAGGAGACGGCTGTGTTTATTTTAACCTAAACCTCAATCTTTTTCAAAACTGACCCAACAAGCTTTGTTGTTGTTACAGGGTAGGAAGAAGGCCTGCATGATTAATTGTTCTAAAATGGCGATCTTGATTTACCCTGTTCACGATTTATTTTTAAAAATAATTTTGATTGTATTTTTATTTAAAAAAACGTTTCATTTCAATTTTTCATTTTCTTTACAAGCCGACTGCATCACAAACGCAACTTCTTTCTTCTGTGAGTTTTGAACCAAAGAATGTATAAAATTGGTTTTAAAGCACTCCCTAGTGCTGCAATGCTCTAACATTTATTGAAGCCTCTTTGTTTACACGCTTGTGGTGATGCACAATGTGCTGTAGGTGCCAAAAAATCTGTTTGGTGCTGTCAATTTGTTTTGTTTTGTCGTGGTTATGTGTGCAATAAACATTACTCTTCGGGGGGAAAATTCGTGGCAGAGAATCATGATATCAATTCTAAGCTAAACGTGATTCATTTTTTTCCCCGAATTGTGCAGGCCTATAGGAACAAACGACCTATGTGGTCGTGGGGTTTGGGGGACTTGTTGGTTGGTCATATAGCGACAGTGGAACCATAAGAGCACCATCAAATGTATTGTAGCTGTGGAAAAAAATCCAGAGAGCACATAGAAGCCTGTGTGATGGTTTGTATTTCTTATTCCTGTTTTGTATTATTTCAGAGGTGCTATAGTACAAATCACTGATCACCGAGACAAACCACTGTGAAAACAGCTTTTTCCTCCCTGCAGTAAAGACACTGAACTCCTAACGGTAATCCCCAGTTGGCCCAGTTGGCCCAGTTGTGCATCTGTGTTATGTTATGTGATATTATATTTATATGATGTGGTCATGTATGCCAATGTTATTGCATTTTGTGGGTGTTAAAGTACTGTTATGTGTGATGTTGTTGGCGCTGTGCTGTTATGTACTATAACAAGCATGGCTGTAAAGTCAGAACTCAATCAAACTGAATTTTCTTAGACAAGTTATTTTCCATCTCTGTTTTATCACATTGCGTCTTTATTGACAATAAAAAAAGTTCTAATTCAAAGAAGCATGAAATAAAACTTTTGACAATGATTGATGATGACTATTTTCTGTCAACAATACCAAAAACATACTGCGGTGTAGTTTGGCCATGATATGCCATCTCCAAATGTTTTTGCATATAAAATGTAGGCATTGACAGTGAGATAAGTGAAGGAAGCAGTGACATGAAAATGGACCTTAGACTTTTTGTGTTGAGTTGTTTATCTCTTCTTAAGTCCATAAACTTTCTGGGTTCAACCCAGGCACAGAAAATAATCCCCAAGCCTTCCTCGTAGTCACATCACCACAGGCAAACTAGGAGCTCATTGAAGTGCAAAGAAAAACAGAATCTGAAAAATCACATTCCACATAGCTTTGAAGGAGCAGCAGTGCCACTTCACTGGGGTGAACTTTCGAGGGCTTAATAAAGCAGCAGTGTTCACTCTGAAGTGAATTAGAAAGTATCAGCACATGCATTACTTAGTGATCAAAGTACTTAAATGAGTTTTACACCATTACAGTAATTTGTTTTTGTTGGGGAAAAACAAATTCAAACCTTCCATGCTTCCCACTTCACTTCAACTCGTTGAGGCTTAGTCAAGCATTATAGGGAAGGCAGTAATTACATGCACTCATGATGAAGGTATTGTAAAATATTCATTGAATTCATCTTTGGAACTGCTGTTATACCCAATGCTGCAACTCCCCCTTTTCAACACAGGGTTAACCGGTGCAGTTTTGTCCATTGACTGACATTGGCTACAGGTACAGCTGCCTCATGCCTGAGCAAGTTTTTGACTCACAAAGCATTTCTAATTGGTCATGACAGGAACTTCTGGTTGCCAGATTAGATCTAGCCTGGAAATACAGACACAAATCCAAAAGATTAAAGGCATTGAGTAATGAAAGTCGCCCATGTCGAGGCGGCACCAAGCGTGCATTTGAAAATCTCACTACACGACCAATCACAACAACACACTGGGTGACAAATCCAGAGGCCCATATGCTTAGCTACCAGCGGGCTAACTGGTAGATTAAACTGTCGGCATCTGTTTAGCTTGCCTCTGGCCCCACCTATATCAGATACAATGATGTGATTGGTGCAGCTAAGCTTCAAGGGTATGGTTGATGAGCAGCCTTACTCAATGGCAGAGTAACTTGCTGAGCAAATTCAAATTGTGCTCTTGTGAGAACTTTGGATTTCCAGGGTAGATTTGATCGATACAGCCCGCAGAATATTTATTGTTCAGCATTGCCCCACACTCTTAACACTACCTGGCTAGACAAATAAAAAATAAATGAGGGGACAAATGCAGTAACACATACAAACCAAACACCTTTTGATCTGTTTTTTTAAATATCCATTCATCAGAATCATTTATAATGACAAATAAATGATTCTGGTAAATGAATGTTTAAAAAATAAAATGAGAACGGACTGTCAATCATGTTATGAGTGTTGGCGTTGCATAGCTTGTCCACCAGAGGGCAATTTACACCCTGTTGGCAACACTCACTTTTCAAAGGACTTTAAGTTTCATATCTAATGTTTGTATTTTTATACCTTTTATTTATCAGAACTTTAATATATTTTGATGTTCCTCTGTTCTGTTGTGACAATAAAACTAATCATTATTTTAGTAAAAACTCACAAATAACTACAAATAAGTAATTTTAGGGAAATCTGTTTATGTTTTATAATGTGTTTCTGGATTTTCTTTTTTAAATATATATTGGCCAATATATCGTAATATTGGATTTTTAAATAACCATATATTTGTATCGGTATCAGTCTTAAAAATACTGTATCGGTCGGGCTCAAATCTTGACTATACTCCTGCAGTTGAAGTTGAACAGCATATCTAATTAATGAAGCACTAAGGAAGAATAAAATAGAAAACTATTAATGAACTATAAACTATTATAATGAGCCTCTCCGTGCAAGTCGTCCCGACGCCAGTCAACATCGGTGAACCGGGGAGCTGCGAAAGTGTATCCCGGAGTGTAACCCGGGGAGGCAAACGTCAGGAAATATCGAGAGGAGTGAGCCCCAAGGTCGGCGGTACAGTGCCGTTGCTAATATCCCAGAACCCTAAAGGATTTTTGACAACCTCCGGTCCGTCTGGTTTCATTATCTATAAAAGCTTGTAAAACATTAACCCTTTTGTCCACAGTCAATCTATGAACATCATTTCTTTTCATGAAAAACTAGAGTATTTATTAGAATAGGTGTGCTGCACTGAGGTCACTTGAATGTTAAAAAGGTTGTAGGATCACAAAGACAAATGAATAAAAAAAATAAAATGGAAAATGAATCTCAGAGATACATATTGATAACACACCCACAGCAATGCCACACGAGTATTTGTGTTGCCTAAAACAGTTCTATGTATTTAGAGTCATCCAGTGCAAAAATAAACATATTGAATATTATAACTCATATAAAGGAAACATTAGTTACATTTGTTACATACAGCGTATCAATCTTGCCTGTAACAGTACGGATTAATTGCACAATGTCCCCGAAAAACTGTGGACTTCTAGGCTGGATACAAAACCTTCTGTAAGGGATAGGAAGACAACAGCAACAGACATCAGCAGAACGGGGCCACTGTTAGCTTTTAGCTCCAAAAGACAGTATGTTTCTACTAGTTATATTATTAAGTTACAAAGTCATAACTCAGAAGTGCAGTTTGGCGTCATATATGATGGACTTGACCTCAGAAGGGATAAAATTACCCAAAATGGTCTACGTTGGTTTTAGCGCCTATCTTTACCAAGTTTGGTACAAATATGATATATGTGTTTGGTAGCTTGTTAGAGTAAATTTGTTTGGTCGTCAAATGCGCATACGTTAACGTAGCAAAATTATATGAATAGCATTTGGTTGGGGCCATCTGAAGATGCTACATCCCAGGTTTAGTGCAGATCTGTTGCACGGCCTACGACGAGTTCGAAAAAGTTGGGTTCGAGCTTAGCGCGATATTGCGAAAAAAAATTGTTTTAAAGCCTCAGAAGCCTAAAGAATAATCTAAAGTTTGGCTTTGACTACATTTATTTTGGCTGAGATATGGCAACGTTGGTGTTTTCATAGTTCACATATATATCATAGCTACACAAATTTGTTTATGCGTAATATGCGCAATTGTTTTTGTCAGGTCGGTCTGGAGATGATATGTGCCAAGTTTCGTGGAGATCAATCACAAAATGGGACACTACTGTACGTCCTCCGGTCTCATTCTCAAGAGAGAGACCTGATTTTTGTGGCCACGGGCCATCGAGCAGTGCTTACCCTGATTTCATGAGACGATCATTTGTTTTAATATAAAATCTTAATCTGTAAATTACTATAGCTTTCAAACTAAAGTAGTGGATAAAAAGTACAATATTTCCCTCTAAAATGTACTGGTATAGAAGTATAAAGAAGCTTAATATTGAAATGCTTTGGTAAAGTACAACAACCTCAAAACTGCACTTAGGTACATTACTTGAGAAAATGTACTTAATTACTTTCCACCAGTGACAAAACGGTATACCACCATTCAAATGCCATATAATCACATACAGTCTCTACAGTGACTCTCTACAGTACAACTCATAGCTGAATGTTTTCGCATGAATATGTGATGTTGATGTTAACCTTCATTAGTTTCAAAAGTTGTAACTTAGTCATTTTTTACCAGAACACAGCAAAGTGTAAAAGTAATATGTCAGAAATCCATTAGCCCTAAACAGCTCTTGATTTAAAGGGGTTTCTTAAAATCCACTGCTGCCACACTGAGTTGCGATATTTTACTGCTGGAACCTGGTTTATTACTGAGATATCTTGTGGTCCTGCAACACATTGCACAGTGGATCACTTTTAATCAGTCTGCTGGTTATCAGAGCAAACAGAATATTTCAAATATTTTGTGTGAAAGTGTTTACGCAGACAATGCATACTACGGAAATAGCCTGTAATATATAGTGTTCCTTTAGAATAGAACTACACAGCTGGCTGGGAAGAGTATATGGATTTTATTGTTTTCATCAGTACACATAACAAATTGTAACAGTCCTCTGTGCCACAATCCAGTTGAAAATGCCTAAATTGTCCTAAATGTTGTTCACTGTTGAGTTAATGTCAAACATATTTAAATTCTGATCTCGACCTCACTAATTCTAATATCAAGGGTTAGAGCAGTTGATGCATAACAATACTTTGTGACATCTGGCCTCTCTGTAATTAGTCCTCATAGACTATTACCATGTAAAAACTGAATTCAAAACATTGACGCTTGAACATGGAAATGTGACATTAGATTGCAGGAAAGGTGGCATTTGGAGCAAACTTAACCTGAATAGGAAGTTAGTTCATTAGAAAAGTCAAAGAAGGGTTCTGTGCAAGACATACAATTTGGGGGAAAAGAATAAGCTCAGATAATGTAATGTCAGAGAAATTCTATCATTAGTGGAGATGTGATAATTTCCTGTCTAGGCTTTACTTCCCACAGTAGTTTGAGTGACAGAAATAGTGTTACAATGTGACAAAAGTTGTGTTTAAGGAGGAATCTGATTTCATTCAGTTGAAGATGGAATTATTTTCTAACACTTTATATATCTGGTTTTCAAGTGGCTGAAGTATAACTTTATCTGTAAATTATTATAACGTTGGATATTTCTTTCGGATGACTTGCAACATTAAAAATGAGAAAGACAGCAACAACAACTGGAAGGCATAGGCTAATTCAGATAAGTTAGAGTATATATATATATATATATATATATATATATACACTCACCGGCCACTTTATTAGGTACACCTGTCCAACTGCTCGTTAACACTTAATTTCTAAGCAGCCAATCACATGGCGGCAACTCAGTGCATTTAGGCATGTAGACATGGTCAAGAGAATCTCCTGCAGTTCAAACCGAGCATCAGTATGGGGAAGAAAGGTGATTTGAGTGACTTTGAACGTGGCATGATTGTTGGTGCCAGAAGGGCTGGTCTGAGTATTTCAGAAACTGCTAATCTACTGGGATTTTCACGCACAACCATCTCTAGGGTTTACAGAGAATGGTCCGAAAAGAAAAAACATCCAGTGAGCGGCAGTTCTGTGGGCGGAAATGCCTTGTTGATGCCAGAGGTCAGAGGAGAATGGCCAGACTGGTTCGAGCTGATAGAAGGGCAACAGTGACTCAAATAACCACCCGTTACAACCAAGGTGGGCAGAAGAGCATCTCTGAACGCACAGTACGTCGAACTTTGAGGCAGATGGGCTACAGCAGCAGAAGACCACATCGGGTGCCACTCCTTTCAGCTAGGAACAGGAAACTGAGACTACAATTTGCACAAGCTCATCGAAATTGGACAATAGAAGATTGGAAAAACGTTGCCTGGTCTGATGAGTCTTGATTTCTGCTGCGACAGTCGGATGGTAGGGTCAGAATTTGGCGTCTACAACATGAAAGCATGGATCCATCCTGCCTTGTATCAACGATTCAGGCTGGTGGTGGTGGTGTCATGGTGTGGGGAATATTTTCTTGGCACTCTTTGGGCCCCTTGGTACCAATTGAGCATCGTTGCAACGCCACAGTCTACCTGAGTATTGTTGCTGACCATGTCCATCCCTTTATGACCATAATGTACCCAACTTCTGATGGCTACTTTCAGCAGGATAATGCGCCATGTCATAAAGCTGGAATCATCACAGACTGGTTTCTTGAACATGACAATGAGTTCGCTGTACTCAAATGGCCTCCACAGTCACCAGATCTCAATCCAATAGAGCATCTTTGGGATGTGGTGGAACGGGAGATTTGCATCATGGATGTGCAGCCGACAAATCTGCGGCAACTGTGTGATGCCATCATGTCAATATGGACCAAACTCCCTGAGGAATGCTTCCAGCACCTTGTTGAATCTATGCCACGAAGAATTGAGGCAGTTCTGAAGGCAAAGGGGGTCCAACCCGTTACTAGCATGGGGTACCTAATAAAGTGGCCGGTGAGTGTATATATATATATATATATATATATATATATATATATATATATATATATATATATATATATATATATATATATATATATATATATATATATAAGGGTGCATATACACTGAGAAAACATATATTTTAAATATTTTGCCTGATGTCAGCATTTTGCTTCCTGCAGGCTCTTAAGCAGCACCATGCATACCCAAAGCAGAGATGTGGAAAAAAAGCCTCTTTTAATTCCCAGAATGCAAAGCAAGGAGCAAGGATTTTTTTTTTCTCTAAATGATGAGCTCTTGCAAATTGATGACTAGTGAAGATCACTGACAACTTCAAAGCTGAGTGGATCCAGGTCACCTGTGAGACAGTTCATGCATATTTGTGTCCTGATTAAAGAGCAACCTGCATTGATCCACATCCACCCAGTCAATCATTCCCCACCAGTGCATTATTAAGGAAATTATCTTTTAGAAACTAAAACAGCCAATCACCCTTTTTGCATTAACAGAACAGATATTCTAGGAGAGCCAACGTAATTAGGTAATACTTAGTTTTTTAATGTTAAGAGTGATTCCCTCTTCATCTGTCTGTTCCACCAACAACCCAATTCATTTAAAATAAACATAGCAGGCCTGTGTAGTGTATTCTTGATGAATGAAAATTGGCAAAAATGTAAGTGGCAGAGCATATTGTTATTGGTGTTTATAAGATATTGTGAAATGACCATCACGAAAAGCATCTGTGTCTCTGTATATGTAAAAAATGTGTCTCTACAGACAGGCTAATGCTAAAGCAAATTACCAAATTATGCTGCACTGAGTCATCAAAATTATGCAAATTATGTTACAAATTTTGGCAGTTTGAAATTCTCGTATCTTGCGTTCCCAGCGTCCTATGTTCCTCAGCTCAATATTACCTAAATGTGACTCATTAAAGACACCTTATGAAGGGTTTTATGTTCTTAGCAATGCATTCTTTCCTCTAGGTAAAATGTTCAATGTTTCCCTGGGTCAGTTATGATGAATCCACTGACAGCTTACCCTTATGATGTTATTCTCCACAGTGGCTGAATGGATTTTTACCATTAGAGCTGCTTTGAAACATCCATCTTCCTTTGTACTTTTGCAGTTTGTACCGTAAAGATATTGCCCTTACTATTCTCTTACACTGAGGAACCTGGGAACATTGGACCATGGAAACATAGGGATGACCCCCCCCCCCGTCAGCTTAGCAAGAAGTAGTCTGACACCCTCTTTAAAACGTCCAATTGTCATGGCTGTTTTGTTTTTGTAAAGAATTTAAGAAATGTGTTTAATTAGTGAGCTTCAGAGGTGCTGGTTGCCAGACTTTATTACCTTTGGTCAGAGCCTCGCTGTTTTCAGTCTTTGATCTAATTAAACTAACCAGCTCCTGGCTACAGCAATATTTTGTCCAAAACTGAGAGTGGTAGCAATGTTTTTATTCAACTCTCCACAAGAAAGGAAATGGATATATTTCCCAAAATGTCAATCTATTCCTTTTGAGGTTTGCAAAGTACAGCTGCCACAGCAGTTTAAACTGGAGCAGACGATGAACCCTTTAGAATGACATTTGATTAATTACCTTGTGTATGTGGATGTGAAATTGCATGGTTGCACTTGTTTGGTTTTGTTTGCTTTTACTGTGATCTTTTTTCTGTTTTTTCTTTGTTCTAATGTTTATGCCTATATTTTTACCATTGAAGGCGACATAATAGGTGCTCGATAAAAAGGTCAGACAGCAGATTATTTGGCCAACAGAGGTAACGTACTATACATCTATAGCGATACACACACACATGCATACAAACTAAAACATACTGTAAGTTGGAGAGAGAGACAGAGAGGGAGAGTAACAGTAGGATGGCATTCACTCAGCTGGGCTGAGGACCGGGACACTGAGAACAAAGGCGGCCTCAGCACAGATTCTGCACTGGGAGTTCACACTGTAAAAAGGGAAGGGACAGCTAGTGTTTCCTTTCCCTCCATTACCCAGAGGTCTTAATTAGTTAGGTTAATCATGTACTGTTGTAATTGACTACTGTTGTTTCTCCTTTTCATGTATCATTTCACTGCCTGGAACCAACCTGTAGTGGGGCACCTTATTTCACATAACAACGCTGCTGCACCCCAATTCCCTAATACGATCTTTCTTTCTTTCTTTCTTTCTTTCTTTCTTTCTTTCTTTCTTTCTTTCTTTCTTTCTTTCTTTCTTTCTTTCTTTTGCGCTCTCTCTTGCACTCTCTATTTTTAATGTTTCCCACTTTTCTCTTTGTTTCTCACACAGAATCACACATGCACATTGCAGAAAAAGCTGAAGTCCATAGTACAAGATATGATACCATGTGATTACTAGTTGCATCTCAAAAAATTTGGAAATGCTAATTACATTAGCTATTAGTAAAGCTGATGATGTTTTAGGTTGAATGTAGTTGTAATTGGCAATATTCAACACTAGGCTATAGACCTTAATAGGTACAGTAATTTTGACAGAATGCTAAACTTTACACATGTAAATAGGAAGCATGTCTAATGGAAATGTTCTGATACTTGCTAGCATCAAAGCAGGGCCGGAGTGGCAATCGGGACAATTAGGACAAAGAATTCCCGCTGCCTGGCCTACAGACTTTTCCAAATGGCCGTGAGATAAGCAGCTGTCCATGTGCCCTTAAAATTGTTATTATTGCATACTCCCCGCAAAAATCTCCAGGATTTGCACTATTAATGTAACTTAAAAGTCCAACCGATATTTATACCGCTTGCTCACTCTCTTTATCTCAGTCAAAGTTACCCTGCACAATCATCTCGCCCGTCAATTTACTGATGTTGGTGTAGCGTCTCCCATCAATCTAGCCTATCTTCATTCAATTATTCTTATTAATTTGTTACAGAAATATCATGGTCACAAATAAAACTAAAACAATTTAATTTGTTTGTTTTTCTTGAATTAACGTACAATGGAGCAAAGCCTCATGGGAATGGGGAATGCGTTTATCCAATGAACCAATTGCAGGTCAAGTCTATTTACAGATATGTAGGGAGATAAATGAGCGCCCCCTTGTCTAATACGTCATACGTCAGAAAGTGCAAAACAACACAGTTCGAGGAAAAGTAGCAACATTTTTTGACAGCCGGGATTAGCGTGGTTTCTTGAACTGACTGAAAAATGGGTTAGATAGCCTATTTGGTAGTGATTATCTCCTCATTGCAAGTAACGGCATCTCAAATGAGCTCCATTTTAAGTCTTGGGTTTGAAATACCTTGTTTATAAACAAAACATTTATGACCAGTTTTATCTGAATGAGTGGCAGTATTGCTATGTTTAATTTCCTCCATTTGTCATTTAGCTATTTGCAATATTAAAACTGATCTGAACGCAAATAATTGTATTATTCTGAAATAGCAAAATGTTAGTATGGTAATAACTAATTAGTGGGTATATTTTGCATTGTATACCCCCTTCCACGCAGTCTATACTATCAGGGGAAAACGCAATTATAATTATGCTGTAAAAAGTTTATTTTGAATGTGCGCCTGTTCCGTTTTTTCCACAGTCTCAGAATTCAGTCAGACTAGTGCCATCTAGTGGTCAAGTTTCATATTTCCAATAAGCCATTTGTTTTTGGCATCTGGCATTTGAACAGATGTAGGAATTCCACAAAAAGAAACATAGCATAATTTGGTTTGTGTTATTAATAAATGGGGGGTTGGGCCGGTGCCGTCCCGGTTGATTTTATTGCCCCACTCCACCCCAACATCAAAGAAAGACCATTCAGAAAATATACATGGCATTTAGTGTGTTCTTTGGTAATCACAACATGTAAAATAAAGTGCAGTACTGCATTTTTATTTTTGTAAAGCTGGAGACGCTTCAGTACTGGGCTGAATAACACAGCATGTGTCCATTAGAGAAAAATGAAAGCCAGCTTGATAAAAACAGGTACGTCAGTCTAATGAGATAAACCAAATTTTTTGTGTGTTCACATTCAATCAATTTGTCTATGGACACTAATAAGCATGTGTATTATTCTTTGGACATTCCCACAAGCAATTGTTTTAATTGTCAGGTATGTAATTAAGGGTTTGATATGGCCATACTTTTTTGTTTCTGCAAAATAAACAGGTGCAAACTAAGTGAGTGGCCAGTTTTGGCTACGCTTCTTTTGATTTAGTAAACAAATGGAATCTACTTAAAAGCAATGTATTAAATGTAAAATTTAAAAAAAATTAATGTAAAACTCCTGTCAAGAAAGCATCTCAAATATTTGTAATAGTAGCAAAAAAAAGTTAAACCAGTGCATGTACTGTATAAACAAGTGTATTTTGCTATACAATGAGAAATAATGCTTTACAACAGTTTTGATTGACAGGCAGTAACACCCTATAGATGAGCATTCATGTAAAACAGAAAATGTGTAGAAGCTGAAGTTTTTTTCTTGTTAGACTTAGATTGTCAATATGTAGTATGTTATAGAGTCAAGGAATTATTTACTAATGCTTTGTAAACTGCAGTCTATAAGCCCATTTGAAAAAAAGAGTACCCTAGATATGTGATTGGAAAATACAGACACATATGTGTTACACATCATAAGTTAACATTTATCATATAGTATGCAGATGACATACACATTTACCTGTGGTTGTGTAGTCGTGCATTGTCAGACCTTCCTCCACAAGATCCTCTGGTTTATTGGCATTTATTTGAACCAATCCCAATCATCTTGGGCGGCGTTAAGTGCTGCACGGAGTAACTGTGCCGCTGCAAAATAGCCTCGGGAAGGAACTTGTTTTGGTGGAACGTGTATGTTTAAAGGTAGTTTTGGTCTTGCAACAGAAAAATTAGCTTGGACAGATAGTCTAGCTAGTTGTCTGGATTCACCCTGCATAGATCTGAGTAACAATTAACCAAAGTCCCTATAAATTGACTAGAGTCTAAAATGCCAGCACAAAGAAAGCAGAAAGTAACGGACATTTCGCTGAAATGAAAGGCATACAGTGGTGTGAAAAAGTGTTTGCCCCCTTCCTCATTTCCTGTTCCTTTGCATGTTTGTCACACTTAAGTGTTTTGGAACATCAAACCAATTTAAACAATAGTCAAGGACAACACAAGTAAACACAAAATGCAATTTGTAAATGAAGGTGTTTATTATTAAAGGTGAAAAAAAATCCAAACCATCATGGCCCTGTGTGAAAAAGTGATTGCCCCCTAAACCTAATAACTGGTTGGGCCACCCTTAGCAGCAACAACTGCAACCAAGCGTTTGCGATAATGTGCAATGAGGCTTTTACAGCGTCCTGGAGGAATTTTGGCCCACTCATCTTTGCAGAATTGTCCTAATTCAGTTACATTAGAGGGTTTTCGAGCATGAACGGCCTTTTTAAGGTCATACAACAACATCTCAATAGGATTCAGGTCAGGACTTTGGCTAGGCCACTCCAAAGTCTTCATTTTGTTTTTCTTCAGCCATTCGGTGGTGGACTTGCTGGTGTGTTTAGGATCATTGTCCTGCTGCAGAACCCAAGTTCGTTTCAGCTTGAGTACACGAACAGATGGTCGGACATTCTCCTTCAGGATCTCTTGGTAGACAGCAGAATTCATAGTTCCTTTTATCACGGCAAGTCTTCCAGGTCCTGAAGCAGCAAAACAGCCCCAGACCATCACACTACCACCACCATATTTTACTGTTGGTATAATGTTCTTTTTATGAAATGCAGTGTTCCTTCTACACCAGATATACTTGGACACACACCTTCCAAAGAGTTCCACTTTTGTCTCATCGGTCCACAGAATGTTGTCCCAAAAGTCTTGGGGATCATCAAGATGTGTTGTGGAGAAATTGAGACGAGCTTTGATGTTCTTTTTGCTCAGCAGTGGTTTTCTCCTTGGAACTCTGCCATGCAGGCCATTTTTGCCCAGTCTTTTCCTGATGGTGGAGGCATGAACGCTGACCTTAACTGAGGCAAGTGAGGCCTGCAGTTCTTTGGACGTTGTTGTGGGGTCTTTTGTGACCTCTTGGATGAGTCGTCGCTGCGCTCTTGGGGTAATTTTGGGCGGCCGGCCACTCCTGGGAAGGTTCACCACTGTTCCATGTCTTCGCCATTTGTGGATAATGGCTCTCACTGTGGTTCGCTGGATTCCCAAAGCTTTGGAAATGGCTTTATAACCCTTTCCAGACTGATAGATCTCAATTACTTTCTTTCTCAATTGTTCCTGAATTTCTTTGGGTCTCGGCATGATGTGTAGCTTTTAAGGATCTTCTGGTGGACCTTACTGTGTCAATCAGCTCCTATTTAAGTGATGCCTTGATTGTGAACAGGTGTGGCAATAATCAGGCCTGGGTGTGGCTAGAGAAATTGAACTCAGGTGTGGACAACCACAGTTATAGTATGTTTTAACAAGGGGGGCAATCACTTTTTCACACAGGGCCATGATGGTTTGGATTTTTTTTCACCTTTAATAATAAACACCTTCATTTACAAATTGCATTTTGTGTTTACTTGTGTTGTCCTTGTCTATTGTTTAAATTGGTTTGATGTTCCGAAACACTTAAATGTGACAAACATGCAAAGGAACAGGAAATGAGGAAGGGGGCAAACACTTTTTCACACCACTGTATGGTGGACTCTCAGGAGGCACCTAAACAATCCCAGAAGTGGAGAGTCGCTGATATAGACTAGTGGTTCTCTAAACGAGCAACTACCAGTCAGAGATTACAAGATACAGTAACTGTCGTTCATGCAAGAAAAAGAGCTCAGACTCAGCAAACTTAGAAAACCAGTGGTTTCATTTACTCACTAAATTGACCATGGCAGTTGATAGGGCTGCAAAATTAATTGAATTTTAATCACAATTACGATTTTGGCTTCCCACAATCAAATTTGCGTAATCGAGCGATATTTGAAATGCATAATTTTATAGAACGCTCCGAGTTTTTTTTGCAAAGCCAATCTACCGCTTTGTAAAACACCGTCTGATCATGTGCCAGTCAGAGTTGTTTCGTGCATTGCGCAGCTTAGTTTCTAGATGTAGACAGTCATAGAGGACAGAGTAACGTGAGGAAAATTCCACAATAGATAACAGTCGGTCACAAGGTTTACCAGTTTACCAGTAAACCCAACATTTTTTTCCCATCTGTGTTGTTTTTCAGACAACAGCAGTGACCAGTACTAGTTAGTGTCTGTTAGCTCACATGGCTCTAGAGTGCAACTAACATTTTTCCTAGGTTACTCCCCGCGCAGCCCCGCCCCCATTCACTCACACACGACTCCATGGCAACACGGAGAGACACAGCGCCGGTCCACACTTCTGACATTTGTCCACAGTTTTAATTGTTATTAACACATCTGTTATTGTTAAATTATTGATTGTAACTAACTTAAGTTCGTAGAGTAATAGCCTGTGAGACGGAGCCTGCTGGACCAGGGTGAGAAATGTGACCCATTACCAGAATATGTAATGTAAAAAATGCAACACACTGACATTTCATACACAAGTGTGTAACTCTGCTGCCCCGCCATTCGACCCGTGCTGGACCCATTCTTAATGAGTCAGCCGTCACTCTGAGTAGCATATACATCCATTGCTTGAACATAAGTGTCTCTGTCAGTGCCTCATGCAGCTTTTAGGCTGAAGGAGAAGAAGTTTAAAGTTATTTTTATTTTGTGGAGTCATTAGAGATTCTACACATCCTAGCTATCTCCCTCGAAAAAAGAGATTTTAATCTTTAAGGACTTTCTGCTTAAATGAAGGTTGAATAAATAAATACAAATGCAACACAATGCAATTTTCTTTTTTAGACTTGCATTATGCAATTAACAGTCAAACTAGGTCTCAGACAAAAGGTCCTGCTGCTCTGGGTACCTGCAGTCTTATGAACAGTCTACCAATTTTCTTTTGGCATTCTCAAGGAAGAAAATTGAAATAATCACAGAGAAAACTCTGCACATCCTAAGCTCACCTAGAGCTGATATAAAATAAATAAAGGCATTTCACACCAACTGTGCAAAGTAAATGTGTTTGTTTATTCTGTCACATTTAATGGTTTCAGCCCCTTGAGGGAGTCCTGCTGTGCAAACCTGTTTTTTCTGATTGAGGCGTATCTTGGTGGGTTTTCATATTCCAGTTCAATAGTGCCCTCAAATTGTTCATGCCTAATTTTTGTGTGCCACTTTCCGTGTTTATTCAAGGCTAACAGCTAGTCTTGGATTGGATGACAAACCAAAGAGACAGGCTGACACTGGGCTGTCAGGGTGATGCCAAGCCATCTGCTCCTCTGACGTTTCCAAGCGGGAGAGAGGTGGGCAGAAAAGTGTGGTAAAAAAAATATTAGAAACCTACCACTAACCCTGGATAATGTTGATTTGCCTCACCTGCAATTCCCAAGTAGATAATATGAATTGACAAAACATGCACTTGCAAATAACAATACATTACTGATGGAACCCTATCCCAGATGGCAGCACCTCAGCTGTTCTGAGTCATTTGGTATAGAGTGAATAAAGGTCACTTCACAAGAAGAACAGGAGGAGTAGTGGTAGAAGAAGTATACCATTAAGCAATATTGATAGTAATTAGCAATATCAGTAGCAGCAATAATTATAGCTGTACAGTAATTAGAACCATCATATTCTAATTGACTCATTGAGTACCTGCTTTACCTGCTTTTACATGTAGCTTGTGTAAGAGAAACATTGTTCCTAAGTAGTTGACTTGCTGACTGGATCAGAATGTGGGGAATTTGAGACCGCTAGCAAGGATAACTATTAGTTATCCTAGAGAGTGACTGAAATGTCACAGGTTTGTTCATCACTACAGCCAAAAATGGGGTAATGCTGGAAATGATGCCATCATTTTCAGGTCAATTCATGAATTACATTTCATTACATTTCAGTAAAACGGTGCTCGAGTCTTTGTACCGTGAACACATTCAGTATTTCTGTGAAAAGGAAATCCATTCTGGTGGAAATGAAAGATACACTTAATAATACTTGCACCCTCCATTACCCCTTATGTTTGCAAAGAAACAGCCAGATATCTTAACATCCCAAGTCACTAGACACAAACAAGTCTTCCTCAAAAACAGCGGCACTGTTGTGGTTCTATTTTGGTTTGCCTATTCGTTAATGTATGCAAAGACTTGCATTTTCATTTCCTTAATGTCCTGAAAGCCACAGTCACTGGCATGCTAAGCTGGTTATCAATTACCTCCTTGCAATCCTGCGTCTTTCTTCTCTCTCAGTTTGTTGCCTCTGAGAAGGAACAAACAGGGACATGCAAGCATCTGAAGTCCTGGTTCAGTGATGGAGTGGATGGCAGTCAATAACAGGTATAAAACACATGCGGCAGAGTACAACAATAGCTAGCAGGGAGCACAGAGGATGTGACGATTGGCTTACACAGAGGAAATCTTACCATTGTTAAATATAATCATCCTCTGTTCTACATGCACATTCAAAGGGAATTCCCCTGGGAGTTTATTTACATGAAACTTGGCAAATTTAGCAACTTCTTAGATTCACTGCTGTGTTTTTGAGGTTAATACATCCAACAAAGCGAGCCTGGGACTTACTTTTTGGGTCTGAGTGATTGCCATTCAAAAGTTTTCAGAGAGGAACTACATGAATATTGCGGTTATGGCATTTTTTTACACTACTACTACTACTACTATTATCTATTCTGTTATATTAATTTAGCTTATAAATTAATATAAGCCTAATGATAATAAAAGCCAATCGCAAATGGAGTCCTTGATGTAAAAATGTCTGAATCTTTATCTTTTATCAAATGCTCTTGATTCTTTTGAAAATGTAATTCTATTTGGGAACATTTTGTTCCATAACAGTAGTTGCACATACAGTATGTACAGTAAACATCTTATGCAATAAATAAAACAAAAAATAGTTTAAATAGCAAGTCTAACTTGAGAATAGGAATGCACTGGTACTGATGTCAGTATCAGGTTTCGGTCCGATGTTGTGCGCTTACACTCATACTTATAATCATAAAATTACTCCAATACTCCCATTCCGATATCACCTTAAAGCAATGTGACATTAACCTCTCTGTCAAGCAGGTTTAAGCAGCGAAAGAGGAGCAATGCCAGCCGTTTGACGATTTTTGGCTGTAAAAATAACAGGCTCTTACCCAATACATTATTGCACTTGACGACCAGCCATTGTCGTCAATAATGCTGGGCATATCACACAGCCTTGTGCCCGTAGGCTTCACCACTGATATTTTAAGTAGCAGTGTTAGCCCAACGTCTCTCATCAGCTTAACAGACATAAACATAGGGTGACCATATTTTGATTTCCAAAAAAGAGGACACTCGTCCCGGCCTCGAAACACAAATACAGACAGAACATGCAGAACATGTGAATACAGTTTCGTCAAATATTACTTAATGATAAAGTAGCATAATTTTGGTTTAATCAAGGCCTATTTGGTTATTTTATTGTTTATCATGGGAAGCTGAATTAAATAAGAAAGTCAAGGTGGACACAGGGATGTGTACTCTAGTTAAGTGGAGTGCTAATGTAGGTAAATGAGTGGTAGTGTGAAACGCAATCCTTTTATCTTCCCCTCCTCTAAATCTAGCATCTGTCCCTGAAGAGATTAAAACAATGTACTAAGTAATTGAGAAACTAAAATTAAACAAGGGCAAAAGTTTGCCCTTTTTGCCCTTTTACTTGCTTCTATTTCAGCAATTTCATGGAGCTAAGTAATAAATTGTACATTCGGCAGCCTTTTGAAAGCAGCAGTCGCTGTTTATGTGCAGACAAGGAAATTTGCACTGCAGAACAAATTCAGTTAGAGGGAAAAATGATCTTGTCATTTTCTTGTTCAGTCTTCAATATTAACAAATTTAGCTGCAATAACACTATTTTTCTCCAGAAACATAGTTTGTGCTAGTATCATAGAACAACATGGATCCAGGCAGTTTGTGCATTGTGTACCAAGCCCTCTTTTTCTCACTTTGTCTCACACAACCCAAATGCATCCAACCTCGCTTTTAAGTCTTGTGGCTTGACACAAAGGGGAGCCTTCCTTCCCCACACATCATCTGAAAAGGGAGAAAATCAAAAAGACACAAAGAGCCGTCTCACTATTCAACGGGGGGAAAACTCATTCTGTCACCGCTGCCATTCTGTGTCAGATTACAGTGGGGACCCATGGCCCATGTTGCCTTTACATCCCTCTTGCATTCCGCCATTGATGGTATGTGTGTGTGCATAATGAATGCTCTTCTGTAGGAAGTTTTGATGCATCCAGTGTCTATATGTGTTGCTATTAACATATTGTTTTAAAAGGTAAAACAATGATGTCCATGATGCACAGGTGTTTTCATCGGTATGCACTATTTTTAAAGTGATAGACATATTCACAGCTGACCTATCTTTGTTAGCATCTGGAAATGCTGGCATAGTTAACAGCTGCTGTCTCCTCATTTGCATGTACCCTAATGATGTTCCTCGTTTTGTGTGTGGAATCTGTAATGAAGCAAAGAAAAACTATGCAACTGCATGGCATGAGATTCTAATGCACATTAATAAGTAAACAGTCAAATAATAAATAATGAAGAAATAAAGCCTGGGTAATTGTGTTTTCTGATAATTTGTTTTGGTCCTACTCACTTGTATTGCTGTACTTTATATATAATAACACAGAATCTGGTGTAATTGTCTCTGATAACACTGTTTGTGGGTTAATTTCAACAAAACAGAGCAGTGTGAAATAGAGCTTTACAATTTTGCCTATTATTCACACAAATTTCATTAAGCTACTTTGCAAGGTACTCTACATTAGGGAGCAGTTTGGGATTTAGTGTATTGAGCCACAACCACCCTCAGGGAAACATGTTCATGGTTAGAAGAAACTAATGTTGACAGTAGGATACATTGATTTGAGCAGAGATTGTAAGTTTGAACCTTGTACCTAAACTGTATTTCAGTTTGTTTTTGTAGGTGAATTTATTTACATTTCATGCTGTCAAGGACAAGCGTTTGGCCTGGGTTCCTTTCCTGTCTCGTTCACCTTGGACCAGGTTTTTCTCTAACTTTACCCAAGTGATTTGTCTTTCCCTACCCTTAATCTTACTTTAGTTTTTTAGTTTAATTAGTTGTAACCTCCTTCTCTGATTCAAATGTTATTTCTCTGTGACCTTGTTGAAGAAGTAAGCAGGGCACAGCAATTAGTAGATGGACAACAGGCTTTTTAAATAACACAACAAAAAAGTCTGGTTTAGGTTTCCTTATTATGTAGATGCAAATGGATACATGTAGCAAAGCCAGCAATGTGGATATCAATCTATAGACCATGTGAGTTAGGGTGTACAAGGAGGCGTTTGATCTAAGCCGACAACGGGTACATAAATCATGTTACAAAAGCATGATTATTAAAGTGCATCTAATAACACCAAAATAACACGGCTGATGTAGGCACTTGTGACAAATACAACCAGGGATGCGTGACTTTCCAAATTCAGAAAAGTGTGAAAAGCAAAGAAAGGAAAGCATGCACCCATCAGATGCTGCACAGTAAACAGCTGAGATATAAAAGAAAAATGTACAGTGACTTGTTGAGGTATTGGCTAGAAATAATAAAAAGAGGTCATTGCTCAGATGGTGATGTGGTGTAAGGAGAAAATCTTTCTAACTGAATTAACATAAGTTTGAATATCATACTGTGTGTGTGTGTGTGTGTGTGTGTGTATATATATACATATATATATATATATATATATATATATATATATATATATATATATATATATATATATATATATATATATATATATATATATATATATATATATATATATATATATATATATATATATATATACAAATCCCACAGAGCACTGAAACATTACATTGAACAAATAACCATTATTTATTTACACAGGTCCAACCATGACAGAATAAAACAAGTCAATGTAAGGCAGATAATCACATATAACAGCGGTAAAAATCCTCTATATCTAGAATTCAACACAATGGAATAAACAGCAGTGCAGCCTAAGCCATTTATAAGCCTGTTTACAAGTTTCATGTCCCTCTAACAACATTGTATTGTAAGCAGAAAATAAATGAAAAGTAATTTCCCTGAGAAATCCGTTTCCAGAAACTGAGCAAAGGGATTCACTTTCTAATCCCTTTTCAAAATGTCCATAAATGCTTTGGCACTGCCGACAGTGGTCATGTATGTCTAATATATGTAGAACCCCTGCTGCATGTTTTATAGTGCCTGCCCTGCTCTCCTTCCACTGTTCCCAAAAACAATATTTCCTCAATGGTAATTCCGCCAAATCACATAGTCTGACCGCACGGTCAAAGCGTAACCTGGGTCTGTTGCAGTTATCAACCCAGGCCACATTACACTGGAAGTTTGCCACATTCTTTGCTGTGCCAGAAAAACTAAATTCAGATCTCTGTAGATCCTCCACACACATCTACAGGCACAGAACACAAACCTTAGTCTTAGTATTTCCCTTTTTGTTTTCTCAGTTATTGTTAACATGACATTGAAATGGTTTTCCAGGATGATGTAAATTGTATAGTTTTAATTTTAACAAATAACCACACTATACTTTATACTATACAGTTTCCATTAGTCTAGTTGAACAACAGCTATTCAGAAATGCAACTCTGCCCACACACACACACACACACACACACACACACACACACACACACACACACACACACACACACACACACACACACACACACACACACACACACACACACACACACACACACCTCCCTCCTATCTGTTAATTTGGGTCACTGTGTCACCTCAGAGGAGACCAAGGTTCATTATATGAGCTAATGCATCACTGTCCATATGTACACCGTGGGGGGAAAAGAACAGACCAAGTCAAAAGAAGTATGATTGGTTTAATGCAATTATGGCAAAGTTTAACCTGGATGATATAGCGGAATTGTCATATTATATGGCCTTTCATATGCCTATAAATGGGGCATAGAGGTGAAATGGAAGGCTGTTCTTTGATAGTGAAAGAAGGGCCATGAGTGATTTCACAGCCTAGTGCGCACATTCACTGTGGTCTTGATAAGAATGGGAAGAGAGAGATAGAGAGAGGGGTCAGCTCCACCCTGGGCACATGATAAAATGGTCACCATCATCTGGTCTGAGCCATTGACCTCTATAATATATAGTAGAGTTCTTACAGTTGCAATTGTTTGAAGATTGAGGGTTGATAGATTGATGTCTAGTTACTGGCTGCATAGATACTACCAAATACGAGTGGAAAAATAATAATTGGATAAATGGTCTTCAGACTGGAATATGATGAGTAGGATATGTTAATTTGGCCTCCAATTGTTTAAGAGTTGCATTATATACCTTGAAATATCTTGGCTCATGGTAGCACACAGTTAAATTCCATTAAGTAGAATCTATGTTTAACTAAGTATTCAGACAGAAATATTTGATAAACAAAGATTGTCCAGAATTCTATCTAGTCTGATTTTATAATATGCTCTGCAAGGTATTTCAAAACAGACCCATCTTGTTACATATATGACAAATCAAGCCAACAAAGGAACACAGTGCTGAGCACATTTTAGTTGGATATAATGTAGTTGATACTGTAGTTTAAATACCACAGAGCAGTATGGAAGGCTATTTTCATTTCATGGAGATTTATTTTGATACAAATAGAATTTTTACTGCACAGTAGTTTGACACATGTAATGCATCATTTATATGAAGGTAAATATGGTGCAAATGTGAAAGAGCGTGGATGCGATTTGAGCACTTGTAGAATATGATTTGAGAGCTTGTAGAAAAAAATCTGTACTCGTATTTTTTTCCCACTTCAGTCACTTTTCCAGTACAACCACAACTCAGTGATTACAACCTCTTGAATCTGTCGCTGCAGCGTGCTCTCTCGCATCACACAGCGGCGAGTCTGCGTTCTCGACTTTTGCAACACTTCTTGCGATACATTTGGTGCAAAACTAATTTGTACCTGTGGACTTAGTCTGTGGAGCTCTGAGTCAACATGACGGCGGGGTCAGCAGGGTTTCTATTGCCAGATGAGAGACAACTCTGTCCGGCTTATTTATGTAGCATGAAAGCTAGCGTTAGCTAACTAGCAGCCAGCCCGTATCTAAATACTGGAAATACCTTTTAATTATCTCAACACTTTTTAACAGTCCAACTGAAACACTGGCGGTGAGATCCAGGTCCTGCAGCCGCGGTCGGACCGCTGAAGTGGGGCTCGGCCAGCGTGGAAACATCGCTAGAAAGCTTCGCTGCCGACCACGACCTGATCTGATCGTCATCGGGACACGGAGAGCTCCAGACCCGGTAGCAGCTGCACAACCCCGCTGGAGCCCACCGCCAGTGTTGGTGGAATAGAAAGCTAGCTTAGCGAAGTGAAAAAAAAAAAAAAGAGTAAAAGATTTTCTTCTACAAGCTCTCAAATCATATTCTACAAGCGCTCACATCGCATCTACGAGTTAAATTTTAGTTGTACAAGCTCTCAAATCATATTCTACAAGCGCTCACATTGCATCCACGCTCTCTCACATTTGCACCATATTTACCTTCATACATTTACCACCACAGCATGTCCTGTTTGTCCCTCACACAAATGTTTAGAGTGCATCAGAATTAGAAAAGAATGATTAGACATGTTAACAAAAGTTAACTAAGCAATTAAATTAGCGTTAAAATACATACATTATGTATTGGTATTTTGTATAAACTGTGTAAATCAAAGCTTTATTTAGATAATGTTTGCATTTCCTTTGATTGCTAGCCATGTTTGGCCCAATAAGTACCAGCCTCTTGTTGCGGTAAATAATTAGTGGCATCTGTGTGGAATTCATTATCATTATTGGTAACAAAGCAACCACCTCCTCCCCTCCCAAAATATAATCTGGTCAGGGGTGACAGCTCCCTTGCTCAGCTCACCCCTAACCTAACAACAGCATTCTGTGAATTTCCGGCCAATGATATTGATGCCAAAAATGTAAGAGAAAAAAAAATAGAATGGTATGTTGCTCAAGTCACATGGATGCTGTTTGAGGTCTGATGCTTTTGTGGTCCCACCAGGATAACTTGCAGTTATCTGCTGTTTACCCTTCTTAATTAACCAAATTCCCCAGCCTATTCTCCATCAACAGCCACCTGTATAACACACCTAAGAACAGACGCAGATTATGGTAGTGAGTCCCGAGAGCCACTCAAATCAACAGCCTGCATTGCCTTCTCAGCTGGGATGTACTGATATTTGCTGTGAACGCCGGGGGAAAAAAAAACAGCAAACATCCACCGACTGTCACACAGACTTTAAAATGTATTCCTGACTTTATTCCAAGTTACACAGTAGGAAGTAATACCACTGCAGTGTACTGTAAGTGTAAGCAACATAAGCAAGAGATTTTCTTCTGGAAAAATATATATATATATATAAATAAATACATAAATAACAGGCGTGAGTGAAAACAGACTCAAACATGTGATAGATTATGCGGTATTTAGAGCTTGGAAGAGGCAATGGTGCTCTAATTTAGACAGATTAACATCTGTTTATTTGATTTTCCTTACCCCATAAACCGAGGGTGGTAGAGACAGATTAAAGAGTGGCTAAGCAGCCTAAACCGCGTGTCAAGTCCATTAATAGGCAGGAAAGCGGGCTGGGGTTGATATGAATGAATCCATAACTAGACATGTCCTTCTGATTACGGATCTCTGTTTTAAATTAATTTTAAGTCCACAGGATATTTATGCCTTCTTGTGTGCATACAGTGGTGTGAAAAAGTGTTTGCCCCCTTCCTCATTTCCTGTTCCTTTGCATGTTTGTCACACTTAAGTGTTTCGGAACATCAAACCAATTTAAACAATAGTCAAGGACAACACAAGTAAACACAAAATGCAATTTGTAAATGAAGGTGTTTATTATTAAAGGTGAAAAAAAATCCAAACCATCATGGCCCTGTGTGAAAAAGTGATTGCCCCCCTTGTTAAAACATACTATAACTGTGGTTGTCCACACCTGAGTTCAATTTCTCTAGCCACACCCAGGCCTGATTATTGCCACACCTGTTCACAATCAAGGCATCACTTAAATAGGAGCTGCTTGACACAGTAAGGTCCACCAGAAGATCCTTAAAAGCTACACATCATGCCGAGACCCAAAGAAATTCAGGAACAATTGAGAAAGAAAGTAATTGAGATCTATCAGTCTGGAAAGGGTTATAAAGCCATTTCCAAAGCTTTGGGAATCCAGCGAACCACAGTGAGAGCCATTATCCACAAATGGCGAAGACATGGAACAGTGGTGAACCTTCCCAGGAGTGGCGGCCGCCCAAAATTACCCCAAGAGCGCAGCGACGACTCATCCAAGAGGTCACAAAGACCCCACAACAACGTCCAAAGAACTGCAGGCCTCACTTGCCTCAGTTAAGGTCAGCGTTCATGCCTCCACCATCAGAAAAAGACTGGGCAAAAATGGCCTGCATGGCAGAGTTCCAAGGAGAAAACCACTGCTGAGCAAAAAGAACATCAAAGCTCGTCTCACTTTCTCCACAACACATCTTGATGATCCCCAAGACTTTTGGGACAACATTCTGTGGACCGATGAGACAAAAGTGGAACTCTTTGGAAGGTGTGTGTCCAAGTATATCTGGCGTAGAAGGAACACTGCATTTCATAAAAAGAACATTATACCAACAGTAAAATATGGTGGTGGTAGTGTGATGGTCTGGGGCTGTTTTGCTGCTTCAGGACCTGGAAGACTTGCTGTGATAAAAGGAACTATGAATTCTGTCTACCAAGAGATCCTGAAGGAGAATGTCCGACCATCTGTTTGTGTACTCAAGCTGAAACGAACTTGGGTTCTGCAGCAGGACAATGATCCTAAACACACCAGCAAGTCCACCACCGAATGGCTGAAGAAAAACAAAATGAAGACTTTGGAGTGGCCTAGCCAAAGTCCTGACCTGAATCCTATTGAGATGTTGTGGTATGACCTTAAAAAGGCCGTTCATGCTCAAAAACCCTCTAATGTAACTGAATTAGGACAATTCTGCAAAGATGAGTGGGCCAAAATTCCTCCAGGACGCTGTAAAAGCCTCATTGCACATTATCGCAAACGCTTGGTTGCAGTTGTTGCTGCTAAGGGTGGCCCAACCAGTTATTAGGTTTAGGGGGCAATCACTTTTTCACACAGGGCCATGATGGTTTGGATTTTTTTTCACCTTTAATAATAAACACCTTCATTTACAAATTGCATTTTGTGTTTACTTGTGTTGTCCTTGACTATTGTTTAAATTGGTTTGATGTTCCGAAACACTTAAGTGTGACAAACATGCAAAGGAACAGGAAATGAGGAAGGGGGCAAACACTTTTTCACACCACTGTATTGTGGTATGATTGCACAGGGGTTGACATGTGTAGAAATAGTATAGTAACAATGTATTAGTGAATTAGGGAATGTTTAAAGTCAGCTGTCCGGCTTTATTTATTCTCCCCACATTGACCTGCTAACGCCCTCTGTTGGCGCTGCAAATGTCACACTGGTGCTGACCCTTCACTTCCAGATAAAGGGGCAACTACTTCATGTGTCTGCTCTTCGGTTAATTCTTAATATGTTAAAACTTCAATAATCTGTTAATTGATTTAAGCATTTAACTGCTTCCGCTTTCACTGTGAATAGAGCAGAAGACACAATGTCAGATTGTGACAGAAATACACACTGTATGTTTTAAATTCTCTTCCAAATCCATTAGGGAATTCATTTAAAAATAGAATAGAGAAACAATTATTAAATGATAGGGGTGTGACAAGACACAAGATTGGGTTCACGAGAACAAGAAGAGACAAGATTTTTTAAAGAACACTTCAATAAAGAAATATGACTGTAACAATAATCTTTACTCAGAGACCCAATGTAACAATGTAACCATGCGTTTCATTGTAGCGGTAAACAAGGAAGTAGGCTGCTCTTGTTTTGATTTATTTTAAGACGAGGGGAGAAAATTTCTCTTTGTTTCATTAAAAGTAAAGTTAGGTTTTGCTTTCTGCTTGGACTCATTTAAAAAAAGACAATAAAGAGAGTGATCAGAGCGAGATCGCCACACTGAACTGCATGCTGCAGTCTGTTTATGGAAAGAGAGAGAGAAACAGGTGAACTCAGAGTCACCTTTGGAGAACAGGCGGGGGATCTTCTATGCTAATTTAAAGGTCCAAGCCAGACTCACATTTTACTCTCGTCACATCTCTATTAAATGACATGTTTATTGCAATGATAGTCTTTTTATTAAATTACAAAACATTTAATCACTGTAATTTGTTAAAAGACAACAACTTAACTGCCAGTTGTTCTGGGTGTTGTGCTCCAGACTCCAGCCTTTGGGTGACATATGAAACATACAAGTGTCTTCTAACTTGTCAGCACCATGCCATACAAACAGTGCTTGCACAAAGTGTAAAAAGCTATTTATTTTGTATGTTATTCTCATTGGTTTATAAGCTAAAAAAAAAACAGCAATTTGTCTGGATGTGCTGTTGTGTTTGTGTGTCATTTTCGGTTTCTTGGTATAGCCTGTGCAATTTAGCATGGAAATTGGAAAAGTGTTGATAGAAGCAAAGAAAGACTGGTAAAACAATTCAATCTGTTCTGTTTTAGAGACCCAGCAAATACTATTTTGTAAGAGCCCATTAAGGCTTTTCATTTATCTTTATTTCATATAACCGTGCTTACTCTGTGCAAGTAAATCATATCTTGACTCTGTCAGTTCCTTGACGGAGATTCAAATATATTTGGATATCGGTGGTACATTTTGGAATAAATTGAATAAGTTGAATGTTCCGATGATGAATGAATGAACAACGCACAGCACAGCAACACGATCCCTTTTTTCCTTTTGAGTTTGACCATCTCAGCGCCACCTTTCACTTTTCTTTTTAGGTTTTCCATCATTAGACTCACACACTGTCTGTTAACGTTACCAATAGAATTCCAAACATGACAAAGAAAAATAGAGGTGTTTGATGGCTTTACGTCATAGGCCGACCAGGGTTATGCCTTTGGGGAGGTGCCACTCACTGATTCCCCTATATTTATGAAAATTCTAGACATGATTGTGACTGTCTGAGGTCATTCTGATGGTGTTGCTAGGAACTTGCAGACCGGCCCTCACAGCCTCAAAACGCTGCCAGCCCACCGGGAAAGATCCCAACTCTCTGCCTCTGTTTGCACCTCACCTTCCGCTCTCTGGGCCAGATGTTCGTACATTTGCGAATGGAGCGTTATCAGCGACATGGCAACCCGCATAAAGAGCTTGCTGTGATACATCAGCTTACACCATATTTACCAAACCTCTAGTTCATCAGGTAACCAGCGCCTTTCTCCACCCATTATACCATAAATTGCGCACATTTAAAAGCGTTAGGTGCTTGTGATATGATACGGCTGAGAGCAGACTGTGATATTCCCACTGCTGATGCTATGACTGTTGAAATGATCCTGATGCCAATATTTTTTATGTAGAGAAGAGTTTAACAACTGCTGGAATGGAATGTGAATGCTGAGTCGGAGATTCAATGTCATCTTTGATTTCTTACAGTAACTGTAATATTGCATGGCTGCTTAATCTGTAATGTTTAAAGATTTACAAAGAATACGTTTATGGCATTTACTATCTAACTGGGACATTTGTGACCGATGGACGGGATTGGTATGGACAGAATGGTACAAACAGTGATACTGTGGTAAGTAATTAGTCATTATGTTTAACCATGTATCCAATGCTCAATGTAACTTTTATTTTCGTATATTATGTTGACTGTTTTTAACTGCTCTTTAATGTTTAATTTCTTGTACTGCAGTGTTACTTTTATTATTTTAATATTTTTATGTAAAGCACTTTGAATTGCCCTGTTGCTGAAATGTGCTATATAAATAAAGCTGCCTTGCCTATCCACCTAATTGCAATGGTTAATATTTCTGTATTGTGTGAACAGTTGTTCACAACAATATTGTTTGTGCTGTTGTCTTTTGCTGGTTGCAAATTCAATTCAATTCAATTTTATTTTTATAGCGCCAAATCACAAAAACAGTTATCTCACAGCGCTTTTCATAAAAGAGCAAGTCTAGACCATACTCTGTGAAAAGAGAAAGCACTGGGAGACAGAGGTAAGGAAAAACTTCCTTTCCTCCAAATATTACTGGTCGAGAATATTGTGCAGAACCAGCATCGCTGCGTCTGGAAATTATAGCTGCCCAAGATGATTGTGATTGGTTTAAAGAAATGCAAACAACCTAGAGTGTTTCTTTTCTTCTATCCTAGAATGAATATCTGGTGTAGCGGGTTTGCCTTGTGTACATTTTATCAAGTCATTTGTTCCTTCTTTCACCTAATCAATGCCCCCTGAGCCACAGATAAACCAATGGGTTCCTTTTAAAAGGTCATGAAAGCCATTACAAATCTGTGTTCACTCAAAGAAACAGCAAAGGCATCCCTTTGCCATGGATGTGCTAGTTTCTAAATTCATAATGGTCACACACACACACACACACACACCCACACACACACACACACACACACACACACACACACACACACACACAGTAAACATGTAAACACACAACTGAGTATTTGTGTTGCAACCTTGCCTCCAAGGAACTATATCAGTGCCCACATCTATCTTGTTAAAGGTGAAATGGGCAGAGCAGGCAGTGTGCTGTCAGCTCATTTTTCTAAAACCATAAATTCAGTGCATAAAACTCAGTGGAGTAAAACTCTCAAAGGGAAAAAGTACATTTTCTTTGCAGCCAGCGAGATTATGCTCTGGCAGACAGCGAGATTTAAAGTGTCAATAAATGTTCAAAACAAAGCCTTTTACTCACAAGATGGAAGGATTCATCTTCATTTAACATTCATGCTAGCATTGCAAAGCAAACAATAAATATATTTGACAGGGGAAACACATTTAATTTCAAGTCATCTACAGTAAATAACTCATTCAGCTTCAGCAAGTTTCCTCTTGGGATTTTGAAGCCACAGTTTACAATGTCATGTTTTAAAACTTAAGTTCAAACTTTCTTTTTCTCAACACTGAAGAAACCCATATAACACCTACTGTTTTCTAGAACATATTGGGACTTTTGGGTTTTCAATAGATTTCAGTGTCATAAAATCTCTGTGTCACAATGTAATAGATTGCATGCAGTATGATGTCAGCAGCTGAAGTGATAGAGTGTTATCATTTGTCCATGACCTGTGATCAATCACCAAATTCAATTTAAGGACAATGGTTGGGGAGGGGCCAATGAGCGTACCATGAGACAAGGTAAAGTTAGGACACCCGTCCCTGTTAGGTAATTACAGATGACCTCAGTGTTTAGATAACAGCTATAGATTATTTCTGCTCCACAGTAGGAATGGTCAGCCGAGACATGTTTTTGCCTTATTGAATGCCAATACACTGTTCTTTTCTCCTTCTTCTCTCAACTTGGAACACTGATAATGAGTTTCACTTTTATCTTACAAGCCCTGTATGTATATCATGAATATGCTTTGCATCAGGATATGTTCTGCCCCAGCACCTCTTAGAGAGGAGTAAATGGTGATCATCAAACGCGGCTCTTACAGCACAATTAGATAGAGAAGTAATGAAAGGCGTGGTCTGGGACAAGAAGATGGAGTGCTATTAGAGGACCCACAGGGCTTCATCTACCTCTCCAGCAGAGCACAGTGTAATCTTCCACTCCCCTGTGGGTGCGGGGAGTAAATCAGCACAGCTGGATCACAGGCATCAATCTCAGCCTGCCCTCAGTATGGGCCACTTGTGAGCCCACAGGGAGGCATTTCCTCTTCATTCCAAATGAGAGACAAATGTTGCAGGGAGAAAGCAGTGCTGCACAGTTGGGGGGTGAGCGCAGAGGGGGGTGGGCAGGCAGGCAATGAAGGTGGTGGTGAGGGAGGCAAGACTGGCAGGGAGTAAAAGTGATGGAGTGTGGAAAGGAGACGACTGAAAAAGAAGAGTAAATACAGTGCAAAATAAAAGTACAGTCAGCACCTAAAGTGCCCATATTCTGCTCATTTTCAGGTTCATAATTGTATTTTGAGGTTGTAGCAGAATAGGTTTACTTGATTTCATTTTCACAAAACACCATATTTTTGTTTTACTGCACATTGCTGCAGATCCTCTTTTCACCCTGTGTTTGGGTCTCTGTTTTAGCTACAGATAAGATATCTCACTTGTTTTAGCTACAGAGTGAGACATCTACCTTCTATAGTATCTTTGTTGGGAGTCACACATGCTCAGTAGCTAGGTAATGATAACATCAGCTAGATACTCTTTCTCCTCCTTTGGTCAGTCCAAGTCAGGATTAGCTGGGAGACTTCATCTAGACGAGGGCCACTTGTGGAATACCTGCAGAACAGGGACATGGAAGTAGTTTTTTTTTTGTAGATTATGGTGAACTAGTGTGTGTAGCAGTGTTTTGCCATTGAGAACGAACTAGCATGCTAGCGCTAGCATGTGCCACTTCATCTCGGCTAGTGATGTAGAAAGGCGTGCAGATATTTAACAGCTCACCCAGAGACTGAAGGCAGAGGACATTCAGAAACTATATCTTACTCAAAACAGCATGGATAGTTTTTTTTTCCAAGTTTGTATGTCTGTGGAAGCACCAGAGACACAAAATAACACCTCAAATCCCAGAAATCATTTTTTTCTTTCACAATATAGGCACTTTAAATTAAACTTTGTCTTTAAAAACTAATGAAAAACTGCCTATGGGGTGAGAAGATTTTACTCATTTCCAATGCTGTGGATTTTTTAAAAAAATGCATTTAAATCACACTGTCAATTAGTGATTCACCTGTATGGCACTGGAGAATTGAATGAATGATGAAGTGGGGCTAGTGCAGCTTAAGAGGGATAAAGCTGCAAAATAGAGAGATTGGAAAGAATAATGCGATGGCATGATACGTTTTCATTAGCTGTTGCCATTTATTTAGGTGTGACAATAAATAATTAAAAATAATAGATGTTAATTTCATAAAGTGATATATTATGACTTTAAAGTGTTTCTTTTATGTAAGGGGTGTCAACCTTCTTATAGCCTTGGTTATAATTAATTTTAGCACAAAAAGTGAAAGGGCTGATGTGACAATGTAATCCCAGACTGCTGCTGTCTCATTTTACTTAAATTGATTTGTAAAGCAAGAACAGGATGACAGGTTTGAGCAAATAGAAATGGACTATGAAGTCATTTTGACATTTTGAAAAAGTTGGGAGGCTGTCATTTATCTCTGTGCATGTAACTAAAAAGGTCTATACTAGGCTATATGATAAATAAATAATCTTTCTGGACGCGATAATTTCCATTAGCATGCTTGTTTGTTTTCCTGGTCTTTCTCTCTCTCAACCAAAGAGACTGTATGACCCCTCTCGGTTCCTTAGCGTACGAGGAGTGAGTCCTCTAGTCACTTGTCAGCCGCACGATCTCTGTGTGGGGAGGCGCGACGCCTGGAGTAGCTTAACACAGAGTTCAGCAAAGAGAAAACGCTAGTTGAGAGTTGGAGGATTAAAAAAAAAGATGGAATTGGTTTCAAAGCTAAACGCGATAGTTGCAGTGTGGGAGCGCTTTGGATTCAAACCAAATAACCGCAGTGAACCACTTAACATGAGTGAGCCTGTATGTTGCATTTCTTGTAAAACAGTAGCAACTAAACACAGCAACACAACAAACATGCATATGCAGCTGAAACACAATCCTCCGGTGCAGTTTTCCAAGTTGGGAAACAAAACTACAACAGATGGGCCGTTTCACTGGGGTGTTAAGTCGACACACAAAGTTCAAACAGGACAGTGCAAAATGGTGTGCACTCACAGACAGTGTAGTTTGCTTCATTGATAAACAGATGCTGCTCTTTAGTATCAACGAATGCGCTCTCTCTCTTTCTTTCTCTCTCTCTCTCTCTCGTCCTTGGTGCACACCCTGCTGTGGACATAGACAATTCACTTTCGCTTTATTTGAGCAAAAATGTATATGTTTTTATTTTTAAAAAGCTTTTTTTTGAATATGGCCTCTTGAGGCATCTGCTTCATCTCTTTGGCACTCTTTATGTCTAAGCTTAATGTTCAATATTTTTAGAAGTGCAATTTTGTTTACATCCATTTTATTTACTGTTTTGGTTGTGTGTGGTTTTAAATTTCCATTTAGTTTTTTGTTTTTGATTGTGTTTGGTATTTTGGTCATAGCGAAATGTGTTATCGTGACAGGCCTTGTCTATACCACTGTCACCAGTACATATACTGCACCTTAACATTCATATGACTTGCTCTCAAATGCAATTCTCATTATGAAAGCTTCTGGGGATTCTTTGTTTGTTTGATCTAAGCGTTGCAAGCTGGCAAGAAACTTTTAATTCTGTTTGTTCTTCTATGAATATGTATTCATAATATGGTTGTCCAAAGTTTAGGATTATACTGTGTAACTTATTTCTTATTATTAAATTATTAGGTTTCGGGAGCCGTGGTCTTATTTCCCAGTTGACCATACACAATGAGGAAGCTCCATATTCAGTTTATGCAATAGGTACCATAATATAAATCAGGGCTATATATTCAATATAGAGCCAAGACATGACAAAATGTTTAAAAACAGTGTACAATATTGCAGTGTGCTTTGTATATCTTCAGCTGATTAGAGATGTACTTTAAAAGCATAATTTTCAAGGAAAACGGAGCAAAGAAATTAGAAAAACATACATACATAGTGAAAAATATATATATTTTAATCAACAAAATATTTTTGATAGGACAAGAAAAGGAGTTCCACAGCATTAATTCTCAACATGCCTGCTGTGAGTGTTCCTCCACTTGCATTGAGTTGCACCACAAGACAAATGATGAGAGGAGCCACGTCCAGGATAGACAGGTTTGAGGATATTACAGTGGTAAATACGCATCTGTTGTCCAAAAGTCCTCAATTGGCAGTCAAAAGCTGCTCCATTTTGCTGATTAAGAGGCTCAATATTTTATGGATTGTCATTGCAAAGTATAAATCTGCTCGGTGCTGTCATGCTTGGATTGTATGTGTACCCTGAAAAGATTTAGTGTTCCACTTTGTACCACATTTGTCATGTAAAATGCAAGCGCTACAATGCTTTCAATGGAATGTAAAGGTATTGACCACAGTTGTTTTAACTGCTCCTGCACAGAGAGCTTTGTTCTAGAGAGCACTTGCAGCCTGCGCCCATTATATGTGGTTTCAGTTTCTACAGATGAAAATGATTGTAGAAAAAACATTCTTTCATTTATTTCTTTTCTACTTTCTACCTCTGTGACTCGCTTTCTCTTTTATTTTTCCCCTCATATGAGTGAAGTGCCTCCTCTTCATGTTTATCTTTATATAAATAGGCCAAAATAATGTGGTAATGATTTAAAAATGGCCACAGCCCCAGTATCTATCTGAATCCAATTCTTGCATTGAGTGATCATAACATTCTCTCATCCGAGAATCCTTTTATTCATAGCCATTTTGAAGCTGCCAGTGTTTACTCTTTAAACCTTCAAGTGTAGTCGGTAACTGCATTGCCACATAATCCTCCACTAACAATGAGCAATACCCTATTCACACTTGACTAGCTAATTAAACAAGAAATATGTTTGGGCGACGGAAAAGTATACCCATTGATATTCATACAAAGGGTTATTTTTACATTAAAATATGCAGACTTGTCTCTTTACAAACTCCACAATAAGAGAGGCAGCTCCAGTCTACACTGTCCCTGGAAAGAGGCTTCAGCTTTCCTCTGGTATCTATAGATTTCTTTATTTCACGTCAAAGGAGCCTTTAGCCTTGGGTTATGCTTGTAAATCACCCAAATGAAACTTGTGCGGGATGTCTCACACTCGTTAGAGACTCGCGCTCTGCAAAGTTTATTTTCTTTTGCGAAGGAGTTCATTCTCCATGTTTTGAAGCTGCTCTCAAAAGGATTGAAGAGCTTTAGCAACCCAGCCACAGGATGTGTTGACGAATCACACAAAGAGCATACCTGTATGTGGGAGATTAGACTAGAGGTAAAACCATTATTCTACAATGTGTAGTTGTTATAGAATAGAAGAGTTCCAATGCATATGGAGGGACATGACTTGCAATTAATCAATTTAACATGCCATGATGCCATTTATTAAGATACAAAGGACAAAATGACTGCCATCAGCAATACATTTCTGTGATAAATGTCTTTTCTGTTGATTTATGAATAATTGAAAGCTGGCTCCTCAACAAAATAATTATATTAATTCAAGAGCTAAGCTGGCGCAGTGGCTAATGCCCTATACAATCAGACATTAGTCATACTTTGTAAAAGTTGTGATGGATGTCTGTTTGCTAAATGCTGCCACTCTACCAATAATAATCCATCAGTTTCCTTGAAGCCTTGCCTAAATAGAAACACTATTCAGGAGACTGTGTGTTATGCAGTTCAAGGCATGGAGGGCCCTCATAGGAATCACAACAGGCAAGCTGCGGGTTCTACACTGAATTAATCAGCTGGCACAATCTGTGAATGAGCATTCATTTTGGTTAGACGAGGCCCCAAAACCCTCCATAAAACAGTTTCCCAAAGAGATCAAACTCTGTCTCTATGAGTGATATTTACCAGTCACCCAATTATTTTTAGCATGCTGTCAATGCGCGCTACACACACCCACGTACAGGGAGATGGGGTTGTGGAGGGTGTTTGATTGCGGCCTTTATAAAGGAACCTTTGCGTCAGATGCAACAGCTGTCAAAGGAGCAGCTCCTTCATCAGCAGTCCTACCAGAGTGTTCCAGCAGCTCTGCGCCAAAAGCCAAGAGTTGTGCTGGAAAATGCTCTAATCTTACAGCAAGGAATGATGGGGAGGGAGAAAGAAATAGAAGATTTGGAAGGGACTTAGGAAGGAAAAAGATTAGAAACCCATATCGGCGTTATCGTGCAGCCTCCACACTGGGGAGTTGAATGAAGCAGCTGTCAAATTTGAAACATACAATAGCAGTAATCCTACAGTAAACAGATTGCTGGGTTTGAGAGAGAGAGAGAGAGAGAGAGAGAGAGAGAGAGAGAGCGAGAGAGGGAGAGAGAGTGAGAGAGAGGACTGCCTACAGAAAAAGCACTCTGCTTGTCTAACTGTCAGCACTGGCAGAGCAGCGTTGGCCACCTGGGGAGTGGGTGAAAGTGAGAGCGTGTGAAGATGCTGACGAAGTCTCTCACAGAACATGGCATTTGGAGAGTATTGGTGTGTCATCTTGAAAGGCAGAAGGGTCTATGGTCAAGTGAATGAGAGAGTTTGACACGGCTCAACAGTGGAGAGTAAGACTGCACTCGCCTCTCACTGTGACCCCAGAAGAGCTCGCATCTTTCTTTTTATCCTTAAACCGAGCAAAATAGGTATTATCTGTGTGACAGGAGTGCCCGGGCTTCATCTTGGACTGAGAGCTCCAGGACTGCTGTTTGAAGTGACCCACAACTGCCAATAAAGAGCTGTGTGTGTGTGTGTGTGTGTGTGTGTGTGTGTGTGTGTGTGTGTGTGTGTGTGTGTGAAGATTTGTGCATCTAGCCCCCGGGCATTGGAATTATGAATGCACTGCCCTGTGTGTTCATCTTTCATCTTTTCATTCTTTCTGTGACTGATCACCTACAGATAATATTATATATATTATAATATTTTGAGGGACATACTGTATATAAAATGTTACAAAAAATTTTTTTTTAAAACTAGTTTTAAGAATATTTGACCTTGAGCACCTTTGTATCTTTGGTTTAATAAAAGTAGTATTTGGAGGACTCTTTTGTGGGTGGGCTGGGGGACCCTACCATACACGCAAGCAAAAGTCTGCAACACTGTTTTAGCCTGTGGGGTTCTACACAACTTCGCACAGGAAAACAGGGCACCATAAATGTAGTGACAGAGCCAGCTGACCTGATGCCCAGAGAGCAGTGTCCTGCACTGACCCAACTGGGGGCTAGAAGAAGGAGACAGGTTATTATATAAAAGGTATGCTATTCAATACAGGAAGCCTGACAATGCACATCATTTTTATTTATTCTTCTGGTTTCGTTTGTCTTTTAAAGTGTTGTTATGGCCACAAGTGAACAATTTCTTTCTGCCATTGACCGACATATTTCGGCTTGTTTTTCCAGCCCCTCTGCTGCCAGGAGTTAGGAGCTGTTTCTCAATTTCCTTGGTAGGACTAGTCCTTCCAAGGAAAGATCCTTCAGAGGCAGGTCAGAGTCCTCCTTAGCATTCGGAGAACATGTACAATGGAACAGGCTATCAAATGCATGTTATTGTCTGCTTGCGTCATTGAATTTGTTTCGCCACCTTCACTTGCGCGCTGCATTTCAAAACACTAGACAAAATGGTTGTGGAACTGTGAACTGTGCTGTTCAATTATTTTGTTGAGATGGAGAAGGTGAATCATCAGTCTGCTTGCAGGAGAGTGTTCTGTCGGCAACTTTGCCCGTAACGTGCTAAGCTAGGTAATGTTACAGATACTGGTATGTAAGCACTAGTCTTTTTCTCTTATTCATCTCATGTCGATTAATTAAAAACTGGGAGTTCATGTTTGTAGTTAATCTTACCGTAGCAGTTAAAATTAGCTTGTAGTTTACTGCATACATGTAACATTAGCTTATTGTTCAGTTCAACAAATGCAAAATATATTCAGCAACTACAAGGTAAATGCTACCAGCTAATGAGCTACCACAGGCAGTATGACATGCAGTAAACTGCAAGTGAGAAAGATTAAAAAGTACCGTAGAAACACAAGCGTAGAAACACCATTGATAAACAACCGCTAACACAGTAAAGGTAGGTGTTAGTGTGTTAAATGGTCAACAGTTGTCAGTTACGTTCATGATGAAGAAGCTACACAGTGGACTTTAACTGTATGCTTAAATATACTTGTGATACAAATGTAATCTTACCAGGACAGGTTGGATGACTCACCTAAAACTTTCTCCTTCTGTCTGCAGTCTGGAAGCAACACCATCATCAGCAGCTGTGTCTGATCGCCCTTCATGTTGAATATACTATATATACAACTAGTGATTGACACCAATTTTCAAAATCACGCGCTCTCCCTCATAGCTTACGGTTGCCTGGCTCTGACTCATGAAAAAACATGTGTAAAATATGAAACACTGCATAAACACTGCTACCGTGTGTTTGTTTAAATATAGGTACACCTACTTGTAGGTCTAAGAGATTGCAATATAAGCCTGTATATTACTATTATGAGTATACATATTTCAAGAATGTGTAAATTAAATAAACATTCTGCATTCTTTCCACAGCCTTTAATACCAGTTTTTAGGCTGCCAAATAGTACATATGTTACTGCATATTAAACTGAGATGTCAGGGTTTCAATCTCCAACTCTGAAAAGTGCCGCTTCTTAGCCGGATTACGTCTTCCGTGTCATAAAGTTCTGACCCTATTGGGTGCTAACTACATTCACTAAAAGAACGGTCATAACACTATGATCTGGTCAAACAATGTACTCTCTCAGGCCCCAGGAACAACAGTTTGTGTAATGCCCTTTAGCCCTCTAATGATTCTTGGAACTATTGCAGTCTGAAAACAGTCATTTGTGTCACTGACATTTACATGAAAGCTTATATGCAATTATTAAAATCTTAAACATATACAGCCTTCTTTGGAAGACATAATTTGGATGTACAGTAGGTATACAGTATTTTGTGCTATGCTTGTATACTGTATACTGTATACTAGGGCTGTAACAATATGCAAAATAAAACCGAAATTGCAACACTCAGCTCCACAAACCCAAGTTATCCTTCCCATCCAGATCCAATGCTACCACATCTTTAAATTACTATTAGTATTAGTTTGGTGCCTTATTCCTGTTTTGTCTACTAAATTTAGCTAACTGTAAAGATGGCTAAAAGCAAAAGAGGGGTGCACCGTTAACGCTAACGGAGGTGTAACATTACAAGTGGTTGCTGTTCTGACTCGGGTGCCTGGGTCTGTTTGTATCGTTACAGCCCTACTGTATACTACTGTACACTGTAAAATATACAACTCATCATATGCATACTCTATATACCATCATGATATTCTCTAAAGAAATCTCCTTTCATTATGCACATTTGAAAAAGAACAACACTATTATCATAGAGAAACAGGGTTTTTTTCAACCTCATTGCCGAGCCAACAACCAGGGCATCCAATCATACCTAGCTGGCTAAATGCTATAGGCACTGAACTACTGCACAGGGAGAATATTAAGTTGTAATCAGAGTTGGTGACCCTTTGAAGAAACAAACTTTACCTCATGCTTATGCAGGCAGGAATTAAAGCATTTTGCTCACGGAACACAATCTGAGTTTACTTTGCATGTGTACAGAAATGCCTCCAAACCACTGATTTGAAAGACATATTTGTAGGACTAATGGGGCGCGGCCCAGCTGTGTCAAAACAGCCCCCAGAAAAGCTGCTGTGTGGTTGTTCCTGATTACTGAACAGGTCATTTATATATGCATATTCAGCAGCGTGTTTGATACCCCTCTCGACTTCTTTGGCCGTTTGCTTTTAAAGCAGCCTTTTACTGCTTGGTATGCAACCCACACAGGGTCTCCTTCCGGGCATCATCAGCGGTGGCTGAAAGTCTGATGAGGAAAAGAGAGGGTGAAGAGCGAGGGAAAAATGAGAGAGAGAATTCTTTACACAGGGTACCAGAAAAGGCACAGCGTTTCCAAAAGGCGTCCATATTTGGACCATAGTGTTTTGATTTGATGAACCATAGCTCAAAGGCTAGAGCGCCATGGTCCGCCATCAAACCCATTCTGCCATTGATTGCAAAGTAATTTCTGCCACCAAACTTTGTGACAACTCTCTGGTGTACAGCATGTTTTTGTGTTTTATAAAACCTCACCGCAGTGAGTTTGCAGACAGTGTCTGTAAATAAGTACCTTGGTTGCCTTTATCCTTCCTAACTTCTCATAACTCCTTTGGGAAATGAAGCAAGTTGATTTGCCATTCCTGAGCCAGGGCCTTAATTACGTACTAAGTCATGCTTGGCACAGAATTCTCATCTCCTTCTGCTGTATTTGGCCGACACCGTGTGCTCTGCGTGCAGGCTGACGATTGGATGCAGTGTCGGTGCAGTTTGGACTTGGCTCTTGATGGTTTGTTTCTCTCATCAGCCCTGATGAGAGAAATATGAGGTCATTGTAATGCCCGTTTACATGTTCCCTACAGTGCATATACCCATATACAGTAATAAAAAAAGAAGAAAAAACTGCTGCACAGCTTCAAAGTCTATGCATGTATAATGACATACTGAACTAATAAAAGGAGTCAATCTGTTTTGTAAATCCCACTTGTGCAATTCCAGAATTAAAGGAGAATTAGAGTGGAGGAATGAAGGAAGAAATAACAAGACAGGGAAAAAAGAAATGAGATTGCCTCCCTTTGCCCGGAAGCTGTCCAAAAACCCTTTCTTTCCCCCTCTTTCCTTTTTCTCTCTCTCTGAGCTTATTGGTATCTTATTAGATATGTCTCTGCCATACAAAGTTATTGTGCTGGGAGTCTTTTCAAGGCCCAAATCCCAGCAAAGCCTGTAATAATCTGTCAGTTGAGGGAGATGCCCCCATAGACAAGGGCTTCCTAATCCACATAGATCAATAGCAGGCTGGCTGGCTAGGTCCCCAGCCCCCTGGACCACTGTCCACCCAGTGACAGCAGCTTCCTTTGTGGCTTGTGTCTTCTCCTCTGCCACCAGTCACATTCTCTAAGCTCAGCAAGCCATCATGAGGTTAATGAGTGGGATAATGCAGGCATATAAGAGCAAATATCTCTGGATATGGGTCAATGAGAGTGACAGGGGAGGCACTGCCCACTTCAGCCAATCAGCATCACTAGAACTAATAGGTCCTTTATGGAATACAGACTTTTAAGTTAGCCTGCATGCTTCAGCACACATCTGTGTACAGCTGGCCCTGATTGTCCAAACACAGATGATGTTCTATGTGATGCAGTAATTTAAATCTCATGTGGAGAGATGCCTACATGGCCTGTCACGCATTTTTAAAGTGTGTGAGAGTGTCTGGACTGACAGAAGGCATCCAGGTGAGTGGGATAAATGACGTGGGAGGAAGATTGTCTCTGGCTCTCACCCTACACTCTAAAAGAGAAAGAAGAATACTTTTACTCTTCATATCTGCCTTTTTCTGTCTTACCATCCTCTCAAAAACAAGATCTCTCTGTCTGCCCTTCTCCATTCATTTCCGTGAGCTTCAGGGAAGAGCAGACACAGTATGCTGTAATGGATGGACTAGGAGAACGGTGAATGGCAATGATTTGATTCACTAGATTGGTTGAGATCACTGCTAGATTATAAACTGACAACTGGCTGTCATCTCTGAGACAGGGGACCATTGGTATTTTGGTCCCTAATACCTAATATCTCCAGGGATGTCCAAGCCAATCATGGCTCTAATGAGGGAGACAGTGAGGGGCAGTGCAGGATATTGTTCCTTTAGGCTGGTTAGGCTGCTTTATAAATCAGTTGCTTAGTATGTGAAGACACATGTCAAATGCTGTGGGTTAAAAAAATGCTTTGTGGCACATCTCATATTTTACTCTGTGGAGAGTGATCTTTGTGAGACTGAGGTTCCAGCAAAGTGTAGCAACCTTTAGTTTGTATATTTTCATTTTATAAGTTTTAAGTTTTAACGGTTCACTGCTTGTTTATTAATTGCTCCATATTATTTACCTCCTTCCCTCCTTAACCGCATTTTCCCAAAGCAACACATTTTGAGTGTCCATAAATAGTGTCATTGCCAACATTTTTAACCTATGAGATATTTAAATACTTCATCTCCTGATGATCTGTCAGCTGTTAGAAAGATACAGTAGATTGGGTATTATCTTCTTAAACATGTCATCTATCTATCTATCTATCTATCTATTTATCTATCTATCTATCTATCTATCTATCTATCTATCTATCTATCTATCTATCTATCTATCTATCTATCTATCTATCGTCCGTCCGTCCGTCCGTCCGTCCGTCCGGTGAATAGAATGAATACAAACAGCAGATGCATAGTGTTTACTGATTAACATAACAAAATGTTAGTGCTTGGCAATACCAACCATTAAAATGTATGTTCCCAATTGCATTTGAAAAACAAAGTCAATGTTTGTCTTCTGTAAAAGCTATTTTCTGCTTCTTAGTACAGTGACCCCTCGCTATATCGCGGTTCACCTTTCACGGTCTCGCTGCTTCACGGATTTGCATCATGCATTGTGTTCTGCATTCTGCAAACATAATCAATGGTGGCATGTCGGTTTATAAGAGTCTTTTGCCCAGAAGAAAAAGAGCGACAACAACTACCGATAACTATGTTCTTCTCTCGAAAAACACACCTGCACCGCGGCTTTAGAAGAAGAAAACGCTACAGAGCGGAGTCAGGATGCAGCGGCTCCGTCAGAAGAGCAGGGAAATACACGAGTCACTATTTTTCCTACTGTACTTTGTATGTTTTTCATAATCATTTTTCATTTTCTCCCGTTCCAATGACTCTGGTTGGGGGCGAGGGGCGGTGCTGATCTCCGCAATTTGAAGCCTTCAGTTCGTATTGATGATTAAAATTATTATTTTACAGTAGTTATTTGTAAAAAAACGTTTATACAGTACTTTTATTTGTTAAACAAATGCTTGGGCCTGTAAAAAGGTTTTGTTCTTTGGTTTCAATGTAATATGGAGTATTTCATCGTATAATAATTGTAAAAAAAATTAAGGTTACTACTTCACGGATTTCGCCTATCACGAGGGTTCACTGTAATGGGTAACATGTGCTAAACACAAGAAGCCCCTGGTATTCCAATTCATACTTTGCACGTGACGTCACAACTACTAACTGGCGGGCAACAACGTCTCCTAGCAACGAAACCTAGTAAGATAATCATCTTGCCACGACTTCACTAGTTTTACTTTGTGAAAGTTGGTGTTTTGAAGTGAAAAAGACATGCCAGATAGTTGTTATTAGATGCACTAAACGTAAATGGAACTCAGACACGCACACATATGGTACAGACGCACAGACAAATAGACACGCTGCAGACACACACAGCATGCCCAGTAGGAGGAGGGCACAGTTAAGTTTCATAGCAGTGAGTTAGAAGAAAAAATGAATAGCATAATTTTTCTTTTTAGCAAACATTGAAAATGGGTTCTCTGAGATAGATGTAAATATCTCCAAATGCCAAGTCTGGTAGAGACTTTGCCAGCTTCAAAACAATGAAAACATGAAGGGTGCTGTTAACGGATCACAAGTTCCCAGTATGTTGATCTTTTCATGATATATAATTTTAATATTTGGTGACATATGGTCTAAATGTCTTGGTTGGCCACTGTTTGTCGCCATTTTCTCAGCATTTCTTGCCCGCCAGGTATCCGTAGTGATCACGTGACTGTAAAGTATGAATACTACTGAGGGTTAGCAAATGAAAAGTGCTATGGTTATTAAACCTGCAAGGTGCACTCCCCGAATTTGTAGCACCTAACAGCAGCCCATAATCTTTAAATTTCCTCCAGCCCATGTGTATGTTTTGAAATCCAACAGCAGTTCACCTCCGTAGTTTCGAGCTGCAAATTTCCTACTCAACAGTTTTCAAAATTAAACTCACCAAAACATGAACAAACACAAACAATTAATGCCACAGAACTTTGTTTTTTAATCCAATTTGATAGTCAGTTATAACGGAAAAGAACATTAAAAACTACTTTAACATCTAACATAGATTTTCTTTAGGACTTTATTATGTGGTATTGGATTGGTTCATAAACTCCAGTACTTCCTGATACCGATACCAGCGTTTTAGTTAGTATCTGAACATTTCTAACATTAACCAAGGCCATTAAATTAGCTAAATAAAATGACAAAATTGCCCAAAAAGCCTTTCTCCCTTGGTCTTGCTTGAAATTACAGAGGAGGAGGACATGAGTTTTTTTAGTGATAAGCATAAGTGACACCACATCTTGCACTACACCAATTCATCATGCCTGTGAGGCACATTCTGCCGTCCACCTGCTTGCTCAGGGACATAATGTCTCGGTCTGTGTTTAAGCATGTGGGCCTCCATGGAAATCTAAATGATTCAAATGTGTGAGTTTGTTGGTGTATGTTTCTTATGAAGCAATTACATTTGTAACACATTGGAATGAATCACTAGATACATTTGAAACCCACCCTCTATTACTCCTTTTGGCAAGACCATGTTACATTCCTGACTTGGTTTTGATGTACATTTGTAAAAAATGTTGAGATGTACATTTTTCATTGATGGCCCAGGGCAATGGATTTCATATGCAAGCCTTGCTGCTGATTATTTTGGAATAATCACTCCATTACATGAACATGTCTCCGAGGCATAGTGTGTGTGTAGTGTGTGTTTCCTCAAAATAAATATTTTGTGCTCAAAGCAATAGTTGTTTCATCTGGTGTAAAATATGAATTTCCTCTGCAGCACTGAAAATAAAAGTTAAAGTCTAAATGATAGTGCTAACAGAGGCAATGCCCACAACAATCTTAAACCCACATTATTGTTTTTCATTATTGTGGATTTTTTGTTATTTCATATCTGGAAGACAATATTTTATTTTTTTAAGCTGAAGAACTGACTAATGGCAATAAATAACCAACTAAACAAACATGGTTTTACAAGCATTTAGGACATTCTACGATACAAGTGTTGTAAAATTCTCTGATAATATTAGCATAAACCATGTGTGTGCTGCTTATGAGCATCTCTGATAATTCAACCTAAAAGAAACAATTTACATAACTAATTATTTGTGTTATGTACCCTGGGAAGAAACAGCAAATGTATGTCGAAAAAAACTATCCGAAAACAACATTGTGCGATGAATTGTGTTTAATGAATACGATCACACGCACAATCTTTTGCTAACTGCTGTAAAAAGATTCAATGCATTTGCTCCATTTTTTCATGCATTTTGTTGTTTTTATTGCTGTTCCAAAACTTTTGATCTGTTCAAGGCATAATATATTCTGTTCTACAGTCTCCTATTTCACAATTTAATCTCTTTTTTGTCACATTCTATTTATACTGTAAGGACCCTGTTTTGCAGTAAGATACACATGTTTGTTTTAGCATTGATTACTGCACCACTGAGTAAGGCACATGATGATACTTTCTTAATTGTGTGAGGAGACTCAAATGTGTATATTGTGCATGAAAAAAATTATGGTGTTTATATTTGTGTTGAAGAGACTCAGTGGAGCTTCTTTGGAAAATGACTAAACCTTATTTTATGCATTACAGCTGCATCTGCGGTGTGTATAATAACTTTGGTAGGTAGATACTCCAGAAACCGGCATAAAATTCATCCCATAGGTAAGACTTAATATATGAGCTATAAAATGAAAGGTCATGCACTGTAGTTGCAACAAATAGACAAAGACTGTTCAAAATGAGTGCTGCTGTCAATCCCTGTGGTGGCTAATGCAAACAAAACATTTCTCTATTCATGACTTAAAACGTATTCCTTTCTGTCCCTACCCCATGTCAAAGGCTAGATGATGAATTGGCCAAGTGTGAGCTTGCAACGGGAACTGCATTGTTCATGGACGATCAACCCTCGCAGAAAAGTCTGGGGCAATGATGTGTTAGCACATCCTCCTGAGATGAGTCATCCTGATGCCTTCTGACAGGCCTCGTTCCACTAGTGAGAGAGGCTAACCAGGAGTGCAGCTTCGCCCCAAACACATGCTTCGGGGCACACTTCATCTGGCCCAAATGAGACCAAGGCAGGGGAGGTTAAAAATAACCAACAGGGAAGGTATGGCAGAAAAACAAGGCAGGGATGAGATGAAAGCCAGCACGCACAGTAGTAGGCTGCCATTGAGGCAGAACTGTCCAACAGCCTGGGATGGGCAAACAAGGTGTATTGATTTGTTTTGTTTTTCTGACAGAATAAGGTTCAAATGAAAACATAATCCTGACAGTTAAGCCTATTGGAAAAATATACAAGAAATGTGAAGAAAATGCTAATCCACTTGGTAATCCTTAGAACTAATAGTGTTATACATTTGACTTTTCACATCTCATTTTTCTTATTTTCAGTGAGCTCAGACAATATCATCATTTTGGACGGACATTTGAATGACATTTTCATAACATAACCAGGATTAATATCTACTCTGTCATTTTGAGAGAGATCAAAGACATTCCCATCATTATGGACGTCTTTGTTGATGGTTAAATGATTACCTTTCAAAGCATTTTTCTCAGATGAAATTGTTGCAGAAATAAAATACTGAATTCTTAATGGGAAAGGATGATATTAATAAATAGTAAATCACTGGCGTCAGATGTAACTGAAGCATATGCTGTTGGTTTATGATTCAAGATACAAAAGTAAATGTTTTTTTTGTGGAGAACAGTCAAAACATGGGCTGAATCTGATGAAGTGGAAAACTCTATATTGCTAAATAGATTGTTTTGTAGGCTACTTTTGTCTGCTTTCTGTTACAACTATTTTTTAAACGCGTAAATCCTGATTGCATATGTGGTCCCGTGTCAAAGTTGCTTTTTTCTGAAAACCCAAACAATCTCCCCACCACTCTGCCCCAGCCTTTTCTTTCTCCCATGAGTTCTTATCATCTCAACAGACTGTAGGCCGAAAACGAACATCAGACAGAATCCTCGTTTGAAGACCTGCTCTCTGCCGTCACAGTTCATTGTGGAAAGATATTTGTCCATTTCCTAAAAAAAAGAAAAAAAAGGTTCACGGTTCAGTTAGGATCTCTGGCCCTGTGCCTCAAGCCTGGCATTACCCCCACACAGCTCTCTCTTTTGGCCCCCTGCCTTTCTTCTGTATTCTGGTATCTTCGTGGATGGTTAGCGGGACTTGGATGGGGTGTGGTGGGAGCAGTGGGGGTTAGAGGGTTGGCTGGGGATGAACTGACAGGTTATTACTGGCTTTATGTGGGATTAGTCCATAAAAGCCCCCTCAGCCCTATGGCCAGAACGGCCAGAACCACAGCAAATAAGATAAAATAATCTCTGTAAAAATGGACTGAGAGACAGCGAGACAGGCTGACAGATAGAGATGGAGAGAGATACACCCAAATACCCGAGTGCTTTTGAATGAGAAAAAAAATATCTTCAGTCTGTCCTAATTTTTTTGTTTCCGTTATTTATTTTTTTTTTTTTTGAAAAAACGTGCCTGGGGATATGTCAGTAGGAATGAGATTAAACTCCCACAGTATAGAGATGGGAAACCAGAGTGGAACACATCTAAAATGCTTAGAGCTCCTGTTTAGAAAATCAGTCTTCTTTCCTCTGGTTCAATAGATGAGGATCTGACTCATATGGGCTCTTGCATAAGCAGGTACAATCATTATTGATTCAAGATTTCTTTATTGTCATTCCACAGAACAATGTAGGATGAAATCACCTGCAAAGCTCACAGCTTAAAAAATACAGCACAGAAACAATTAAAAAGACCGTAGAAAAATCGAGAATAATATGCTTATATGGGTGTGCAGAGCATGTAGAGTGATAAATATGAATATACCAAAGTCTAAAATATCTAAAAATATCTAGATATATACAGTTGGGAGTATAAATATCCATATTCAAAATAGTGCGGTTGAGAATAAGGTGCAGTCAGAACAGATACTAAGGTGCATTCAAACAGATAATTATGTACATGAATAGTAGTTAGATTGATTGGTCTGTTGTAGTGGGTTTCATTGTTCAATAGTTTGACAGCAGTGGGAAAGAAGCTGTTTTTGAACCTTGCAGTCCTTGTTCTTTGACTGCAGTACCTCCTGCCAGAGGGGAGGTGGGAAAACAGTCTGTGGCCAGGGTGAGTGGGGTCTTTGATGATGCTCTTTGCATTTGACAGGCATCGTTACTGGGCCAGCTCCTGAATGGTCGACAGAGTAGTCCCAGTCAGCCATCCTCACCACTCTTCTCAGCGCCTTTCTCTCTGGAGCGTTACAGTTCCCAAACCCGAGAGAAATGTTGCTGGTCAGAACACTTTCAATGGTGCCCTTGTAGAAAGTGGTCAGGATGGATGGACTGAGGTGGGCCATCTTCAACCGCCGCAGGAAGTGCAGACGCTGGTGTGCTTTTTTGATGAGGGAGGAGGTGTTGTCAGCCATGTAAACTCCAGGAACACTGTGTGTGTTTTACGATCTCCACAACAGTCCCATTGATGTGGATCGGGGCGTGTACAAGCTGATTTCTCAACCACCATCACCACCAATCAGCTTGGTTTTCTCAACGTTCAGGGCTAAGTTGTTTGTCATGCACCAGTCTGAAAAAAGTCTCACCTCTTGCCTATATGCCCTCTCATCTCCGTCCTTGATAAGAGACACTATTGTCGCATCATCAACGTACTTTATTATGTAAATTAGGGCTGCACGATTATGGCCAAATTGATAATCACGATTATTTTGATCAATATTGAGATCATGGTTAATTATCACAATTATTTGTTGATTTTAACCAAAACTAATTTTATTGTCACATAGGCTTTTTAAAACTGTTTTCACATCCATTGTATGCTACATTCTTCTTATGTTGAAGTTGTATAGACATACAGCTACAACACATGTAAATCTAAATTAGCTATCTGAAATAAATAGTGTAGGATATATATACAGTGGGGCTCGACAGTTTGGGCACCCCAGGTAAAAATTTGTATTAATGTGCATAAAGAAGCCAAGAAAAGTCTCTAAAAAAAAAAAAAAAATCTCCAAAAGGCATCAAATGACAGATTAGACATTCGTATAATATGTCACAAAAAGTTAGATTTTATTTCCATCATTTACACTTACAAAATAACAGAAAACAAAAAGTCTACAAAAATTTGGGCACCCTGCCAAGTTAATACCTTGTACTGCCCCCTTTGACAAGTATCACAGCTTGGAAGTGCTTCTTGTAGCCAGTCAAGAGTCTTTCAATTCTTGTTTGAAGTATCTTTTATTATCATTCTTCCTTACAAAAGTCTTCCAGTTCTTTGAGAGTTCTGGGTTGTCTGTCCTGCATTGCTCTTTTAAGGTCTATCCATAGATTTTCAATTATGTTGAGGTCAGGAAATTGTGAAGGCCATGGCAAAACCTTCAGTTTACGCCTCTTGATATAATCCACCGTGGATTTTAAAGGTATGTTTAGGATCATTATATATTTGTAAAACCCATCCTCTCTTTAACTTCAGCTTTTTCACAGATCAAGTTAGCATCCAAAATTTGCTGAAGTTTTATTGAATCCATTTTTCCTTCTACTTGTGAAATGCTCCCGGTGCCACTGGCTGCAATACAACCCCAAAGCATGATTGATCCACCCCCATTTAACTTCCACTGTTCGAGATGACTGCCATTTCTTAATTACATTCCAAACAGAGGATATTGGCATCTGAAAACCCTTTGCTATCTTCTTATAGCCTTCTCCTGCTTTGTGAGCGTCAACTATTTTCAGTTTCAGTTTCCTAGACACCTGCTTAGAAGAAGCCTTGGTGCTGATTGTTGGGGCAAGGTCAGATGAGTCTGGGCATTTAAAACCTTAAGATTGACATCACCTGGTCTTTCCAGACGATGATTGAGAATAATCCATGACACTGTCAGGTCTCAGCTTTCCAAAGGGGGCGGTGCATGCTAGAAACTCTGCAAGGTGCCCAAACTTTTGCAGATGCCATTTTTTTGTTTTGTTATTTTGAAAGTGTAAATGATGGAAATAAAATCTAACTTTTTGTGACATATTATACAAATGTCTAATCTGTCATTTGACGCCTTTTGGAGATTTTTTCCAACTTTTCTTGGCTTGTTTATGCAAATTAATACAAATTTTGACCTGGGGTGCCCAAACTTTTTAACCACACTGTATATGTTTTTAAAATGTATCTCTGAGAAAGCTCCTTCACTTGTTTTCAACAATAACTGATTAAAAGAGCTAGGGAGAGAGAGTGAGTGCGATCACAGAGTGATGGCTGATTCATTATGAATGGGTCCAGCACAGGTCGAATGGTGGGTCACTGGAGTTACACACGTGTGTATGAAATGTCTGTTTTGTTTATGAACTATGATATTCTGGCCATGGGTCACATCTTTCGCCCAGGTTCAGTAGGCTCCGTCTCACACGCTCTACGAAGTGAAGTTAGTTGCATTCAATAACTTCTTTTGTGTTTTTTTTTGTTGTGGCTGCCACGATAGAAGAGTTACCAGCGGAAACACTGGTAGAAATACGGGTTTGCCTCTCATGCTTAACAATATACAGCTGTGTTAATAACGATTGAAAATGTGGACAAATGTAGAAGTGTAGACCGGCGCTGTGTCTCTCCGTGTTGCTAGGAGCCGTGTGTGAGTTAATGGGGGTGGGGCTGCACGGAGAGTAAGAGAAGAGATACTGACACAGGTGCGACTTTACAGAAGAAATGAGTCATGTAACGCAAAATTAAACCATATCCATATAAACAACATTGCTTTGTTTGTGGAAAGGCAGCGGATGCAAGGACATTAGGTGCACCGGTGCGACCTGGGAAAAATATTACTTGCGCCCTATAGCCCTGTGAGCTAACAGACACTAACTAGCACCAACTAGCACTGGTCACTGCTGTTGTTTAAAAAAACAACACAGACGGGACTAAATGTTTACTGGTAAACTGGTAAACCTTGTGACCGACGTATGACCGACTGCTATCTGTTGTTGAATTTTCCTCACATTACTCTGTCCACTGTGACTGTCTACATCATAAAACTAAGCTGCATGGTGCAGGGAACAACTCTGACTGGCACATGATCAGACAGTGGTTTACGGCGCAGTAGATTGGCTTTGCAAAAACCCCGGAGCATTCTATGAAATGACACATTTAAAATATCGCACAATCACGCAAATTTGATTGTGGGAACCAAAAATCGTGATTGTGAGTAAAGTTTGATTAAGTGTGCAGCCCTAATGTGATTGGTGCTGGACTTTGCACAACAGTCATGAATCATCAATGTGAGGAAAAGAGGGCTGAGAACATATCCCTGCAGGGATGATGATGGTGGATGTGTTGTTCCCTACCCGCACAAACTGAGGCCTGTCTGTGAGAAAATCCATTATACAGTTACACAGAGGAGAACTTATGCCCAGTACGTCTGAGCCCAGCTTGTTGACCAGATGCTGAGGGATTATGGTGTTGAATGCTGAGAATGTTGAATACAAGAGAGTTCTTGTTCTACAGGTGTTCTGGGCTAAAGTGCAGTGTAGTGGATATGGCAACCCCAGAAGAGTAGTGTGGGCGGTAGGCAAACTGAAATGGGTCCAGTGAAGGGGGCAGATGAGATGGGGTCCTTTACTAGTCTCTCAAAGCACTTCATGGAAGTGAGTGCTACGGGCTGGTAGTCATTCAGACTAGTGATGGTGGGTTTTTTGAAACAGGGATGATGGCTGAGGTTTTGTAGCATGAAGGCACAGTAGCTTGACTCAGGGAGATGTTGAATATGTCCGTGAGGACATTAGGCAGTTGGGCTGCACACTCCCTAAGCAAGCAGCCCAGTATCATGTCTGGAACAGCAGCCTTCCGCGGGTTGAGTTTCCTCAGCACCCGTGACAGCCTGGATTCCCTGCCACAGTCTCCTGGTGTCTCTGTGGTCGTTAAAGTAACCTCGGATTTTTTTGTCCATGTGCCCTCTTTGCAAATCTGATTGCTTTGTTCAGATTGGCACTTGCAGCCCTGAGAGCAGTATCATCCCCAGATTTGAAAGCAGAGTTCCGGGCTTTGAGCAGGGCTTGGGCCTCTGTAATCATCCATGGTTTCTGGATCACCCGGACTGTGATGTTTTTTGTGACACAGACATGATCCATACACTTGAGTATGTATCAACATCAGCAACTTCCTTGATTTCTGTGGTATGGCCTTTGGTGGCAGCATCTCTGAAGACAGACCAGTCAGTGTATTCAAAGCAGTCCTGCAGAGCTGACATGGCTCCTTCCGGCCAGACTCTCACCTGCTTTAAGGAGGGCTTTATTCATTATACAGATGAGCAGGGGTTTGTATGCTGGAATTAGCATGACAGAGATGTGTTCAGATGAGCCAAGGTGGGGGTGGGGTGATGCTTTGAATGCTCCCTTATTGTGTAAACATAGTCCAGTGTGTTGGTTCCCTTTGTTGCAAAGTCCAGATGTTGGTAAAAGGGAGAGAGGACTTTTTTCATTTGCCTGATGAGTGGGTGATGGGTGCTCGTTTATGGAATGAGACAGAAATTTTAGGGCTGCTTTAGTATCTGTGTCGGGAGGTATGTAGACAGCAGTGATGATTATGACAGAGAACTCCCTTGGAAGATAGAAGGGGCAACATTTAACTGTTAGAAGCTCAATGTCCAGGGAGCAATTAGACTGAATCTCATCTGTGTTCATGCACCATCTGTTGTTGATATAGATGCACATCCCACAGCCTTTAGATTTGCCACTTAGGGCTCCACTTTTAGAAAGTAGTTATTTCCCCAATGCTAATGGAATTTGCTGTGACTGTGTCATATAACCAGGTCTCAGGGAAAATCAGAGCACAACAATTGCTCACCTTCCATTTTGTTGTTAAGTCCAGTCTGATATAGTCCAATTTGTTCTCCAATGAGTAGACGTTAGCCTGCAGGATTGATGGTAAAGGCATTCTGCATGGGTTAGCACTGATTGTCTGTAACAAACACTACGTTCAAACATAGGGATGCTCATAAGTGTACTTGGTACCAGAGCACCCTAGGCCGAAGGTCAATGATCGATTTTATAATTGTTTCATCTGATCCAGAGGCAGTTGCAAGGTACCGAAGGGCTGCAGCCTCTGCCGTGAAAGAGGAAAAGCAGCAGGTATGGGAGAAGTTTGGAGAAGACATGGAGAAGGACTTTCGGTCGGTACCAAGGTCCTTCTGGAAAACCGTCCGCCACCTCAGGAGGGGGCAGCGATGAACCATCCAAGCTATGTACAGTAAGGATGGGACGTTGTTGACCTCAACAGGAGAAGGAGGAGGTAATAGGGCGGTGGAAGGAGCACTTTGAGGAACTCCTAACTCCAGCTAACACGCCCACTATGGTAGAGGTAGAGCAGGAGGATGATGGGGGATTGTCGTCAATTTACCTGGTGGAAGTCGCTGAGGTAGTTAAACATCTCCACAGTGGCAAAGCCCCAGGGATTGATTAGATCTGTCCAGAAATTCTGAAAGTGGATGTGGAGGGGCTGTCTTGGTTGACACACCTCTTCAACATTACGTGGAGGTATGGGACAGTGCCTAGGGAGTGTTAGACTGGGCGTGGTGGTTCCCCTCTTCAAAAAGGGGGACAAGAGGGTGTGTGCCACTTACAGGGGTATCACACTTCTCAGCCTCCCTGGTAAAGTCTACTCCAAAGTGCTGGAAAGGAGGGTTCGGCCGATAGTTGAACCTTGGGTTGAAGAAGAACAATGTGGATTCCATCCTGGTCATGGAACAACGGATCAGATCTTCACTCTCGCAGGATCTTAGAAGGAGTCTGGGAGTATGCCCAACCGGTGTATATGTGGTCTATGGTCCATGGTCTATGTTTTGTGGATCTGGAGCAGGCGTATGACCGGGTCCCCCGGGAGATACTGTGGGAGGTGCTGCAGGAATATGGGATGAGGGGGTCCCTTCTTAGGGCCACCCAATCTCCTCCTCCGCCAGGGTTGCGCTTTGTCACCAGTCCTGTTTGTAGTATTTATAGACAGGAAATCAAGGCATAGTCGGGGTGGGGAGGGGTTGCAGTCAGTGGGCTGGGGATCTCATCACTGCTTTATGTGGATGATGTGGTCCTGATGGCATCATTGGCCCGTAACCTTCAGCACTCACTGGATCGGTTCTCAGCCGAGTGTGAAGCGGCTGGGATTAGGATCAGCACCTATGAATCTGAGGCCATGGTTCTCAGCAGAAAACCAATGGCGTGCCTTCTTCAGGTAGGGAATGAGTCCTTACCCCAAGTGAAGGAGTTTACATTGGGGTAATACGTTGGGGTCTTGTTTGCGAGTGAGGGGACAATGGAGCGGGAGATTGGTTGTGCAATATTACATTCAATTTATTGCACCACTGTGACAAAAAGAGAGCTGAGCCAGAAGGCAAAGCTCTCAATCTACCGGTCAGTTTTTGTCCCTACCCTCACCTATGGTCATGAACTCTGGCTCATGACTGAAAGAAGGAGATCCAAATGGGTTTCCTCAGGAGGGTGGCTGGCGTCTCCCTTAGAGATATCGGATAAGTGGACGAAGATGGATGGATAGTTTGGTTGGTACTCTCCCAACGTTGAATATAAAATCAGCTTCTAGAAAACCTGGTCATGTTAGTCCTTGAAGTGGCAGATGTATTTATGAGATTATCAAATGTAAAGTACAAAATATAATTATTAAATCCAGTATAGTCCTAAAATAAGACTGCCAGAAGCTATTGTTCTCTGGTTCATTGACAGATAATTTTACCTCCCAATGTACAGAAACTCAGAGTCAAGTTTGATTAAATTAACTGTTTTTGATCACCAGCCAACATTGCTTGTGAATTTTCAAAATTACAAGCCAATCAGATTTTAATCAAGCCAATTTTTCTCCTGGGAAAATAAACCGGTGTTTGGTATCTTTTGACCCCAACATCTCCTTCCAGGCAGCGCAGCAATGGTTATGATTAGGGTTAGGGTTAGCTGCCTGGAAGACGATGTTGGAGGCAAAAACATCATTGAGCAAATAAACCAGATTGAGTGCCACTTAATACATTTAAAAATTAATTTTTCTTTAAATTGGTTTTAATTGGGTTGATGGCAGATATGCCATTAAAATTATAAACATTTACTTCCAAAACCTTCATGATATAACAATACCTTAAAGGTGAATGGAAAATAAAGATCATGTAACGTTGTAAAATCTCATCTTCTGAGTCCCCCTTCGAGTCTGTAACTCTATATATGCTCAGTTCCTGCTGCTCACTCTTTGCGTACAAACTCTTCATTGTCCCCTGTGTCTAAAGCCTTTCTCTTTTGGCCTTCTTGTTTCTTCACTCCCAAAAACTATCTCCACGTCCGTGTTGTTTTTTTCCTAACTAACTCTACTGTTGTTATTTCATAACTAACTCTACCATTAATGTGTGCTCCTCTGGTTTGTTTTGCGCCATTCCGTTAATCTTCTCTGTTTCACCGTAGCTCGTAATCAATACCACATATGTAGTGAATGGTTGTATGACACGTCACAACATGGTGTTAACAGATAAATATTACATTTCCAAGCAAAGACCCACACAAAAATAGACCAAAAGTATTAAAGTAATTTTGGAGCAAGATGTTACAGTGTATGGACAGAAAGTGAAAAGAAATTGGCCTACTGTGTGAAATAAGAACTTTAAATAGAAAATGCCAATGAAGAGATTTATTTTTGTGCAGGTGGTCTCCCTGAAGTGCATGTGGTATTCATCAAACACAATTGAAGTAAAAGCCTGCTGCAAAGAGAGGCAGATTTTCCTAGGCAATACCAAAGAAAGTCCCTCCAAAGACAGTCATCCAAATAAACTAATTACCTTGGAATGGATCCAAATGTATTTTCAGACAATGCAAAACAGTCAGCACTAAAACATATAAGTAATTTGAAGAGGTTCATTTGTGTACATTTGTTTTGTAAAGTGTCTGGCTCTCTTTGAAAACATTTCCATCAGGCCTCTGAGCGAGATGTTCGTATCATTCATGCTGAACCGTCTAGCTGCTTGACAGTGATGCTCTAGTGCGTCCCCAAAGAGACTTTCACCAGCCTAAAACACTATTAACTAGTGATATTTATTTTAATCTTTTACCTGGTCATGGGCAGTTATGCATTTCTCACAGTCAAAAGCTTTTTTTTATTTATCACCTGTGCCCAAAACAGTCTGTAGTGATTGATAGAAGTGTTCCACATGTTCCCTTCACTACCATTTCTACAGTGTGCAGTGAAAAACTGTTGGGAAATACCTTCAGGCATGAAGCTTATAACCAATTTAATGATGCACTAGAAATATAGTTATTATAATAATTGGACAGTAAATATAAATATAGTAGCATACCGAGAACAAAAGGGTAATTGCTGTGCAATTTAAAGTAAGTATAGACTGAAGAGGATGGGTAAGAAGTATAGCTACAAGGGCTTTTACACTTTATCCTATGAAACTATACTATAATGCCTACTTTTTGAAATAATGTCATAGTTAAAAAGTTTTGTTCTCATTATTATGCAATGTGTTGGAACATGTTGACATATGAACTTTTAATTTTGTTTGTGTGCAATCTGCAGAATTCCAAGCACAACATAAAATAGTCAAACTTAATACATATCATGTTTTGCCGTAAATGTTGGTGATCAAATACATTGTTGTTGTAAATGCGTCCACGAAGCTCTAAATGAGTCCCAAATGAGTCTTAGATCAGAGAGTGTAAGTGTCTATCATATCTATTTCCTTTGTGTTCCATATGAAGACCAATCTGATTTCCATCTCTTTTTTTATATATCGCACATGCTCACCTCCTTTGTGGTTACCAGTGCTACTAGATCTCAGATCCATTGGTACCCATTTATTTAAAACATGTGAGTGGGATCTGTTGGTTATCTATGTCCCTTCCCACATCTATTATTCAGGGATTAAAGTAGGCCGGAACCATTCACGATTCACGATTCATTTGTGGTGGGAACATGATCTGACCTCGATCCGACTACCAGACGCCTATACTACGAAGCAAGATTTGGGGTTACTGAGGTAACTTCATGTTCAACCCAGGGTTTTGTGTATCACAACAGTGGATCACTTGATACCGGGTTAAATCACCATGGTAATTTATGCTAAACACCTAACCTGGTCGGGAGCAGGTTATGCTGGAGATTAGAGATCAATCGATGTAAAAGCATCACCTACTGACCAATCAATACTCGGGTGATAACGGCCTTGCCATTCCTAGAAGATGGGATGAGAGCTTGATGTTCCCTGTTGGGGATCTTTATGAAATATACACAGTAGATGTTCAGCGGAGGGAATTACGTGTCTTTGTCAGCTTCTTGAGCCATATGTTGCCAATGCGACACATCGGTTTGAATTATGTTTTTATATAAATTTTATTTGCACCCATGATCACTTAACTGCCAGGGTTGCAACGTAAAGAATAGGCTACAGCAATGGAAGTTTTTGGAATGCACAAGAGTAATTATGTTCAGAACTTGTGTGTGCCTGACTGATTTGGCAGTGATATTGATATTGATATGCATTTACAGCGTTGGGAGTTATTTGGCAGCTTTCCTTCCTGGATTAGGAAGCAGCAACTGTGTTGCTTTTTGCCTGTATCACGTGTCTGTGTTTTTCATATTTCTGTAGGATTATCGTTTGCTCTTCTTGTGTATAAAATGCCCATTTCGGTAGACTCGTCCATGTTTGCGATTAGTCATATAGTGCAAACATCGCCCCTAGTTATGTAAACACGCTCGTCGCTGGATTGGGAAACCCTGGGTTGATTGAGCTAGTCACCATAGTGTCACACCTTATGTGGGACCGTGGTTGTAGGTTTGGTGAGAGCTGTGTATCGTAAACCCTTGTCTTTGAATGCATCTGCTACTAATGTGTTATTTAATGCTCGTACAGCCTTTATGACATGTTGTAGCCCACATTTCAGTTTCAGTTTAATTAGATTGACAGTTCATCTGCCTTTAGCCATAGGATTAAAAAGAAAAAGATAGTAGACATTGTGCTTCAGAAAAACATAACGAATATATAACGTTAAACTTTTTTCAAAGGTCGGCTCGCTAGCAAAGAGCCTGACGACAGTGGGGAATATTGATAACATCAACGTTACTTACGAGGGAAGAGTACAGTAAACAAGCAGCTACTAATTTACTAGTTCAACTGTCCCATCTCGACCACTTTAACCAGCCTAGCATCATTCAGGACCTGAGCATCAGCATGACAAGGCAGAGAGCTACAGCCCTGCGACCACCACCTGTTCAGCTGCCCCATCTGTCCACTTCTCTCCACTTCAGGCCATGGATGTGTTATTGTCAACCCAACACATCACGGCAGAAACCACAGTACTTGCTTAGCAACCCCACAATTTATCTATTACTGTAAATCTATTTCAAGCATACTTTTAGCTGACTAGTATAACCATTTATTCACTACAGTATGTTAAAGCTAAGATTTACAACTGTTGTTCTTCAAATAGAAGTTTATCTCAGATATAACATTACACTATGAGCTATACCGGTCCCTAATTAAAAAAGGATATGACGTGCAGTCATGTATGATAGCAGATATTTACAGGTGTTGATGTCCTTCATGTTGTGATTGTAGACTGTAGCCTGTCTTTGTAGGAATCATGTAACATAGAAGATATCTTTGAAAAAAAATCTAATTTTGAATATTTTCACTGATACTGCAATTGCATCTTGCATCATCTTCATTTAAACATATATTATGTCTGCTGTGGTCAGAATGTGCTACATTCAGGAACTGCCTTTTTAAGAGCAGATACAATAAAAAAGATACAATAAAAAATATCTGACTGCTTGAATTTGTTGAAGAAAACCATGTGCAGTAATATATAAAAATTATAGGTGATGCATCGTAATGCATTGAATCATTGACAGGATATACATATATATATATATATATATATATATATATATATATATATATATATATATATATATATATATATACTACTACCACCATATACACTGTTAATTGTCTTTCAGTTGTGCTCAAATAATGTTCCACAGCTGTTATTGTATTTGTTTTTGACCTTTTAACTATGTATTTCTATATAATATAGGGAGGTTATTCATTATAAGAGTATAACAATATTTCATTTAATTTCAGTCTTATATCACATTAACCGAATACAATACACAATGACATTTTGGTGATAATTATATCTGATATAAACCCCCTTATCATTTACCCAGTAAACTAATGGAGGTTAATGCAAATCACATTTATATTTACTGCTGGCATACTGTTATTAGCTTATATGATTGCTTTCATAAGACACATGATGTATTTCATGAGGAACAATCCCTGACAATCTATGCCCCAATTATGAATCTTGCTGAGAACAAAGAAGGAAGAAGCTTGATTAAATATCCTTGAAGTAAATGTCACTTTACAGGTATGCATCATTATTACAACTCATTAATCTTGATCTGCTGGCTCGCGATAAGACTGTTCATTAATGAGTGCAAGATTTATTCCAGCGGCTAATTTCAAAGGGAGTGACCATCGAGGTCTTCAGATCACCAGCACTAAGGATTACATCATAATGTGGCTTTCAAAATGCCACCTATATATAAATATTGTTAGCAGAAGAAAATTGTGCCTCTGACCTTTCTTATTTCATAGTTTAATTTCCGCTTTCAAATACATGCTGAATAACAAAGTAAACTATAAGCTTGAAATTAAACTCTTAACTCATAAAATTTCACTAAGCAGTGGCACTTAAGACTCAGTGGAATACTTATATGAAGACAAAACGCTTCGATGACATCCTCATCAAGGTAAAAATGTTCTCCATTTTGCTGTAGGAGTGATTTTAAAAGGTAATATATATCATTGGTAGGATAATAATCAGCCTCTTAATCGTGCTTCACCTTTTAGTATGTTAAATAATACATGCATAAACAAGCAGCAGATCATTGTTATTGAAATACAAAAAAATAATACAAATTAAATATTGTATTCAATCCAGGTTATGGGTCAGTATGTGAAGGTGAATGTGTCTTAAAAGCCTTTACAGACTGATGCTGTATGTTTCTCTGCTTTAATACTGTCTCAAAAATACAGCCATTTAAAATATCTGCAAGTGAGAAGTTGAAAACATAAGAGTTTTGTTTTTTTATGAACTTCATAGTTTTGTTATGTTGGCAGATGGTATTAGAAGACCTATCATACTTTTACACAAATATCATATCTAACTTTATAATCAAGTACATTTTTTATTGATTCATTATTTACCACAAATCTTACTACTAATACATGAAGGATATTCGAATTGAGGTCCTGTCAGTATAATGTTTATAATGTGCAGCATTGCTGCATGCCTTTTATCGAAAACAATATGGAGTGTTGACTGACCCTTACATTTGATCAGAAGCATGTGGAAAACCAGCTCACCTTGTACTGGCTGATGGACTGACAGAGTTATTAAAGAAACAAAAAAGAAAAGATTTAAAAAAACGAGCACCTATGGCTGCAGGTAAGGTCTGATGTCTGTGACTGAAATGGCACACAGCCTATGTCGAACTTTTCTGCCCGAGACATGGTGCCATGGAATAGATGACATTTCCAAGCAATTTTCTGTTGTCAAGCAAAGTTCACGCAACACAATACAAAGAGGCAGCCTTAGGCCAATGGTCACCTCTCTTGATCATCATCAAAATGAGGTCAAGCACATTGCAATACTGATGTTGAAAAAACAAACAAAAAGCAGATGGTTCTGCCATAAACCTCATCCTGGTGTTTGTTTGTGTGAAGTAAAGGTTTGTGCAAGTAGCAATACTTATTTACTTTAGTTGCCACTGATAGAAGAGTCAAATGAATATTGTTTTTTGTATTTTTTTGGGAAGTCGGCTATTATGATTGGCATCTTAGTTAAGCAGAGCAAATATGGGGGAGGCAGGCAGCTGAATAAAGTTAATTCACTGTTTAGAGAACAAACTCAGCACAAACGTCTCTATATCAGTCTTTGTAGACTAATAGTTGCCATGGTAAAGGTGCTGTTGTATAACCTTTAGTACAACTAAAAGGTTGATGTCGTTTACCGCTCTATTGCTTACTGTTACCAGCACTGTTCTGTCTTCTTTTCTGCTGTTTAAAATCAGTGAGTGGAGTCCATTTTTTGTCCTTGACATGAAGCCTTACTCTTCATCAGAACAGACAAAATGGTTTAGCTCCTTAATGTGTAGCAAGCAGAGAATGAACTACAAATAGCTCTGTCAATGTCTCCCACTGCCTCAAAGCAGTCATCTTGTGATTAAGGTGTGCATGAACTCCACTGACATCTGTGAATGCTCACATGAATTATCTTTTAATTAGCCCAGCGAATTAGAACTGTCCCTCGATGGTTGCCTAGGTTTGGGATGAGCCAGTGATGGATGTAAGACAGAAATTGCCACACAAACTGCAGATGCCAAATTGACTTGACAATGAATAGGTGTAAATGTAATGGCTGCACACTAAATCATGTCTTATTAGCTTTCAATTTATTCTTGTTCAGCTGCGCTGAAATTGAAGGAAGTATAAATGTGCAGCCTGATCCACCATATTACATGTTCAGCAATGTGAGGGCAAAGTGTGCAAGGGTAATTTTGTGAAAACTTATTTTTTTATAATGTTTCTCTGATTTCTCTTTTGAATTAAGAACATCTATTTTTTTTTCTTCTCACAGTTTTCAAAAGTTAAGCAGTATCAGAGCCTAAAAGTGGATGACACTTTGCTTGAATGGTGGGCTTTTTTGAGTAATTGCTTTGATTTTATTGTAGCATCCGTTTTAAGAAATTATTCCAGCCAACACTACTGTAAGATTACAATGGGACTGGGTTGACAGGCCTTGGCAAGCACAGACCAGATCCATGGAGACACAGGTCCCAATAGGGCACCCAGTGATCATCAACACCCCCAAACTCTTCCAAAGAATAGAAGAAAAGAAAAAGAAAGAAATAGCAAAACTCAATTGTGTTTTGTAAAAACATACATTGATGTTGTTCACATTTCCAGCAACTAGTTCAAAGTTGACAGAAACAAAATAAAAGATAAAAAAGCCATTTTGGGTAATTTATCAATTTTTCCAACCATCACGACTCTAGTTTTGGTTGAAATAAGCACATAGTTTACCGATTTATAGTATGTGAAAATATGTTGGCTCTATACAGACGCCATTCGGCTCAAGGCAATAACAACAGTGACAATCACACAATCACACTTAAAAGTATAAGTCTTGTGGATGTAGCGCTAGCGACTTCAGAGCTGTTTCTGGTTAAACAAAAAAATCTTGAAGAGGTAAACTTAACCTGAAATACAGGCATTATATTTCTCCAATATAATGTTCCACAGAGCAAAAAAAAAAATAGTCTGTTTTTTTATTTAGCATATGTGGTGATACACATGAACGCAACACTTCTATCTGTCTATTTCAGGCCATGACTATTCATGTAACACAAACTCAGTGATTTAGCTCATATCAACTGCATCGGACTTGGGTCGGTTTGGACATAAAACAGAAAGCCTGTGATGTTCAGGTCAGGCACGGTTACTGCTCTCTCGGACTCGGGTTGGATTCAGACAGAAATATGAGGCCCGTGCCGCACTTTATTACTAAACCCACTTGAGGGCACAGCAAGGTGCTTTCTTTTGTCCTTGTCTGGCTTACTGACTTGGCAAAGTTTACGCTGCATCCACATGGGTGACACGTTGAATGGCAAAGGGGAACAACTCTGCCACAAAGTGTCGTCCTTGGTGATGTGCTACACATGAAATCGCCACGACTCTATTACAGTAATAGTTGAAGAGATATTTTGAAAGAAACATCGCTACTTCGAGCAAGCAGGCTGTAATTTGTCCTGGGCTCTCGATGCTGCATGATCAGTGTGAGGAATAGGGGTGTAATATAAAGGTTGGTGGTCTAGTCTATAAAGCTCTTTTGTGGATGCAAAGCTTGTGTGAAAAAGAAACTTTAATAATGCTGGAAGGTTTCCTAAGCATGCATAAGTACACAGTTATGCCCTCCTCCACTTTCATACTGTGGTCAAGCCTGCAACTGCTCAGTGCATCCACAGTCTTCTAGTGTTGGCTGTTGAGCAACTGCACTGCAACAGCTAAATATTACCGGTTAATTTTACAACCAAAAGTTTTCTGTTCTGTTCAAATTAGTAATATTCCAACTCTGGTCACAATCATACTTAACTAAAAAAAACTAACTTAACTATATTTTTTTGTTTGTTTATTGTCATATGCATCTTGGTCAGCCTTCTTTTATGCAGGATGAGTTGTTCTTATTTTGCCCTCAGGACATATCCACTTCACAAAGCATACTTGTACCCCCAAGAGCTTAAAGCAAATCAGGCCTCCAAACTGCCAACTATTGTATCCAACACAGAGCCTGAGCTGTCACCCACAATCACATGTGCCACAGGACACATGCCATAGAGAGATTGAGAGACAATGAATTGAGATCTGAATAACCCAGGCACCGTTCTTTATGCAAAATGTGATTTGAATTGCAATATTGTTTGAACTTTAGAGAGTCCAGTTAAAAGTGCAAAATGCTTTATTTCCAAGTTATAACTCTGAAATTAAATCCTCAGTTTAATTTGTCTCTATGTTAAAGGGTAACTAATGTTATGGTTTTTTTAACCTGGACCCTATTTTCCTAGGTTTTTGTGTCTAAGTGACTGATGGGAACAACAATCTTTGACATTGGTCCGGTGTTAAGCAAGATCACTGCAGTTAGTGTCCGACAACATTATGGAAAGGATCCCTTCAGAGATAGACCTGTTATTTTTTCCTTTCACACTGCCATTCCTTCTTATGTTTTGGATCATACTGTATTTTAACAAATGTTTGTTGTGACTGTTTGTAAAAGGTGCTATATCAAATAAATTATTATTATTATTATTCCTCTAGCCTTTCTTCAGGTGCAGTAGATAACTGGAAAGCTGTGGATTGGAGATGGCTTTTCAGTATCAGAATGGCATCTAGCCATGTATTGGCCTTACCTCCTCTTGGTTAAGCTGTCTCCTCACACATCTGCACACCACTAAATAGCAAGATTTATGCCTATAATGGGAATTCAGGCCTGAATAGCAGGTCGTACCCTGATCAAGACAATTGTGTTAGTAGAAAGGCTGTGAAATATGTTGCGTTTACTTATATATAATATGGAGAGAGAAAGAGGTCGTCTCACAGCACACTCCAACCTGCTGTAAGACAAGGCCATATGCTTAACTTATTTTTACCCTTCACCTTTGCCTCATGGACTTACATAAGAGGGACATGTTTTCATATATATTCTCATTTGAAACATATCCATCCAAGCTTTCAAGGGATCTGATTTCAGACTCTGCAAATTACTTGTCATTAATTCCAGTCACCAGTCAGCAATTTGTCTGACCTTCAGCTGCAAATTTGCAAGTCCAGCTTGCTCAATTCATCTTATAGATTTTCTACATATGCTATTTGCAAAATTGAAAATGTGCTCTAACTCATAATTTAATCTAACATTAAGGTCAGAAACTGGGGAAAGCCTGAAAACGGGAATAGAAAATAAACACTGGGGATTGATTAGAGATTTCCTGTTGACAAACCCTTGAAGAATGAATCATTCATGAGTTAAATTAGACTGATCTGTGAATTCTCACATCAAGGATTAGATGCAAGATGAAGAACGAAAGCCTGGCCAAGCTCATGTGCATCATTGTTAATCCCTTATACATGCATTTAGGGGTTGTAATCAATTATGTACTGTATATGTGTGGCAGAAACTGAACAGTAATTCCAGATTTATGTTTTATGACCAGTACCTAAACAACTTTTAATTTAGTCTTAGTTAATATTCAGCTCTACCCTGGGGACTTCCTAAAATATCTATATATATACCCAATTTCTCCTTTTTCACCTCCCTTCCACAGTCACTCCCATCTCCCTTGCTCAACATCGCTCTCACTGCCACTTCTTTCTTGCCATCTCATTAAGGTGTGATCTATTTTCAATTGATGATAGTTTAATGAGCATTTTTTTTATATCACTGGCGTCTTATCATGTCATTGGGAAAGAAAAAAAAACAGATGAATAATAGATCTGAAGGTGAGACATCCCTGAAAACATCTCATATATATCTGCTGGTGAGATGAGGGGAAAGTGACAAGGTGCTTTTGTTTAACAGGATTCCATTTCCAACTAATTAATGGCGCATGGCTGATCTTAAATCAATCTGAAGGACAGCTGACAGATATGAAGCTGAGAAAGTGAAACTAAACTCACAACAACACCACAACTGTTTTTTTTCTTCTCCCTAGCGCTAAAGGGGTCCTCTTTGAAGCAGTGTGATGTCACTTCACACCCCAGCAGGGCTTGTGAGTGGGCTAAAGTGATCGCAAGCCCCCCATTGGTTCTGTGTAGCTCCCAAGGCTAGCACGCCCTGCCAGTTTCTCTCCATACACAGCACTCTCAGCTCTGTCAGCTTAATTGGCTCGCCTCCCATCAGCAAGATACCCCAACCCCATCGTAATTGGCTCCCTTTTAGCCACCCAGCCAATGCTATTGTTCAGGTACACAGTGTGTCGCTATGGATGCGGTGATCACTCACGCATGAATTCTGGGACAAAAGGCCCATGGGCTGTCTCTACCAGTTTCCTGAACTGCAGCTATATTTCTGCCAAAAACAACCACAATGCACAAAAAAGTCTCTCCCTTCAAGCAAATACCCTAGTGCCTTCTTTGGTAAAAAGGTAATTTATTCACACTGTGCAGTTCCTCCACATGATGTAGGACCCCATGCCAGCAGCTGTGCCAGTACTGCTTCATGTTTTTAAGTTCATCCTGTGTGATGTTTACATTGGAAGATCATAGTGTTACACTGAATGTAGTCAACCCACAGAGATATGAGTGAGGGATAAGGAGAGTGAAAGTCAGAGAGAGTGAGTGAGAGACTTCCCACAGACCACGTGGCCTGAAGCCAAGTCTGATTCTGTCTGAGTAAAGGTAATCAGTGTTACCCTGATGTGTGCGACTTTGGCCCAGGCTGGGTCAGTTTCTTGCCAGTGTGTAATGAGCCCCAATGAGGGTGAACTCCCTTTTCACTTGTGCCCCGGCCTGTCTACGCTAATGAGCTTCTGAATAAATCAGTGTTGGTGGCCCCAATCTATCCCCTGGTCCAACCTCTATCCCTTTACAGTTCACTTATTCCACCCCCTCCTCATGTCTCTCTACTCATACCTGTCACCTGACCTTGTCACCCTACCCAAGTAATGAGACCTCAAGACCACCTTACATCCCCTTTCCAACATTCTCTGTCTCATAACTGCCAGTATTTGTTTGTGAGACAGTCTGGATTGTTCGAAGAGGGTGATATCCAAATCTCTTCATGTGTGATTGTCACTGTTGCTATTGCCTTGAGCTGAATGGCGTCTGTGTTCGGAAATCTGAGTGATATATCTCTTTGCAGCTTCTTTTTTTCATCATTGTTATTGCATTTAGAGTGATGAATAAAGAAATGAAAGTACTTCTTGCGTCTGCCCATTACTACCTAATTTGGTTCCAGTTGGAGCATGGGCGAATAAATGGCTGTATATAGGCTGCTTTATAAGAGGTGAAGCCAACTTTTGCTAGGAATGGATTATTGGAACACAAACCAACCCACTCTGTCACATAAATAGTCTTGACCAGGACTCTGACTGGTCATGGCTGCGTGTGAAATAAACAGGATATTTCACATGCAGAGCTGGATAAAGTAGGTTACAGCTTCTGGTTTTAGTGATCATACGAGGCAGGCTGACTCATGTTGGGAATTCAATTTAGTATGTGAAAAAAATAACAAGGAAATATAAAAGCATTTTTTATGAGTAATACTTGCTGGGGAATCTAATACATGACTTGGTTGTGAAATCAACAAACAAGTAAATAATATATTTTCAGTAAAGTTTTAGCCTCTGTGTCATGACAGCGATATTTTAAAATAGGCATTGTAACACATGCAAAAAAAGAATATCTGTCAGTGCTAACTTATTGGGAATCCCAAAGAAAAAAGCCCTGAGGTAAGTGCAGTTAATGTACAGCATAGTCAGCACTATTGGTCCCCACAGATTGCCTTTTCAAGGTGACCGACCCCTGAGCAAACATTACTAGTCAAAGTAGTGGCTGCCATGCATCAGGTTCAAACATTGTTTTTTTTCTTACCTCAACTGATTCGTTTTTTCACAGATTGCCTACCCAGGAAAACTTATCAGTTTGCTTGGGTGAATCAATCATGAGGTGACACTAATCTAGACCAGAGTGTTGTTTGGGAATCCGTTGTCTGTGATGCCTGCAAAACCATGGCTGTGATTGCCAAGCCTCTCAATGTGTTGGTGTTGGAGTTATTTTTCATTCTAGGCCTTTTTTCTCCTTGGCTTTGATTCTCTCTCTCTCTCTCTCTCTCTCTCTCTCTCTCTCTCTCTCTCTCTCTTTCACTCTCTCTCTTTATTTTCACTGTTATATTTATGCCTCTCAATACAAGCCTCTGAGAGTATAGATGTAAGGAGTGCCAGTCCTGTTTTTGGAGATGCTAACAAATAGGCTTGCCCCACAAAGGTGTCTGCCAAGCAAGGATTAATGTAAAACAGAAAATATAAGCGCTCAGAGCCAGATCTCAGCCGAGAAACAGTGCCTAGTCAAATAGTCTTTTCCCATAGTCAAGTGATTCATCTTCTCTCCAATAGAGTCCCTTATCTGTATTTGGCGGGATTATTCAACCCATCCATGCCTTGTGTCCCTTTGGCTACATACAGATCTGCATTAAAGGCTACTTTGTCACTTGAGCACAAACAAGTCAAAAATCAATTTAGGCCAACAGTGTTTGTTATATGTATTGAAATTCAACAGTAAAACTACATCCATACCCACAAATTACAACATAAACTAATAACTAACACTTAAAAATACCCCAATACCCCAAAAATAAATTTTTACCCCCCAAAAAGTGATACAGTTCCCACATACTTTGGCCCTCTGGGATGGTCCTGAGGTCATTGGGAAGCCAACACTCTCAATTTTTGGTCAGTGTGACACTAGGCCTTACTGACACAGAGCTAAAGAGGTTAGAATAGAGAATTTCTATTTCCATCGAAGTAAATCATCTGTAAAATGATTAAAAAACACTACTGTAAGCATATTACATGGGCTAGATACAAAAATAGTACCCTAGCCACATGTCTGAACTTAATACAGAAAAAATCCAGAAGAAAATGACTCTATAAAAGGACTTTATATGAATTTATTTCTACAGATATGTCTGTGCGTTTTTCTTATTTCCTTTCAGAAAAAAAAGGCCAAAAACTGCAAAATACAAAACTTCTCAAATAAAAAAACACATCCACATCACTCACACACATAACTGAAATAACTACATACATACATTTATAGAAATAAGTCATTATACATTGATTAATTGGTGAAATGCAATAACTAAGGCCTTATTTTTGCTTTGACACAGCTGGAGCCATCACAGGGTTAAAATTTTCTGGTCAAGTTTGGTATCAATCAACTCATCTTCATAGTGGCTAAACAGCGAGGCCAGTTTCATAGCATTTAGCTTTAACTGGAAGGAATAAATGTCAATCTTTCCCAGGTTCCGCCTCTGTAAATCCTGCAACTTGATTGGCTTTCATAAGGGCTAACTCCGGTTACAGTAGACGGATTGGCCTATGTCACCTGTCAATCAGATTCTTATACGTCATACAATTCAACTGTGGGTAAAGATACTGTCGGTACACGATCCGTCCTACCTGCACGATCCGTTCTGCACATGTGCAATATGTTCACACACGCGCAGATGCAGTAGCGGTCTGCTGTTAGCCTCCACCGGAAAGCTAACGATGTTAGTTTAGCTAACAGCTAATTCGGCTAACCGTTAGCTGGCAGCTTGATTCAGCCTAAAATAACGTTACTCAAACTAAATTAAGACTTTACAGTAATAATAAAGACAAGCTTTAAGTGGTTGTGTTTTAAATGAGCACAAGTAAAGTAGAACTGACATAATAGCTGTTATATATTTAAATGGTTATTTTAACTTTTGAGGGTCTTTTATATGCTGTCTCAGCTAGTGGTTAGCGTTAGCCGAATTAGCTGTTAGCTAAACTAACGTTAGCTTTCCGGTAGAGGCAAACAGACTTTCTTTAACTGTCTATGGAAATAGATCGTGCAGTGTCGTAAATCCGCGTTCATCATGATATCATCTGCGTATGTGCAAACATATTGCACATGCGCAGAATGGATCGTGCAGGCAGGACGGATCGTGTACCAACAGATACAATGTGGCGGCCCTGGGCAGACGGCAGTAGCAATCACAATCCAGAAATAATGGACTTTTTAGATTTGTTTACGAGGAAACACGGCCAGAATCTACAAGATTGTGAGGGGACCAGCTCGTTTTGGATTAAAAGGATTGGATGTACTTATTTTTTTAACTGTTGGCAAAGTAGTAAAAAAAGGTTTATGATATAGTTTATATTTGTGATGGACCTCTATTCCTCGTTTGTCCCTGAAGAGATGGGTTATACAGTATCAAGTGGAGGCAGTAACAGCGGATACGTTTTAACATTACGCTACTGTTAACGTTACCGGCAATCAGCTGATTGATCGGAATATGTACAACTTGTTAAGATCACACATTTAACACTAAAATCTTCTAGTTTAACACAAACAACAATATACTAGCTACAATACATGTAACGTTATCTTATAACTTATTTGCCAGTCTGGTTAAACTGCCGCTGTTAGCTAGCTAAGGTTAGCTTGCTAGTACTTCAAATTATGGTACCAATCAAGGTTAGAATTCGTGGTACAAAAATCATTACCGACTGTAAAATTTACCAAATATACATATACAGTTGGCTTATATATAAGCCATACGTATAACATATATGTTATACGTATAGCAAAAAGACGTTCAACTTACATTAGTATTGCTCCGTTGGTCGCGCTATCGCGTCTAACTGTTGTTAGCCCCGCCCCTTCCGCTACGTAGCCAAGATGGCGACCGTTGAGTGTGGAAAGTGTCCATTGATCCACACTCAACTTTCTGGCCGTTTTGAGTGCACCATCCGGGTACTCAAGTGCACTTCATTTGACCGCACTTCGACAATGTGAAAGCACTATGTACTCAAATAGTTAGTATTTAGTACAGAAGTGCGCGATTTGAGACAGCCTATGATTTACAATTACTCCTGAACGTATTATCTGAGTGCCAGTGTTCTGACGGAAGTTACGAGTAACTAGACGTTGAAAAGTTATATGACGGCACTGAGAAGCGACTAAAGTAAACAACCCGTGTTTGAAAATAAAATAACAGATTTCTCTGGGTTTGAAATTTGGTGGAAACATTTGGGATAGTGTAAGAACATTGAAGAACATGAACTCTTAAAATATAACATAACTAAAAATATATAACATAGGTATGGTCGTTTTTTAGACATTTTAATGCCGAAATGTTACATATCGGATTTTTAACATCTTCACAAATTATTTACTGCAGGGAATTAGGAAGGCTACATGTGTATCTCCAGAGCTTTGTGTAATTTTTTAGGTTTTCATAAAGGTCAAACTCTTAATGTGAAAATTCTAAAACATGAGCTTGGCAGGACTTGAGCTCTTTATTTCAACTTTCCTATCCCCGCTGTCTTTTGAAGCATTTCTCACTTCCCACTATGTAGAGCATACATGCCAGTGTGTTATGAACTGTCAATGTCTTGTTTTACTGCTCTTTAATATTGACTTGTAAACTGTGAGCTGTAAAAACTAATTTCCTCTTGGAAAACAATAAAGGATGTATCTTATCTATCTTAACTTTTTTTTTAAAAGACAGTCTTAGCCAAACAATAACAATCTAATCCATCGTAGACTAGAAAAGGGGTGCATGGATCCAGGAATAGTTTAAAATATCAGCCTTTATGATGTGCATAATTTAAAAGAAAAAGAGGACACTTCATTTATTAAGCCTTACTTGGTTCATCATCCAACTGACAGCAGTATCAGATTAGGAACAATGGCTGAATTGGTCAGACACCATTGTGGTCCAATTAGGTGCCTTATGTCCATGTGATGAAGACAGATGTTTTCTGAGATTGTTCCATCTTCTGGATATGAGACTTTTAAATAATTGTAAGCTACTGACTTTGTAAACTGTTTTCACATTACATTGTTCTTGCTTATTAATGAAAATGAGACATGTTCCATTTATCCTTACTGAACAATTACACAGCATAAAAATTAATTAGTGGAGGCTAATACATGTCTTTTGATTGAATTAATTTCCTTTTTATCACATTAACAGCAGAGGGTGGTTGAGCTGTTGATTATACTTTTGTTTATCCAGAGACATCCTAGAAATCATTTCCAGATTATCCATCAGTTTGCTTTAACTTTCAATCATAGAAAATCACAAATTATGTTCTCCATCCCCTCTAGCTCGTTATTTGCATTTCCATACCAGAAACACAGCTATGGCTTTGGTTCAGTAGCCACATACTTGTATTTCCACACATTAATATTCATATCCATAGTAAGCTGTTCCACCAGACAGACTTGGGGAGTTTTCACTCCAGTGACTCTGCCACATGCCGATCATGAAATTATGTATATACCGTATATTTGGCTACATTGTGGGTCCACCATATTTTCACCTGTTAAGCAAAATAAGAAACAATTTCTCTTTGTCATGTTAAACATTTAAACTAAAAACAAAGTGAAAGTTAAAGTTAAAGCATTATTTCAGCCATCACCAGTATTAGTTTGCTTAGATTGAAGTAAAACCTAATTATGATTATCTGTGTGGCAATTCAAATGAATCAGAAAACAAAGATAACTTGGTCTACTACCAATTATGTTCACATGCAACTACTTTGCAATAATATTAACATTTTGGGGAGAAAGATAATGCTGACTAGAAACATTTACGTTAACAAAATAGTAATTATATTAAATTGCAATGATATATACCAGGGCGGGAAATGGCGTACATTCTTCCAGACATGTTTTAGGACCTATAAATACTCTCCTCGGAAGAATAATATATGTCTGGCTTTTTGACAAAAAAAGTTTATAAATACTTCTTTGCCCTTGTTGACAAATCCAGAATGTATAAATATGTTATTTTTTAGGTTTAATTTCTGGACAAAGATGTAAATGGATTGTATTTATATAGTGTTTTTCTAGTCCTAACTACTACTCAAAGCGCTTTAACATAGTACAGGAGCAATTCACCTTTCACGCACATTCACATTCTGTTGCCAAGACTGCCAGACAAGGTGCCACCTGCTCATCCGATAAACATTCACACATTGGGAGCAATTTAGGGTTCAGTGTCTTTCCCAAGGACACTTTGACATGGAACTGCAGGGCCAGGGATTGGACCACCAACCTTCCAATTGGTAGGCGACTGCTCTACCATCTGAACCACAGCCACCCCGGGTTAGGCAAGATCATTTTAAAAACTGAGTTGGAACTGAATTGAGCTTGCCTACTTGTCAATAAGGTAAAGCTTTAGCTATTTTTAAAACTTCAAACTAGAAATAGGTAAGTCTCAGGTGAGCACTATTTGAAATGGATAGGGAATTATCAGCTGAACATACTATGCTGAAAAATCACCATTTAACCACGAATGGAGTGCAGAAGGCCCATAGAAACAGAAAATCCCCAAATAGTTAGATCCAAATGCACTGTTGTGGTTAAATAAAGATTGAGGGTCACGCTTTTCTGGACTACAAAACAAATTCAGATTCAAGGTCCATCGGTGTTCTCCCCTGCCATGCAACACTGGGGACATCAACTAATGCCTTTGTATAGACTAAAGTCTGACACCATCTCACTTCAAAAGACTACCGTCTCACATCTAACATTGTCATAAAATGGAAAAGAATGGGATCTGACTGGATCTTGCAGGGTCACCAATCGCAAGACAACAACTACATTTGTTTTGAAAGATTTAACCAAGCTAGCTAGATATTGCTAGATATTAGCTGGTAACTTCAGGGAAAGTATGCAGATTTTCTGTTCTGCTGTACATGCACATAAATGGCAGCAGTACCCGGAGGCACTGCGTGTTTATCTGCCGGTAAAACTCCCAGTGGATGACACGCTTCAGAATGGTTGAAAATCTTGAAAACTGTCTCTCTTTAGCGTTTAGCTGGGCCATATCAGCCATAAACAACACTGGCTCTAGCTCTAGTAGTTTGGTTTAAGGTCGGCATGAATTCAAGTTTAAATTATTTTTCTTTTTGAGTCCAAAACATTTTCAAATGCAAATAATACATTTGGTGTCTGAATTAGGTGTATACTGTTTTTATCTGTGTCTATGTAAACAGAAACTTCTAATTCAAGCATGACAATGTAATTTAGGGCTGCACAATAAATCGAATTTTGATCACAATTTGGGCTTCCCACGATCAAATTTGTGTGGTCGAGTGATATTTTAAATGCGTCATTCCATTCATAGAATACTCTGGTATTTTTTTTTTTTCCATTCGTTACATGACCCATTTCTTCTGTAAATCCGTGCCTGTGTTTGGATCTCTACCCTTACTCTCCGCACAGCCCCCCCTCCATTCACTCACACACGGCTCCCCAGCAACATGGAGATCCACAGCGGTGACAGCGGCGGTCCACACTTCTGACATTTGTCCACAGTGTGGACACAGTTATTAACACAGCTGTATATTGTTAAGCATGAGAGGGAAATCTGTATTTGAACCAGTGTTTGCACTGGTAACTCTCTGCTATTGCGGCAGCCACGGCGAAAAACACAGAAGAAGTTATCGAATGCAACTAACTTCAGTTCGTACATTAATAGCGTGTGAGACGGAGCCTCGAGAGAGATGTGACCCATGGCCAGAATATCATAGTTCATAAAAATGCAGCGCAGTGACATTCCATAGACTGTATATTATTAACAATCTATAGACAATACTGACATTTCAATCATGTTACTGACATTTCACGCATGTAACTCTGCTGACCCGCCATTTGACCCGTGCTGGACCCATTCATAATGAGTCAGCCGTAACTTTGTGAGGACGCTTCTGTCCATTGCTCTCTCAATCTCTTTTAATCTGTTATTGTTGTTAATTATTTATTTTTTTAAATGTATCCTAGGCTATTTATTTCAGATAATTTTCATTTACATGTGTTGCAGCGGTATATTTTCAAACAGGGAAGGAAACCCTGTCTTTGCATTTTATTTTAATGCCAATCTGTTTTAATAAAGGAGCTTGTGAAAAGTGTCTGCTGACCTAAAACATTTTAGTGGGTTAACGGAGTTTGGAGGATTTGATGCTAGGGAGTGTGGCAAGGCCAAAAGGGAAGAAGGCCAAATTACAGGTGTTGGCCATATGAGGGGCATGCGACAGCACGGTGGGACCCGCTTTAAGAAGTTGATATATAAACTGTCATGTCTCAGTTCAGGGACGCACTTTTAAACAGTCGCACTTTCTACTTTGCTTAAATGTGTTTTGCAGCTCAGTGAAGCACCTTAACCTTTTTTTTTATATATATTTTAATTTTTATATACAGTATAATTGTGCTTCAAATGAAAAAGTATTTACCTACACCTTATTCTTGTTTAAAGTCATTTACGTTATTTATATGAATATATATATGGGGCATATAACGTCTGTTTTGGAGCATCAGAGAGCAGCGCAGACATTTAAGTGGCACCGTAATAAGGTACCGAAATCCCGTTGATATTTTGTCTGGTAGATAACGGGCATAAAACATACAACTTCAACATAGAAGAAATGTAGCATAATATGGATGTGAAAGCAGTTATAAATAGCCTATGTGACAATAAAATTAGTTTTAGTTAAAATCAATCGTGATAATTAATCGTAATCTCAATATTGATCAAAATAATCGTGATTATCATTTTGGCCATAATCGTGCAGCCCTATTCAGAATGCTAAATAAATTGGACTTGTTGAATTAAACAGTGCATATCTATACTTGTGTTGCTTGAGCCATAACTGAAAATAGTATTACAGTAAAAAAAAAAAATCTCATTCACATGAGAGTGTACAACGTCAATAAAATACATTTGATTTTAAGACTTTCTATGAAGACTAATGTAATATGTTGCCTTAGTTGTAACTAGGCAACTTGAAAATGAGTCCCTGTGTCTCAATGAGATTACTTGCATAAATAAGGGTTATATAAAAAATATAACATATTTTTGCAATTATAGGAATTATATGCAATTATATATAAAGATTATGCTAAATCAATAGGCTATCCCCATCATGGTGGGAAATGCAAAATAATAGATTAAATACACCATATAGAAAAACGTGCTTTGCTTTGACAATAAGTATCCACTTGTTTCAATATTTATTCCATTAATGGTTTTAATTTCCTTTACTGCACATTTTCCCTCTATTTCAAGCCAATTAATTTAATGCTCAATTAATTTGCTGCTTATCAAAATCAAATTTGATACTTATCAAATTAATGACTACACTTAAAATAACTACTGCATGGACTATAATCAGTCTGTGTTTCCTCTGTGTCAGATGGGTTTTTTAAGACTAGTTAAGAGGCCGTGAAATGAATGATCCTAGTTGTACCAGCTCAAATTGTTTTGTTGCCTCTTTTTGGATTCAGGTTAACCTTTTCCCCTGCAAATCCTCAAAGTGTGGATCTTAGCAGCTCTCTGGGTAGCTAGGAGATGTAGTCTCTTCACAGATTTTTGTCCCAAGATCTCTTTCAGCTTCCTGCTCGGTACACCTCCAAAGGGACTCGCATATGAAGTTCATAGCGTAGGCTCAGGGAGAGAAATTAACTCACCCATACGTAATTCAATTTAAGCTACTAATGCTGCTCAACACTATTGTCACTAACTGCTATTCACTGGCAGAACGGTGCAAGAAATATCCAGACCCTTTGTTTTGAAAATAAAAAATAGATATACAGAAGATTTTGTTCATAATACATAAATTGAGGCTGTCAAAATTAACATGATAATAACGAGTCAATGCAAATTCCTTTTAATGTCACACATTTTTTGATGGGCAATTAACACACTCACACTATGATTTATGCCTTGGCCGCTCCGTAGTTTGGGAAATCAGGAAGCGATGAAGCAGTAACATTGTAGATGACTAGCAATAATAAACCTCCTTGAGCATAAATGGAGAAAGAAAAGAGTCTTTTGAATGGCAAGTTCAATTTCAAAACCCACTCAGATGGTTTTCTCGACTAGACTAAAATTATTTGCATGTACTGACGATGTGAATTAAGTAGACACCAGAGAATGTTGAGTCTCAAATACCATTTGCTAGCCAAGCATACGGCTGATGCAGAGAACCCTCCTTCCTGTTGCCAAAGGCAGGCCAGGCTGGATATTTTGCAATGGAAATGTAAGAAATGTAGGAAGTAAGAAGTAAAATGGGTCGGAACAATCCGGAACGGCGTTACAGCACCTTTGATTAATCTAATTGGCAGTTTCCTACAGCAGTGGTTCCTGTTCGTTTAAAGTAACGCCAAATATCCATTCCAGCGTTTCCGCTATTCATCTTCAGCAGCGAATGAACAAGGCAAGTGTCTGTGGTTAGATCACATGTCCAATAATTCCAGGACACGTGGGAAGGTCAGAAGATCGGACGTTGTGGAAATCACGTTGTCGATAGCCTACCAGTTACAAACAGACTCGGTAGGTTGCAATTAATTACGGGTAAACTTCAAAAAAAGTTTTGAAAAAAAATTGGATTGTGCAACAAGTCAGGCCTGTTTGGCTCTTTCTGGGAATTATTAATGGGAGATTAATTATTGGCCATCAGTTATAGTTTTTTTAAGTGTATTAAATTTCTTAGTTTTGAGGTTTTTTAAGATCCTTTATTGTACAGCCTTTAATGCAATAATAAATGACTAGTAGATGTCTAAGCATAAGTATCCCATTAACTATATTACTGTAGACAATGCAGTAATAGAGCATTACTATCTGATCCTTTGAGTGTTCAATACTGGGATCAATGCAACAATTGTGCAATTGCCAGTATAGTTAAAATATATTTCTTTGTCATACACACAGCAAATGACAATTAGGGTGCAATCAAAAAGTATATACTTTTTATATAAATGTGCCTAAATCAATACAGATTACAATGCTTTATTTCCCTTCTGCTTTTGCCTCTGCATATATGATTGTCCTGCAGAGGCTAGTTTAGTTGTAAGTTGTGTGTATATATATATATATATATATATATATATATATATATATATATATATATATATATATATATATATATATATATATATATATATATATATTTCCTTGGCCACATGACATTTATTATTACAGGTCAACTGTCAACAAGCTTTTATTGCTTATTCAGATCCAACTCCACTGTTTTGTTTACTTTGCAAAAAGCAGTCATAACATGTTTTCAATTAGCACTTTTCTGGCAAGAAGTAAGATACTCGACACAAAATGTTTCATGTAATCTATGGAGAGGGACAACACTTTTTGTGACACAAGGTTTTCTGTTTCAGTAGGGTCACAAAGGTAATTACAGTGTAAGCATCCAATACATATAGTTTCTATTATCGTTCTGTAATATTGATAGAAAACAGTTTGCATTGATATCGCATTGATATTCACACCAGGACAAGATTAAATGTAATGGGCTGCAAGTCAGCTGAGTGACCAGATGGAGAGCCCTTGCTGAGGGTGACTCACTCCTCCTCTGCAGTACTCCTACTGCCACTACTTGCATCTCTCGTCCTTTCCTCTCCTCTCCACTCCACCTACCCTAACTGCCGCTGGTACCTGCCGCTGCTTCCAGTACTGCTGCTTCCACTACTGCTGCTTCCACCTTTTGGATTGCTATATTTGTTACTGTGCCCATTGATGTGGAAAAAGCCATCATCTGGGCCAGTAGATTTGGAAATAGAGTACTCGTCGAGGTCAGCCAGAGACTAGCTTTGTTCCGTGAGAACTTACCCAGTCAAGGGTTTAGGGGGCAATGAGTTCCAGCTTGGGAGAACGGGAGGTCTCTGCTGGCTATTTTCTTGCCATTCACTCTGGTAGGGCATGTAAGGTTCTGAGGCTAAGACAACATTTCCCACTGATTGTGGGCTGTTCAGGCCTTTAGGTCTCTGTATTGCTACTGTACTGTGAGGCATGCTCAGAAACACAGCATGTTAGATGCTGCCTTCTGAACATTTGAATTTCTAAATTATTAGGTGCAGTAGAAGCTGGAGGCATGAATCAATAAAGCTGGCTAGATGCAGGGCAGCCCAGTCAATTAGGCCAACTGGGGGCTTTGGACAAATAACATGAAGGTAACAGAATTTGAAAGGTAGTGTGGTTTATTGGTTATTGTGCTATATTTGATGACATTTAATGAAAATTGCAATACTCAAAATCATTAAAGCTCTTAAATCTTTTCTTCTGCCCTTTTTTTTAGTAATAAAAGTAAGGCTATGACCATGATATACCATGTTTAAAACATTGACAGAATACCAAGCATTAAGTATTAAGATAATAGAGTACCCATTGTTCGCTAAATCATTAATTTGGGCAGGTGTCTTTATCATTAAAAAATGTTCTGGTATTTGGCTTTCAGTTTTTTTAGATCAAAATACTTTGACCATTATATCTCAAACAAAAGTATATTTTCTCTGTCATGTATAATATAATATGAATAATGAATATAATATAAAATATAGCCTAAACATCAGATTTGTTTCCCATTATTTTAATCACATGTACATTTTAACCCAAGACATTCCTGGGATCACAGCACATCTCTCATCAGGGAGTGAGCTAACCTCCTACATCCCACTCTGAAATTGCCCTTAAGCCTATAGTGTGCCATAGTTAATGGAGTGCACCTACATGAATTATTAACCATGCTTACGTTCCCTTTATACTTGCTATCCTATCGATATTCCACCCTTAGCATCCCCATGGGTATATGGGCGAATCTTTACACATCAGGATGAATTGCCCTTTCCACATGCATGCTGGTCTCTCTCAGATAATGAGCGGACTATGCTAAAAATCCAAAAATAAAATAAAAAAAGAATATATCCTTCCCAAAGTAACAGTCAACAGATATGAATTTAAGTGCTGGTGCCAACAGTAAATTGTGACAATGCACCGCTCTCAGTCCTCCAGGTCTTTGGGTTTACACTGCAGGGACATCTTGAGGTGTACATTATTAAAGCATACTTGGATTTATTACATCATCTTCCATGGGGAGTAATCCAAAAGGTAAAATCAATGGCTCAAAAAACTACATCCACAAACTATAAAACAGCTCTTCTCTTGCAAAGTGCTTGTAAACCTTTTTGGGTTATCATTGCAGGACTCGGCAGGATAGCTCAGGGGAGATTCACATTAAACTAAAAAAAGAGGGGAAAGCAACCTCCTTGAATTCTTATAAGGGACATAGGGGAGTCATAAGGGACACATTGCATTTACTTTCTCTCCTGGTCTGGTGGGACATATGACTAGATTGTTCCCAGTGCATTCCATTGCATTGATATCTGGAATTCTGGCATTCCAAGGGTTAATCATCTTGGTATACTATTGATGCTTGGTCGGTGAAGGGGGTTGTTTGTGTATTATTAAAAGCAGTGCACAGGTTCAAGTATCAAGTTTTGTTGTGTTTAGTAGAATTTAGGTTTCACCACTTTTTCAGTGACACCACTGACAGAAACTAAAATGTAGGTGAAGTTTTTTTTTAAAAGCTGAAAAAGTGTATTCACTACACACTTCAAGGAAAGAGAATAATGAACAGAAACATATTGACGTATGTAATGTTGAAAACTTGGTGATAATTGCAAAGGATTTTTTTTCTCTCATGTAACATTGTAAATGCGGTTGTTTGTTCACAGGGTGGATAGCACGATGATAAAGTATGCTAGTTATCCTGGCTTTAATAGCAGCTCCGAAATGAGGAATGTGTGAAAATGTACCATATTTAAATTGGTTAAAGCAATAATTCCTCCTTTCAAGACACTCTCGCTCCCTGCTTTATCTTTTTTCTCCATTTGTTTTATTTTTCTTTCCATATTTCTTTTTTCTTTAATTCACTCTTGCCAGCCAATGTTTTCTCTCTTTCAGCCTCAGTAGGCTCATCACCCCCCAGGGCTCTGGGCATACAGGTCCGCTGTCTCCTTAGCCTCTGTGGTTCCCTGTCTGACTGTATACAAATTAATTTCTATTGGTTGTTAATAGACTGCCCACTTCTATAGATCTCACTCTCGGCCACTGTGACGCTGAATGTTCACGGGGTCTTTGCAGCAAACCTCTCAGGGAGAGATCACATTCTCTTCCTCATCATGCTAACACAGTCTGTGTTTCCTGACTCAAGACACAAGGACTCAAGGCACACAGGTTATGTGGAAGCTTATTGTTTCTCAAGACTTGCCTATACACATATATCAATGGTTCCATCTGCAGTTTGACTTAAAATCATAAAGCTAAAAGGATTTACACTTTAAAGCAGCTCATTCTAAAATGCATTATTATTATCAATATTACTGTATAATATTACCCTTATGTCACCTGAAGGATTGCTACAATTCCCTCCCTCAATGACGTTCCAAAGTCAAATACAGTAGAGAAAATACAATTTTAACTGTTTTCTGTTGAAAGTATTAGAGGTATAACATGTAGTGTATTAACTCTATAAAGTAGTCATTGGGTAACTTGTATTTGACCTCTAGTGCTGTTAGATAATGTTAGAGGTTAATAAAGTGATGACAGGTCAGGAGGCTCTGAACATATGGCACTCAGTGGTTAATCACAGCAATCTTTATATTTTTGCACTGCACACGTCATGAGCCCCTTATTAATTACAGTCTTGAACACAATGTTGTGTATGTAGTCCTATACCTTTTTAAAAATAACTACCAAATGAATGGTAATGAGATGCATGGCAAAGAAAATGTGATACCACTGTTATTAGCATAGTTCATCTTGATGAGCCATTATAATTTAAAATTGTATTTTGGTAACTGGGAAGTAGAGAACGGGTCAGATTTAACTCTAAAATTCATTGTAGCAGTGCAATGGTTTCCTTCATTAGAAGTAAGTGTGTGTGCATTACCTTGCTCAAGAGAATAAACTGACTTTTGGGCCAAAACTATTCTTGACTTTGCACACAGCAGGTCACACTTCAGCTATTTCTGTTCTTATGCTAATGTGCCAGTAATTGTTGAAGCCACACAACATAGTAATTCAAGTGTCCATATTAATGTACCCTTACAGTAACAATTTCTATTTCCATCATGTCAGCATCTCATGGCAGAGATGGTATCTTTAAAAAGAACCTCTGACCCCCAATTTCAACCAGTTGCAGAAAGGCTGCGGATTGGCTCCGCTGTGTGTCGGCTCCGTGCTCCCCCCGTCCGTCAATACCCACCAGGTCCGGATTTGTTGTGGAACAGCTGCCAGCTGAATGCCCAAGGACTTGCAACATCTTGGGAAATTCATGTAAAATAGAACCACAACACAACCACAACAGTTTGTTTCCATCCAAAGGAGTGGAGGGGAAACAACTCTGTGCTGTGTTTTCAAGGTGTAGTGCAGGAAAATAGGATCTGCTGTGAGCACGGTCTATTTTATTTTGAAAATTAATCGGATGTTTTACTTGTTGATGTTTCTGTGCTCGGCTTCCTGTCCATCTGCCGTGTGCTGAATTGCTCTGCGTATCTGCTCCGGAGGGCTGCGGATCTGGGATGGAGTCGGGACGCAGACCGTTTTGCAGTCAGTGGAAATACACACATTGACTTTAATGGAAACCTAATGACTCCGCCGCAGTTCCTGAGCGGATCCGCAGCTGTAACGCATTCAGTGGAAATTGGGGGTCACACTCATTACAGCACACAGAGACACTGAAATAAAATACCCTTTTGTGCATATTGACAGTTATTTGATATGATGAAATGTTGACACGTTGTGTAGAAAACTGCACTGCAATGTAAACTTTTGTCCGATGCACACTGAATGGATCCTGACAATTGTTGAGCAGAGATTATATTGACTGATTATTACAAAAGATGTCAATAGAAACTTTAACTTAAGTTGTAAATCCAAGGTCAACCAAAACTTACCAAAAGCACAATTATAAACTATGTGACAATATAAACCTCTTATGTCCCATAGTGGTAATATCAGCTGCAGTCTCGCATTGCCAGACCCTCCTCAACAGTGCAGCGGAGGACGGTCTGGCGAGTCTACACAGCAAGCTGGGATGCTAGAAAAAAAAAAGGTCTTATTTATTGGCATTTTTTTCAAAACAATCACAACCGTCTTGGGCAGTGCTAAGCATCGAGCGGAGCCAAGCTGCTGCTGCAAAATAGCCTTGGGAAGGAACTTGTTTTGGTGGAACGTGTCTGTTCAAGTGTTTCAGTCCTGCAACAGAAAACTAAGATTGGACAGATAGTCTAGCTAGCTATCTGGATTTACCCTGCAGAGATCAGAGGAGCAGTTAACCATAGTCCTCATAAATCGACCGGAGTTTAAAATTGCAACACAAAGAAAGCGGAGGGTAACGGAACATCCTAAAATGGACATTCAAAAAGAGTGACATCTGGCAGAATTTCTGGCAGAACAAGCTTAACTCCTGAAGTGAAACGTCATGGCTATAGACTATTTTAGCTGTAAACAAAATGAGCTTTGCCTAAACTTTGGCATAAGTGCAGGCACATGTTGGTGTGCCCAAATGAAGAAAAACTGTCGCTTTAAAAGTAAAAAGTAATTAAGATTGTAATTAAGCACAGTATTTTAGTCAATATGTTTGAATCCTCTCTTATTTTAAACCCAGATCAAACTTCAGCAGGGTGACTTATATGTCCAATGTTCACTGTCCTGAGGCAAGGTAGTAGGTCAGCTGCTGATGCCTTAGACAGGCTCTCTCCAGCCATCTCCATGGATTAATTTTCAAAGTGATGTCATACACTCAGAATTATGTATTACTCATTGAGGAATGATGGCGACAAGTTGTGGGCCCATAGAGGACTCATAGTACAATCAACTATTGTATATCAATGCTTAAAGTGCGGAGAAAGCCTTTTAAACACACACATGCACACAGGCTATTTTTTAATATTTGGGATAGAGTTACTCAGTCCTCCTCTGGGAACAAGCAAAGTATACAATATCGTAATTGCATTATACTCTTGACAACTTTAAATAAACAAACCATGCAGTGTAAATGCCTGTATGTCTTTGTAGCATCAGTCAGAGTACTGACTGAGAATTAATGTTAGGGACCGTGCACATTTTCAGAATCCTGAAATGACCTGTCAACAGTACTAGTTGGAATAGAGTGTTTATCTTCTTTATCATCTATTAAACTCTTATTAATAAATTAAAGCACACTTAAGGGATCAAAGGAGGCTTACAACTGTACCTTGACAGGTGTGCTTATAAATGTGTTTTATTGTACATTTTTACGTGAGAATGGGAAAAGCACAGGTGTTCTGTTGTCACAGTAACCACTATTGCTTTTTTTAGTGACAAAGGTAAGAGGTAATGATATACACATTTTAACTGCATAACTGCCAAGGAAGGCAAACTCAAATTTTATGAATAATTTTCATGCCATATTTAATTTCCAGTCATCTGCCAACATATTCCTCAGATACTACTTTTTCTTAGGTCAGGTCACTTGAGCAACTTTCTGCATCAATGTGTAAAAGAAAAGTGTAAAAACGAAAAGTGGCCAATGCCATGAGTTAAGGACGGAACACAGGTCAGTATACAATATGTTTACTTTCAATTGCCACCTGTTGGATTTGTTGTTCATGTTACACAATTGCATTCGTAAGCAGCAAATGCAATGGCACAGTGGGATCCTCATCTCTATCATTTGTACATTATATTTGCTGATTGAAGATGCTGTCCTTAAAGAAGCCCCTCTATGCCTGCTAAATAATGTTTCAAATTAAAATATAGTAGATCAGGCATTTTATACACTAGACAACACTGTCTTATTAATGCCAAATGAGAGACTCAGTTATCAAATATAACTTCATTATTATATATTTAACTACAAGATCACAAAGTAATTCTTGGATTGTAAGAGGTCAGTAAGTACTGTAAGTGTGTAAATGTGTTTTGCTGCTAATTGCATAGAATGATCTAGCTATGGCTTCCTGTAAAGCCTAATAAAACAGCTACATTAAGACAAACTACTCAACACAGAAATGCCCGAGAGCACACGTTGCATACATTATACAACTGACAGTTAAAGCAGTTTGACAGTTCCTGTAAATGAATCATTCTTGGTGATTATGTTTTATCTCCTAATTTAAATGAACCCAAACAAGAATAAAAAGCTTTATTAAGTCGGATAATACCTTGTAATTAATTTAGATGGTAGAATCAAGTAGTATTTGACTTACATTAGATCCTAAAAATCAATGAGAAAGTCAGTCCTAAAGGGTAGCAAATGCACTAAATGATTGTTTGGCCATGGCATTGTTAATGACCACAAAAATAAATATTACTCATAGTTAGCAAATATTATTTTGTCTAGGTTTTTGTTCAGACTACACAATGAAGTAAGGCGAGTGTCTTCTTCCTTCAGCTGACCCCTGTTAGCCCTTGAGAACCGATTCCATGACTGAAAAACCTACACAGTGGAGATATTGCCCTTCAGACTATTTACAAGCCTCTTTTAGCTGATAGCTCATGAGGTGAACAGCGTTAGCAATGCCCCTACAGAAACCATCTTGATCTGAAAAGGGCAGCCTGTGTAAAAGGGAAGACCTCTATCCTAACCTCACCAAATTACAATAATAACTCATAAAGAAAACACTCATAAAACTGAATGGGTTATTAATCAGCATGTCCCCACTGGGCTCGTACCTGCAGAAATTTTATTAACTTTATTTTAAGCCCATTACTCTTACATCATCTCTTTGGAATACACCATATTTAGAGATGCTACTTAATTGCCTCCATATTTCTATTTTGCCACAGAAAGACATTGATGATGGGGAATTAGTGGGCCTCTTAATAGAACATTCCTTTGCACTGTTTCTCCCAGAGATTAACAGATGTGTTTGATACATCATTACCTTACTGGCTCTGGGAATCACCAAAAACCTGGTAGTGTTTTGCATGACAACCACACCAGGCAAGTCTTTGGATACCATTTGAAAACATTTAACCAAGATATATTGATGCTGTAAGCAGAGCCACTGCTGCCAGATGGCAATAGGGAAATGAAAATCAGGTAGTAAAAGCCTCAGGTTATGATTAAGGCAAGGATAAGGCACACTGCTGCAAATGCATGCTGCATAGTGATCAACAAATGCCAGGCAGCTCAGGAAGCGTCCATTTCTTCCCAACAGGTTTCAGGTTGGTGCGGATAAATACTGAGGATTGGTTCGACTGGTACACATCCTAGTAAATTCTGTAAGTAAACAAGACTGTAATCTTTACATTCTGACCGGTCTTTTGTTAGCTGGTTGATGCACTGCAGCTTTATCTCACTCGGTAAAACAACACAAACAGAGCTTTGCCTAGAGCAAACTAGAGTCATCCACTTCGAAGATACATTTCTATCATCTTCTGAGATGCGGAGCCTATTTCAGGCCGATGAATGACTGAGCACGAGTGAAAGGAGACAGATTTTGAAACAGTTTTCTACTGCAAATATATCAAACAGGTCATCGCGGCTGTGACTCATATTCCACTTGTTGCCAAGGATGGAAAGAATGCTTAGAAAGAGAAAGCAGAAATGTTTTTCTAATACTACCAGCAACACTGCCCTTAGGGATATGGTGAGGTATGTTAATTGATACATAAATCCTAAATTATCACCATTCCATAGATCAAGAGCTTCAGAATGAGTGTGTGTATCAATATGTGTCCCTGCGTGCGTATGTATGTTTGTATGTATGTATGTGTGTGTGTGTGCACAGATTTTTGGATGACTGAATTTGGAATAGAATGAAGAGAAAAAAAAACCCAGCTGGTCTTCTCCCGTTCTTCACCCTCCCTGTCCACATCAGCCCCCCGAGGATGTGATCGGACGCGTCTGTTTCCCGGAGATAAAGGGCTGCTCACCACATCCCCAGAGCTGGGAGAAGTTGGCACCGAGCACACTGGCAGTCTGCTCATGTAACAGACCCTGTCACTGACACTGAGAGAGAGAGACAGAGAGAGAGGGTGAGGGTGAGACTGAGGGTTGGGGGAAAGGGTAGGTGAGATGTTAAAGGGGGCTTCATGGGAAATAACAATCGTTAATGGAAAACAAGTATCAAACAAAACACAGAATCGTTGAATTAAAATTCCATTGGAAAATTCTGGTATGCGTATGCATTCTCTGTCATGCATACACACAGCCTGTTCCACTGCCAGCTGGTACAAAATCAATGTGCCTTCAAGGATAAAGTGTTTCCACTAGAGAAGGTTGACGTTGTCCTCCTGAATCGATTGCAACTTTTACAAAGTCCATTAAATGTCATCTCAGATAATTTACCAAATTTGACAACACAAGCTCCTCTTATCTTAACGAGCTTTTTGATCTTTCAGGAAAAGTTTGACTTTTTGAAAATAATCCTATTTGCTTTCTTGCTGCGAGTAAGATGAGGTGACTGATAACACTCATGTCTGTATGGTAAATATGAAGCTATCGCCAACTAGGGCTGCATTTAAAAAAACGATTTTCCGATTCAAAACGATTTTCATTTGAATAATCCAATATTGATTCAAAATTTGTAGAGTTGCACTTTATAGTGTTGACTTCTGTGGTGTGTTCATGTTAAATAAAAAGTACATTAATGCAACTGCCTTGGGGTAAATAATTTATGTAAACATTAATAATTTTAATGATGCACCAATTTAGAGGGGACCTTGTACAATTGTGGAATCACTTTCATATTCAAGCAAAATTGGTTTTGCAACTGAAATATCCCAAAATGAATTGTTATTTAATGAAATTTAATCGAATCAAATCAATTCAGGAAATCAGTGACCAACCCTAGCGCCAACATATGGTTAGCTAACTTAGCCAAAGACTGGAAGCCTGGCTCCTTCCAACAATAACAAAATAAAAGCATATTTTACCTAATCCCAGCAATGCATTCTCATGAACGGCTCCATATGATATTGAAAAAAATGTATGCATACCAAAACGTATGATATCCTAGCAAATTAGGAGACCGTCAACTGGTTACGTGACGCTGGGTGGACTACATGCTCTATGACGACGAGCAAAAACGAAATGTAAAATCAACAAGCTGTAATGTTACTGGGGAAGGACTATATCTCGTGTCCAACCTTTGTGTTAAGCTTGCTGGCTGGTGGCTCTAGTTTTATATTTACTTCATAGACACATAAAAGTGCAAAAAAAAAAGAATGAGGTTGTTTCACAAGTATTCCTTTAAGCCACTAAACTAAATATATGAGGAGGTCAGGGAAGGGTCTCCCTCTTGGTTAAAAAACCCCAACATTAACTGTTAATAGAAAAAAACACAGTAACTGCAGTCTCTGGTGTTTAAGTGACATATATTTTAAGAGAAAAAATTGATTCTGATTAGGAAAGTCTTAAATATCTATAAGCAATGCAAAAAATAATCAATATTAATTTCTAAAATAAAGTGTAAATGGCATACAATGCAGGCACTTAGCTACAGCTTCCTGCATGCATGCATGCACGTATGCACACACACACACACACACACACACACACACACACACACACACACACACAAACCCACTGAGACCAAGCTCAATATCTTTGTCTTTGGACAAGCTTTCCACTACAGCATCTCTGCTTTCATTTTCCCAAATGTAGGCTGTCCTATATGCTAGACCACAAGGAATATCATTAGACCAACTATAGTATTCAAAGAGATCAATAAAATAGAATATTGTGTCTCTCTCTTTGTCTCTCTCTTTCTCCTCAGATCATTGCAACCTCTTTATATAGAGTAGCTGTGACACAAATCCTGCATGCTGCTATTCCCCAAAACACTAATTTAGAAGTTTGGTGAGCAATGGTCTGTGTGACCCAAATAATAAGGATGCCCTTGTATTTGGGTTGAGGGGGTTGGAGTTTTCAGATGCATGAAAAATGAATCCTCTTACAAACCTTGATTATTCATTCCTAAATGTTTTACTGCACTTTTTATACTTTCTAATACTCAGTGATTGGTTCCCTTAATCAGGGAGAGAAGGAGAGAGAGAGAGAGAGAGAGACAGACAGACAGACAGACAGACAGATACGTTAAAAAAATCATAATGTATTTTTACAACAAATTCTTACATGCAGAATAAGACAAATGAGATAAGCACGTAACACTTAACATTACTGTCATTTGTTTGTTAAATCTGTTACTTATTGTTATAGCCTCTTACTTGCTTATATTTGACCATTACCTAACTTTCTTATGTGACAAATGGGAACGTGTTGTTATGTAATCACATAATCTCATTTGTAGTGCTACATAATCCAGTTTGTGTTCCAATCCATATGTTCACATCATGTGTGTGCACCATATGAAATTAGTGTTTCAAATGTGGTTATAAATAATTGCATTGCATTCCATGTTATTTGAAATAAAAGAATGCCATAAATCAATACCTAAATGATAAACACAATCGTAGAATGAATAATTAAATAGATAAAATGTAAATTGAAATATAAATGAAACCAATATTCATGTAAATTCATTGTCTCTGGTGTTCTGTTTCCATTTGACTCCATGTCTGTGATCTATGTACAATTCATTTTGAGTATAATCATTCGATACACAGCATATCAAAGTATCTCTGTGGGGCCTCTGATACAAGGGATACACATCTCCCAGCTAATTATTGATTGGTACCAACACTCTGTTAATGAATGTTTGTGCAGAACACTGATGATAGGAAAAGCATTGTTATCAGTATGCATATTCAGTGCCTTGGATATGGTATTTTATGAGTTTGTTTGGTTCCCTTGTTAAAATGTCCCTTGTAATGATGGACATAGTGTGCCAATTGGCATTTCATCTTTCATGTCACAACTTCTAATTTATCTGGCTGCACTTTGTGAATCAATACCCTATTGTTTGAAGTCCATTAGGAACCTGTTATTGTTTGACAGTATACTCATTAAAATTGTGACCTGGGTTGATAATTGAATTGCATGCCTTTTACAGGAGGTGCATACAATATTATTTATGAATGTATTCATGTTCTGTAGCTGTGTTTTATTAAAGGTTTTAGAACATTAGTTGTGTGCACATTTTGCTATGGATTTCTCAACTTATTGTTTTATATTACTGCATACACATCTAAGATTGGAACATTAGGGGATCTTGTAATATCGGAATTGCTTTCATTTTCTTTCTTTACTCAAACTACTATGTGAAAAAGACAACATTTCCAAGGTAATTTTGTCTTGAGATTCCCTTCTCTTGTTTTGCTTTGGAACCTTGTAGTGTCACGTTTGTCTTTAGTTTTTTTGTTTACTGTTTATTTTAGAAAAGTGCTAATACATGTAACAAATTGGTTCCATGACACATTAGGTAAATTGATTCACTGCATTAATTAAGGCATGCATGCACAATGCATGTGTGAAATAATGAGCTTGCTTTCATACAGAGTGAGAATATCAGCCTAGCTTTATACATATTCTAAAATCTTAAGATTTAAGGCACTGGCCCTATTTAAAACTGCTTAACCAGTCTGGACTTCATCCATCCAGTTTCTATAAGAAATCACCTGGAACACTGTGGAATGGAATGTATTGCTCATATATAAATGAAAATAATAGCCTAAGATTTTTATTAGAAATTACCCGCAACAACTGGGGTGGATTGATGGTACAGGTATATATAAATTTACCACAGGCAGCGGTAAATTCATATATACCAGCCTAAATGTTAGTGAAGAGAGCTTGTGACCGGGAAGTCGTTGGTTCAATCCCCAGACCAACAGGATAAAATCTGGGTGGGGAAAGTGAAAGAGCAATGCTTTTCCCTCCCTCATAACCACCACTGAGGTGACCTTGAGGAAGGCCCTGAACCCCAATCGCTCCAGCGGAGCTGCTCAGTGGCAGATCAGACTGTGGTTCTATTGGGCAGCTTCCAGGTATGAATGTGTGTAACTGTGTGAATGTGATCAGGGCGTTCCTGCAAAAGAGTGGCTTCCTTTCAGTGAACCTTCACTGAATAAATAGAGGTTAAATAAAAAAGACTATTCATCTATGAATAACAACAATGAAATTTGCAGCTAAATTTTTAATTTGTGTGATATTACACTTAAATGCAATTTGACTTGTCTATACTTCAACCCTCACTCCATAATAAACATGAATCTCTTAAACAACAATGTTATGATCATTTTGTATTGTCGGCAAGCTGAGAGAAGGTGGGGAAAAAAAACAACTCAAAGTGTCACTTTGTTCCTTCAATGTGCCTTACGGTCCCGGACAAGTTTAAGCCTATATTGATCGCCTACCCAATCTGAGGTGGTCCACCATCTGCAGCCCACAAATTGACCCTCAGACAGCAATCCCTCTCATCTACTCAAGGAAGTCTTTGGCAATGTTGGGCCATGTGTTCTATTACTGATGAACACCTGTCTTGTCTCTGGTAATGTCCCAGTTGTTTTTAAACATGCTGTTGTGCAGACCTTGTTAAAAAAAAAAAAAAGTCTCGACTCCTCTGGTCTGTCTAACTTCAGGCCCATCTCATTTGAAAAATATGAGGTCTCTTTCTACTGTTTTGCAGATGATGTGCAAATGTAAAAAATACAACTAAGGGCTCATTGCAGCCCCTGCTTGATTGTCTAAATGACATTAACCTCAATCTCAACAGACACAAGACCGAGGTTATAGTGTTTGGACATTACGATCTGGTTGATGTGGGAACCCTAGGCCCACTAGCTCCCAATATTTGCTCCAGAGTCTTGGTGTCTATTTCAACAGCACCTTTAAATTTGACAAGCTTCATTGTAAGGTCTAGCTTCTTTCAGCTGATAAATCTAGCAAAGGTAAAGGCCTATCTACATCTTAATGATTTTGATAGGTTGATCAATGCCTTCATAACTTTACGACTTGACTATTAGAATTCTTTGTATATGGGTTTAGACCAGTCACCTATTAAACCTTTGCAGCTAGTCCTAAATGCTGCTGTGTTGCACTCCCTCCACTTGCTACCTGTTTCAACAGGATCACTTTTAAAATCTTACTGTTAAATCTATCCAAGGATTGGCATTGCCTTACCTGACCAAGCTCGTTCATGGTCATACTCCAACAAGAGTGTTGAGATCAGCCAATCTGCTCCTCCTGGATGTGCCAAAAACCAGGCTCATTACCATCAAAGTTTTGCTTTAGCCACCCCTAACTTCTGTAACAGTTTCATATTAAAACTGCCCCTACTATCGAACACTTGAAATCACTGTTAAAACACATCTGTTTTCTTTGGAATTTCCTTCCAGTGAAGGAAAATTATTATTTATTTGTCTATTATTTGCCTTTGTGATCTACTCTGTATTTAATTGTTGTATTATTGGTGTTTTTACCTTGTAAAGCACATTGGTCAGCCCAGTTGTTTTTAAACATGACATTGACATATTGATTGTATGATCAAATGCAGTTTTTGATCATTAATTTTGGGGAAGTGGCCATACTTATTTTTAGATGTTCCAATCTTTCTAACTTTGGCAGGAATTGGTAGGGTACACATAACCTTAGTCCTGCCAGCATAGGCTCTGAATGGCTGGGTCTAACAAGAACACAGCTATTTACAAGAGCAACAAAGGAACTCTACAAAATGTAAGAGGAAGAGGTTGATTCAGAGAAACAGGGCTTTACATGTAAAATCCAGAAACATGATAGAACATGGAAAAGCATCTGTTTGATTTGGCTGGTTAAATGTATGTGCTGCCCATCTTATTGTACACACAAAGTACTTTTGAAGCCAACTGATGTTTCTTCAGAAATAGTCCTATAACTAATCAGTTTAAATCACACTGATGGCTTTCACCAGAAAATTAATTTCATTTTCTGTCAAAGTGACTGCCAGATACTTAAGATCTGATCTCTTTTATTCTTTCACTTTCATGTGTTCCCTCCTTCACTTTCCCACTCTATTTAAGCCTTGGTTAATTAAAATGAAAAAGAAAGGATTTGCAGTCAGTAATTCAACATATAGTGTAAGTTAATTATAGAGCCCATGAATCAAGAACATGTTAAACTAGTGGTAAAAAAAAAAGTTAGATGTGCTTAAACCAGTGTTCAAAGTACACATGAATCTGATATATATGTTTACAGTATATAGACACATTTTTATTTGACGCTTTGCACTTGCAGACCAAATGTCATGAGATGAGCTGTTTTATTAACATTTAATCATGATTTAAAATGTTGAGTATAATATGTTAGTACAACATAAGTATAATATATCTGTTTTAAGTCCACCATTTTTAGATATTTTGATTGGCATAGACACTGACATTCAGACAGCACCTTGAGGTTATTTTTTCTTGCCCCTCTTTCACAATGTGTACAGTTCCTGCAACTTAGAGCCCTCCAACACATGCAAACACAGCTAAGTAAAGTGGTAAATATTATAGTTATAGTCATAATGCAGAGTGCTATATGTCTAGAACTACTTACCTGAAGTGGTGTCTTCCTCCAAGTTGCTGTAATTAATATAATCAAATACAGGTGAATTCATGAGAGTAGAACTTTGGACATTAAACTGTGACTCCTGCATAGCCGCCGGCTCTACAGTTTTTTTGAAGTCATGGCAGTTGCATTTTTTCAAAACTTCACGCAAACACCATATGATATTTATAGCAAGCCGAAAGCAGTCGCGGTGTTGTTGATGTTACACTTTCTGTGAGACAAGCAGGCAGAATGGTTGTTTTTATGGCCTGGGGACTGACTGACAGGCTGAGGTTGTAAGGCAAGGCAACTTTATTGCTATAGGACCTTTCAGCAACAAGGCAATTCAAAGTGCTTTACATGAAACATTAAAGGGTAATGAATGATTTGATACCCTTCTGAAAGAGGGTAACTACCCTTCTGAAAAAGGGTAACTAATCATTTGTTACTCTTTCAAAAACAGTAACTAATCATTAACTACGCTTTTTTGTGTACCTTATTGTAAAGTGTTACCAATTATTTAATGTAGTAGGTTGTAGGGATGGCTTTGGGAGGAGAGAGGGAGGGGTTTTATTTTTATTTAATTTCTATCAGTGTAATATAGTCTAAATTAATGACAATATTCTAAGTAAATTGGATAAATAGGTTTGGAATTATTTTTACAACTAAAATAATTTTTTTGTAATTACACTGGGAAATTACTGAAAAAGGTACCATTGGGTACCGGCAACTGAATTTCAGATACCGGTATCGGTACTGATATTGGTTCAATGTGAAAGTCACCCAAACCTACTCATTGGGGGTGCTGTTCAACACGTTCCAAAATCTCCCATTGAGATGTGGTGACTTTAAGGGTTGTAGAATATGGATGATTAATTTTCATACTCATCAAACCATTTAGTAACTACTTATGCATAATATATACATATACTGTATACAAATCTGCATTTGATATGTTCATTCATTCATTCATTCTGTTTTTTTATTTGTTTTTATACTTGTCATCTTATGTCGGTCTATGTGTAGCCTAGATCTACATCACAAGATTGGCTGAGTTTGCTGCCATGTGTATGTGCAGATGACAATTTCATTTTCTCATGGTGTTTTGAATATAAAAGTCAACATTTTCCATCGACTAACTAACTTTCTACAAAAAGCTAGGGACTTTCATGTTCAATTTTACCCTAAAAAACATTCACTACCATCTTATTTGACTGTCTTTAAATGGTTTATTTTTTTAATCAATCAGACAAAGGGGATACAGACACAGATAGCTATCAAGCCTAGCAATGAGCTTTAACTATTGTTAACATATCTCTGCAAATGTTTCTTTTAGTAGACCCAGCCCTTAATCCCATTGTCCGCGGCAAAAAATCCAATTTCCACAAATGTCATACTGCTGCACTGAAATTACACCAATCTGCAGTATCTACTGTTAGCATTTGAATCAATTTTGCACTTACTGTATGCCCTAGACCTTAAATTAAGTGCTGCTGGCAAATCTATTTTCTTTTTCTTGTCAAACGTAACAATATGTACGTCCTGTACAATCATTACTGTTATCACACATGTATTTAGATTATGAACCAAACCTGACACTGAGTGTTAATATTTAATTTGTCAACTCAACAGCCACAGAAATTGGTCACCTCACCAGATTGTCATGAGATGACATTGCACTGCTTTTTCTAATTATCAGACAACATAAGAAATTCAGATTGAAAATGAGAGCACGGAAAAGCAGAAAGACAATATTACCACAGAAAAATAATGAAATGCCAGCCACACAGACAAAAATAATATTACCACATAATTGTTACTGCAGAGATTGCAGTGGAAGAATTGATTTCAAATAGATTTATATGGCAGTACTGCTGACAAAACATGATGTGTATCTCCCAAACTATTCAGAGAGGCCTAATAAGTTTCCTTATTATTGCTACATGACTCTGTTTCAACTTCTGTGCACTTGCATTATAGATGCCGCTGAAGTTATTCAGAAGATCATGTCTATGTGACATTTCATTATTTGATAACCAAAAATCATTTGAATATTCTTTCTGCTATCGTTCAGATAATCTGTGCAACCTAGCTTTATTGCCTCCTCTATGAACTGCTGATACTAACTCCAAATAACAACATAAAAGTCAAGTATGAAATATAAGCAAATGTGTACCTCTCAAATAGAGGAGGAAATAAACGTGAAAAAAAATGCGTTAACATTCATTGAGTCATTTGTGCAGAGAAACTTGATGTTTCACTGTGACGATGCACTCTTTCATTGATTCATTGAAGACACTGCTTGGAATGCAGTCAGGCTCCATTAACTGTGACACTTATCCAGGATGCTTGTTATGCGGCCCATTATTAAACCCAGGTAACAGCTGCCAAACAGATATTTTTTTGTCCATGACACACTCCCATATCTCAGCACAGCCAGATCACTAAGATAGACTGTGCCATTGTACGACATCTGCTTTCAAACATTAGCAATGCTTCATAGCCTCTAATGGAGTCTCCAGGGTAAATATGTCCATTTCATTTAAACTTCATTTCAGAGTTCAATACTTTTTATATACTGTATATGTGCATGCTGTTGTTGCTGTCTTAGAAACTGTGTCAGCAAGTCAGTACATCAAGTAAGCCCTCACTTGGCCATAAGTAGCACTCTCACTTTTAACCAACCAAATGAGGACACATGCCACAATAAGGACAACATGCTGATGAGTTATCCTTCTCAGGTTGCACTGTAATATTTAACCAAATCAAATCAAATTTCTTTTGAGCATGGTTACTGCTTTTTCTGAGTCAAAGCCTCTCTTAATTGCCCCTCAGGGACAAAATGAAGTTATTTGAATTTAACTGACAAAAAATCAATCTGCCAATACTGTATGTTAGGGCTGGGACGATTCGTCGACGTCTAAAAATAACATGGCTGCCTCCAGCAACAGCGCAAGTATAGATTCCTTGCAACAACACGTTGAGAAAAAGGCTTGCACACGGTCTCCTAAAGTGTGGGAGTATTTTACTCTTAATGGCAACAACAACGTGGTAGTCTGTAAATGATCCCAGAGTCAGGATAATAGCATAACACCGTAAGTTCTGCTCATACATGCCTCTCCAGCTACTCTCGTAGCTCCCCATATAAAATATGTCCTGCACTGACTTGAGTGTGAGGTACACTGTGCTGTGTCTCCCCCATCTGTACCACCGTCTTCAATAGCTGTGTAACCAGGCCAGATTGTTTCAGGTATCTTACGGCCCATGAATTAAAAAATTGTCGGGTTTAAATCGGGCTCGGGTTCATAATTCCCTTAGAAAGGAAAGAGAATATTTGCGCAATGGGACAATAATCGCTAATGTAAAAATGAATAGATTAATCTAAAAATGAATCACGAGATTAGTCAGCTAATCGAAGAAATAATCGCTAGATTAATCGCTTAAAAAGAAATCGTTTGGGACAGCCCTACTGTATGTGCAACCATCTATATATCCCCCAGTTCTGTCAGTGGGAAGAAAATAAGGTGAAAATCTATATTATCATGGCAGTATTGTGTTATCAAAGCACATGTACGGAATGACTTTCCACCTTGTGGCAGGGCCAGCACATGCTGAATCTACTTGCAGTAACTAATATGAGATTTTTCTAATTATAGTTTTGTGATCACAAGACAGAAGCGTTAAGCTGTAAGTAGAAAAGGAAGAAAAACAGATAAGCAGATAAGGTTGTGTTGATCAATAGCTTCAAATTTTAATAAGATTGACCCCCTTGGCAAATTGCATTAATCTGAAAAGAATATGCTAGAAATACACAAGTGGACACAGGGCTTCACTTTAGATTGGTTTTAAAGTTTTTCTACTGTATATAATTGGTGGTTTTCAGATATTATATGGGACCACAGTTGCCATCAGGAATGATAGAAGCATTTGATGACATTGTATGGGAGGTAATAGGGATCATATTGAGCATAATGCAACATTTGCATTTTACGACAAGTAATGTTCCTACACCACACCTGAATAGCCATAGTCAGTAATTTTATAATCTAACACTAAATATAGAGCAATCAAATTATACATGCTACACATAAGTCACTCCTGATTTATATTTGCCAATCACATTTATAGGCAAGAGTATACAGGTAGCAGATATGGGGGTCATAGCTACCGCTAATATGCAGACAGAACACGGTTTTATGAATTCTTTAATTTTTAAAAAATGAATAACTGGAAGTACTTTCTAGATGAAGCAGTTACACATAAATCAATTTCAGTGGATATATTTTTATACTAACCTTTAAAGCCACCCTGTTCTGCACAGTTAATTACAGAGCTGGCAAACTCCAGTAGGGACAATCATTCTCAAGATCAGGCCACAGGTCATTGGCTTCAAACCGTTGAGCCAATACACTTGATCATCACTTTATGACTTGCCTATCCAGCTGTAGATGAATATGTTACTTGGATGACACAATTTACAGGCATGTCATGGCAGCTAAAGACTGCTTTCTCAACAATCAAATGAAGATTAACACTCATCTCTTGTGTCTGAATGACTCCTGTACAGCTCCAGTTTTTTAGGGGGACAGATTGTTGGATTAAGTGCTAGACTTGTTTGTTTACCAAGCAGCTGCATTAGCCAATTCTGTTTGGCTCTTTGACTTCAAGTCTGGCCACCATCAGTTCTATATAGTATTCTTTACAGAGTGTTGTAAGTCATTTCTTGCAGTACAAGACCCAGTGAGACATTTTGGGGGATTGAAGTCAAGGAGTCAGACTGAAGATGAGCTTCAAAACAACTCTGTCTCCTCTTTATATTTTGCCAATGTTCCTTAAGAGTCTATATTGTAAAGTAACACATGAGTAAAAAAGACAACACAATAATAACAAACATACAACAAACTCTCAATGTACAATTTCTGATAAATAACATAAATAAATAGTACGTGTCTGAACCGGAGTAGGTAGAAGTATACACTTATAGGGTCCTACCCCTTCTCCATAACTTAAGCAATTAACTAAATATGTATCATGTCCATATACCATGTTTTTTTAATGTACCATAGTCCATTAGTCTAACTAATTATCTTCCGATCTTTAGATTATATGCAGTATATTATTTTCTAAATAGTTCTAATAAAACATAAGTATTTAAAGATGTACCATCCCCTAGTCCTTGACATGACAAGATACAACATTTAGACAACAAATAAAACTCGGTGGAACACTGGCTGGCTTTATAGTCTTCCCTGAAAGCACCTTTGAGTGCAGTGGTGCCATAAACTATGACCATTATTTGAGCGATAAGAAAGGATGGCATGGAAAAAGCAATGTCTCTCAGTGGTTGTGTGCACTTGGCTCATTTATTAATTTATTTTAGTATAGAAGAAAGCCTCAGGGAGCAGAATGTTTTAAAAATCCATGATTAATGAAAAATTTATCATGAATTTTGTAGAAGAACAGGACGAGTTGTCACTCTCTATTTGGGCCCATTAGGAGTTGGACGGGAGAGGAGACAGGCAAATGGAATAACGGTGGCAGATCATGTGGTGGTGGAAGATGATTTGGGGGTGGATGTCAAGAAATGAGAAGAGGGAGGGGGAACACTCTCTGGAATTCAAAAGATGTTGACATAGCAAGAATGCTTGGACGATGGTTCAGTATAGTCCAGGCCTTTATTTTAAGCACCACATTGGCAGTAATATGAAGGGCACAAAAAGGACATACTTTTGCATCACGTATGGGGTTTCTTAAACAGTAGATAAAGTTAGTACAATTAAAAAAAATCCTAATGAAATCAAAATGCCACATCTTATTCTGGTGCCCATGCAATTTCAAAACAATTACAATGTCAGGATCTAGTAAAACATCAACTTGCTCTTAACATATTTAAGAAGAAAAAAACACTACACTTTAAATTACTTGTCACCCTCTTCCTGCAATGAATTGATTCTGGCATTCATGCCTCTGTGCTCTGTGTGTAATATACCCTCCAATGTGCATGCAAATCATGAGGCTTATAAAACTACAATGACACTTATCAATATTTGTGCCAGGTACAACAATTCCATCTTGTCTAACCTTCTGCTGTATGCTAAATGCCCAAATCGGAGTGAGAGACAGCAGTAACAGGAGACTTTTCAGTGATGCCTTTAAAGCAAACATTTCTGTGTACAATAGATGGGTAGGGATGGCTGACATGAAGGGATATAGTGAAATAAACATGGCATATGCTTCTGTTGTGAACTTCAAGTGATTTCACACCTCTTGGAATTTGACAGTGGTGCCCAGAGATGGCAAAAGTACTCACTTTCCGTACTTAAGTAGAAGTACAAATACTTGAGTTAAAAAATACTCTGGTAAAAGTGGAAGTACTGATTAAACTTCTTTACTCAAGTAAAAGTAACAAAGTACAGGCTTGGAAATTTACTTAAAGTATAAAAGTAAAAGTAGCCTTGCGAATGACGACCATTTTCTATGCAAAGCTACCTGGAGCACACAAATGTTACTAGAGAGACGCTGAGGAACTTCAGTGGACATGGAAAACACATATATGTCTTTATATGGCAATGGCTACATTTTAAATGGATGTCTGCCAATTGGCCTAAAACATCACATATATGATTATTATGACAGAAACTGGGACTCCAGGTTAATAAGATTCTGACTCATTAGCAAGAGATGAATTTAGTTGTGATTCTGTGAGAATTCACAGATCCAGTTTATATTTTTAATCTTCCCCTTAACATTTAAATGAATCTACATGTATGTGTGTGTGCTCAAATATGGCTTCTGGAAATAAAATAAAGGATTAAAATATGAATGACTAAACAGACATTAATAAGTTCCCAGCACATTGGCCAGAGTCCTTCTTGATGCCTACTGTCTCAAACATCTCTCTCTGATAAGGCTGAGGATGATGCTTGTCTGCCAAATCTCCGTTTTCTTCATTTTCAATCATGTCTATGTGTAAGTAAGGGTAAGTAAGTAAGTAAGTAAGTAATATTTGTATAGCACCTTTCACAGCTAAAAATCACAAAGTGCTTCACCGTAAAATGTAATACAATACCAACAAAGTACAATACAATGCATATGACACTTAAAAACAAATGGAAAACATAAAAACAAAACCATAAAACCACACGTCTAACTAAATGTGCTAACGTTAGCGCCATCAAGCCGCAATGATTTGCTGTGAATTAATGCAGAATGCTGAATCTGTTGAGTTGCGTCAAATGCAACGTACAGTAGATATTCCCATCTATTTAGATTGAATATGGTATTGATGATGTAAACAATGATAACGATAACTCCAGTGAAATGATGAAAATTGAGGACTAGATTAGGACTGGATTAAAAGCTGATTCTGGTTTCCAACGTCCCCCAGGTGTGTCTGTTAAAACAGACGGACAACTTCTGTCTAGCTAAGTTTTCATCCACTTGTCAATTGAATTACAGTATCTGAAGTTGGTGAACAGGGAAGACCACACCAAACCACTAGCTAACTTACTTTAAATGTGAAGAACTATATACTAATAACGGGCTTAAGTAAACTGACAACATGAGTTATACGACTTACAGTTCTCAAAGACGCACACACACAATCTCAGCTGATTATCCTCCGGACAGATATTCTCTTTTCTCCGTGTGGCGCGCGCACCCGCTCGCGGTGTGTGGCGCGTGTCCGCGCTATTTTCCGACATAACAACCTCTTGTACAAAACAAAAGTAACGAGCCAATTTTGTAAAATGTAAGGAGTAGAAAGTACCGATATTTGTGTTCAAATGTAAGGAGTAGAAGTAAAAAGTCGCCACAAAAATAAATAGTAAAGTAAAGTAAAAATATCAGAAAAATCTACTTGAGTACAGTAACGGAGTATTTGTACTTCGTTACTTCCCATCTCTGGTGGTGCCACAATTGAGTGACTGCCGATAACAGTGGTGGGGGCAAAAACAAAACTCAGCAGTGTTAACCCTGCATACTAATTCAGCCTGCAGACATTGTGTAAGATCTGTCTTACTAAGGGCTGAATATAGAAACTTGAACTATTGATTACACATTTAGACTAAACTGCAGTATACTCACAAAGATCAGCTAATTCTATACAGAGTGTAGGCAATATAATGTAAATACTTTTGTGGAACATTTTTGCCAAAGTGGGTTATATTAGATGTATCTACAATAACAGAGGTCTGACAGCCAGCACTTTGGTAGGTGAGTTTCCAAAGCAACATGTGTCAGTTAACAAATAATAGAGGAAGAGCAGACACAAGTTAAAATTATAACTAACCAACAGGGATAGTGCAGACATGTACAAGGTTTAATATTGCTTATGAAAGGCTTGCATACATATGCATAGACACACACACAGACACACACACACACACACACACACACATATGTGTGATTACTATGGATATGCACAATAACACCCAGGAAATGTGTTGTTTAATCTGAAATTTAAATCTGTGAAAGTAGTCTTGATCTTGCAAATGGAAACGAAATAAGGTTCTGATTCATTACTTTCCTCTGGCCAAGCGCAGCACTGGTGTTAGGTGAAGGCAAGGATATGCCGGGCTACTGCACGTATGGAACTAAAGGTGATCTAATGGTCTCAGGTAGCAATCAAGAGGTGCAGAGAGCCTCATGGTGGAATAGATGCAGGGGTGGTTGGTGGCATATACTAAAGTAGAGTTTTTCTATCTGAATTCCTGCCATCACTTGACCTGGGGGCCTGGGTAAAAATACATACTGAGGCCAGTAGAGTCAAGTCATTTCCTCCCTCTGGACCAATCTAGGCCTTCGGCATAGCTCACATTTGACACTGATCCCACATCTGTCAGAGGCTAGAGCTCTGGCCATCTAGGTCATGCTAGGTTGAGCAACATTAAAACAATAATCTATTCTATCAAACCCAAAAGGAGACACATTATGAGCTGTGGTTATTGTGAGTATGGTCTGTAAATACTTAATACTGTATGTTTGAAGTTATTCTATCTGAAATTAGTAATCATAAATAACATATTTTCTGGACAGAGGAATGTCAGAGTGTTTGATATGTATATCAATCTAAGTATTTTGTTAGTGTATCAAAGGCCTTCCTCATGTTTTATTAGATGTGTTCACAGTATGCCCCCTGCTCCATCATCCAGCCCCCCCAAATGCACTGCTTTCACACATACATATCCATATTCTTACACACACACACACACACACACACACACACACACACACACACACACACGCACACACACACACACACACACACACGCACACACCCGTGTTGCTCCATTTGTCAAAAGCTGAAATAATGTGGCAGGGATTTATTATCTTATTCAGGAGCCAGGCTTCATTAGCACAACAGAGGGCACAACCCTCAATCTGGCATTGATTTCTTTTGATTTATGTGGAAAAAGCAGTGGTAGGAGTGCATGTTCATTGAGCCTGGTGCCCCTCCAGTCTCCTTTGTTTACAGTGACAGTGATATGGACTATGATGAAACATGGAAGGAAACACAAAAAAATCTAGCTTTACTGTGGATGAGCATTTATTAATTATGTGGCTCAAAATAAATTTCATAAATATATAACAAAGCACAATTAAACATAGCAATTAAAAAAATAGATTGATTTAACATTGCATGAACATCAATAAACTTGAATTTAACCCTCCTATTATGTAAAAAAAATCCATTATGTTTTGGGAAAAATTGATCCACACTGTTTCAAGGTATAATATGCATTGTTATCCTAAAAAGGAATGTATAGACCAATACAAAAATAATCCCTCTCAATCATTACTTATAACCCACTTGAACTGTGTGGCAGTTTTCTGTCTGCAGAGACCCTTGAGGCTTTTAGGAATGTTACAATTTTTGCAGGTATTCATAAACCAAAAAAGATTTGACATGATGATGCAACAATATGAAAAATCAAGGAATTATCAAAGCAATTACAGTTCATCCTAAGAGGAACCTTGATGCCTGAACATACTTCCATGGCAATCCATCCAATTGTTCTCAGGGCTTTTGATTGAAAGCCAAACATGTCAAATCTATGGCAATGCTATGAAAAATACATAATGTTCATCATGTGGGGACCATAAATGTCTGAACCACATTTCATGACAATACATCCAATAATTTAAACAATATGCTTTAAAGTTCCTATGGTTTGTCAGCAAAAAAATAAGTTGTTAAATAAAGATGTGCAGTGACGTTTTCCTTCTACCATAACACATAGCTGTCCAATACACATACAGACAGCTATGTCAGCAGATTGAGCTTTAAACATGTTTGATCACCATAACATTGTTTGTAAAGCACCAGTGAACTATCCAGAATGCCACAGTTCAGAACAGTTTTGTTTCAATTGTGTTTCCTTTCAGGTTTGATTTGAGGGTGTTTACATCCACATTCAATGAACCAAGTAGAACGATTTCTGCCCTCCTTATAAACATACACCCGAAGGGGAAAAAAGAGCCACAACTCCTACGCTGTTCACCCAGAATTGATGTGAACACCTGCTGAGAGTCAGCACTTTGCCCTCATAGGCATTGTTTCATTTGAAAACCACTATGGTGGAAGAGAGCCAAAACAATGAAAAACATATTACTGTCATATAACTGCATTGTATAATACTGAAAAATTGTCTATTGGCTCTCTGTTGGATTTAGAATATTTTATATTATAAAATCTCCACATTTGCTATGCAAAACATACTATCAAGTAGGCTATCTGTTACAAACATGCTTTGTCTTGCCCAGTGGAATATAACAGTCGAAAATACAACAACACTGTCAGCCTCTATATTGTCGGGGAAAGTGTATGCCCAATAAAACCTGGCAACAGTTAGAACAAACTTGTAATACTTGCTTTTGCTCGTTTAAGTCTTTCAATTTGGATCTGTTAATCCTCTTGGTGCATGAGTGGGCAAAGAGTAGTGGTACATATGAGATATGCTGGGTATTCAAAGTTTGGACCTATTAGCGTTTCTTCTGAAAGGTCAAAAAGGTTCCTCTTACCCTATTGTCTTCCTCCCACCCTTCACAACGGCAACAACTGTGTCCATACCGAGTTCACACCTACATAAAAACTATGGTTTTAACCACTCCTCACTGATTTGTCAGTATGTTGTTGTCACTTTGATGATCTTATGCAGTGTTAGAGGATAGGTGCAGGGTCTCAATACAAAATGTAGGAATTATGCTGCAATTTAAATAATGGTATACAGTCATAGAGGATGTAGGAAGCACTGACACAAAGATCTTGGGATCAAGACTATTGAACTTTGTATTGATTTTAGCAAATGCCTTTGGAGGCAAGCTGTTGTGGCCCATGTTTGTAAAAGCTATTCAGTTTTTGCCACTGAATGAAATGCTTACAGTACATGTGTATGTGGTATTACTGCATATTAGTCAATTGTAAGATTAATAAGGTTTAAAAAAACCTGCTTCTCTTCTTTTCTATATCACTTGATGCAAGAAGATTGCCAACCCAATATTGATTAAGGACCACATTTAGCATGCAAAATTGCAACAACTGTTCACCACTACTGCAAAATATGTTGTGGGAGATGCATAGTGCTTTCTTTTAGACAGATGAAATAAAACAAAGCAATAATACAAAACAAATACATATATTGTACCATATTGTTGGTCAATTATTTTGTCAAATCTCTGGGTGTTGCTGGTTCATTTCTTATGCTTCTTTTCACTTTCAGGCACATTTTCTTCTAGTAATGTGTATTTACTTCTATTACTTTAAAACATGTAGAATGTTTACCTGGGATATGCTAAAATCTTACAGTAACACAAGTAGCTAACAGCAAAGTTTGCTAGCATAACCTAAAACTGACAACAGGTTGTCAACATGTGTGACTCATTTGCACAGAATGCCCTTTTTACATTTAAAGTCACATTGGCTTAATTTCATTCCTTGATTACACTGCATGTAATCAATTGGTTCAAGTTTCTGGGTCCTATTTTAACAATCTAAGCTCCTGGCATTAAGTGCCTGGCGCAGATGTGTTTAGGGCGTGTACAAATCCACTTTTGCTAGAGAAAAAGGGTCCGTGTGCCAGTTGCATGGTTCAAAAGGTTTGTACTTAGTGTCATCATTAATTCGTAGGCATCTTTTGGGCGTGACATGCAATAAACCAATCAGAAGGTCATCTCCCATTCCCTTTAAAAGTCAGGCGCGTTTGTACCTTAGGCACATTGCTATTATGATGGCGGGTTTGCTAAAGAGGAAAGAGATTTTCAGGAGAAGAAATGACCTGCTTGTGCATGAAGTGAAAGTGCATGAGCAGATCTAATCTTTAATCTTTTACGTGTGTGTGCTGCTGCAACCCTGTGTGTAAAAGCATAGTTTGCACTCGTTGTGCACTAGCCAAGGCGTATTTTACTAATGTGCTGTTAAAATAACAATTGCTGTGCTATTGACTTTAGACCAGGTTTTTGTTGGTCAATAGCGTGATCTCTTTCCTCTGCCTTAAGATAGCAATACGCCAAGAATTCACCTGAACATACGCTCCCTGTAAGACCAGCACGCCCAAGGGCGGGCGCACAGATGGGTGCAGTTGCATTTTCTATTTAAACATGGGCGCTGGATGGGAAATTAGGCCCTGCATCTCTAAAATACATTTGAATGAAGACCACTTCCCTTGCTTAACATATAAATAGTATTAAGACATGCTGTCTTACCTTTTCTTGTTATGTTTTCATCTTGTTATAGTTTAAAAATACATTAACTACATTAATTACTGCAGCAGGATTCAGGGTCACTTACATTTTTTTAATTAGCAGCCACATCCATTTACTCAAAATTAAATCACCAAGGCGCCTAAAGACACCGACATGAATACCACCAGAGTATAAAGACTTTTACAACTCCTCCTTTTAACTGCTGCACACACAACAGATACAGATAAAAGAAGATATTGAAATTCACTGTGTCTTGCAATGTGAAGGCAAACTTAAAAGAGATTGTGTGAACTCCCTGCCACACCTCTCAATTCTATTCCTCCTCCTCCACTATCTTCAAAGAGAGAAGGAAATGTCCAAGAACAGGGTTTAGGTCCCAGTAGACACTCAGAGAATGGGATCTTCTGACAACTGCATGTAATATTTCACAATTTAACCTCCTTGCATGATAGTTGAAGGTGGATTAGAGTACATCATTATTAGAAAGATAGTGATTTTCGATTTAAATGTAAATCAGTCTTTTTTCAATTATTATTGTGCTGCATAACTTTAGGTGTGGGAGCAAGATTTGGTAGGTCTTAAACTTACAAAGGACCCTGGAAAATTAGAATAAGTATGTAAAGCATCATGGTGGGGTATCATTGACAACTTGTACTGATAATAATACATCCAGATTTACTGTATTGGAATCTCATCTGACTCTTAAACATGAGAAAAAAGCCTTAAACAATTGTGTTTTTGCTGGGTTTTTACAACAATAGTTTGATACAAGGCAAGGCAAGGCAAGGCAGCTTTATTTGTATAGCACATTTCAGCAACAGGGCAATTCAAAGTGCTTTACACAAAATCAGTTAAAAAAACAGTTAAAAGAAAATAAAACTCAACAACAACTCATAAAACTCATAAAACTCATAAAAAGTACATATTGATTTGTATGTTTGGTTTTTCAGGACATGATAAAATGTGTTTTTTTAAGCTCTCTTATAATAAATAACTAAATAAAGCTCAACATACAGCATCAAATATTCTGAAGTTTTAGAAGTATTGATGGGTACCTTAAAAAGTGTTTTCTTGTCAATAATTTACCAAACAGTTCTGTTAACACAAAGATTTTCAATAAATGTGCCCATCCTGCACTACTGTTGTGCTAAACAATTCTGACAGCAGATGTTATTGTTCAATTGCCAATAGAAAAGCAGGGACCGCATGAAAAATGCATGGTTCAAAAGTGTTGTACTTATTATCTTCATTAATTCATAGGCGTGTTTTGGGCACACTTCCCTGTGAGACCAGCACGCCCATTGGGACAAAGATGGGCGCAGGTGCATTTGCTATTTAAACGTAGTGGGTACTGGATGGTCTTAAAACAACAAAAACACTTTTGTCAGGCTTTGTGCTGCACTAAGGACAAGATAGGGCCCTGAGTGTACAGTGATACAATAATTTTAACTTTTTGTCAAATTTATTTTTTGGGGTGAAATAGGTTTGCAGTTTCTGATAAGGACATCAAATTTGCAATCTGCAGTGTTTGTTCAGCAGACATTTCAAGAGGGGGTACAATGCCAAATAACTTTTCCACATCAGGTTTGATACACCACCTGAAAACACGACATCCACGTCAATATACAGAGTACACCAGTTTCAGCCCAGAATTTTAATTTCGGTGCTTCACTAACAGTAATATTCACATTACCCTACAGAAATATTGTAAAGTGATGTTATCAGGATTGTTAATTTAATATTTACCAATATTTAACCCCCCATTGTAGTACCCTAAATATTTCCCAGCCATGTACACTGGGTTGAGCGTTAATTTTTAAATGATTGTGAAAAGTTTGACAGCATTTGAACGCAGCTATGGGGAAGCTTCCTTTGCAGTTAGCTAACGTCAGCTAGTAATTAGCACACCCCGCAGTCCCTCCGCTTCACTCCCAGGCTGTAGGAGACTACTCGTAAAACAGCAAACAGCAGTTGCAGCAACTCAACTCCAGCCAGATTGGCAAGAAAGAGAGCGGGCAGGAGCTTTGTTCTAGCTGGGTTCCAGTTGCTGCAGCCGCTACTGAAGGTCCACAGCTGTGGACTCGTGACTTTGATTGACACAAACAATATCACTAGCCCAAACGGGCCAGCGACAGGCCAATCAACTTGCCCGACATACCATTTTACTGGTCACGGGTCATTGGGCCATTGCTTATATTGAACCCTAAAATGTGACTTTTATTCTGTTTCATTACTTTTTATCTCGCCCTTTGAGTTAAATTCCAAATGTGTCAATCCCAGTTTTCAAATGTTAATTTATTGGGTTTTGAATAATTCAATACATCTTTAAATAAAGTTTGCTCCTACAATGGTTAAGCATGTAGACCACAAGCTAATAATTTTTCCAGTTGACAAAAATTATTGGATAATTACGACAAATCTCTGGTTATCTGATTACACTTTCATAACGCTGTGCCTATGTAATTTGGTTATCCGGGTCCGCAGCATATCACACTGAAGAGAACTGAATGGGATATGTGGCCCCTGTGAGGGCCTGGCAATTAAAGAAAGAAATTAGAGGGCACATAAAGTGTCATCTGGGGAGGGCGAGTGCGGCACTATACGGCTGTCAGCAAATACAAGCAAAATCTACATCCTGCAGTAAACCTAGTGATTTGAGGATCTTTTAATGACCTGCCTTGTCCTTTATACATCTCACAATCTGATTATGAGTAGTGGTGGACATAAGGCTAATTGAAGTGTCACTCAGCCCTAAAGTGTCCCCTTTTCCTTTTTGTGCTCAGAGAATGGAATCATCTATTTGAGTAAGTCATCAGCACCAGAAATTTAGAATTGGCTAGGGCTGCACGATTATGGCCAAAATGATAATCACGATTATTTTGATCAATATTGAGATCACGATTAATTATCACGATTATTTGTTGATTTTAATCGAATAAATTTTTATTGTCACATAGGCTATTTATAACTACTTTCACATCCATATTGTGCTACATTCCTATTATGTTGAAGTTGTATGTTGTTTGCTCGTTATCTACCAGACGAAATATCAACGGGGATTTTGGTACCTCATTACGGTGCTACTTAAATGTCTGCGCTGCTCTCTGATGCTCCAAAACAGATGTTCGAGGCCAAAGAAACATTGCTGCATCTCACGCTAGTTTACACTAATAACACGTTACACAGCAGGTAACGTTGACGTTAACTACAATAGTAAAGTGATTAACAAGGCTAAAATGCTAAAAACAATTTAACCATTGTAGACTATATTTCACTGTAGTGGATTCCAACAATGGGACATACAACAGTCTGCTGATAAAGCTACGAGCCAGGTCTCCAGACAAACTTTGTGCCTTAGTTGCACGGGTGCGCCTAACTTTTTTATTTTGGTGCACCAGCACAAAATTTAGGTGCAATCAAATTTTTCCTCACATCGCCTTTAACACCACAATTTCAAGGTCACATTTTTATCATGCTCCATATATATTCATATATATTACGTAAATAATTTTAAACAAGAATAAGGTGTAGGTACTTTTTTTTTTCTTTGAACCACAATTATACTGTATATAAAAATAAAAATATAAAATAAAAATGGTTTAAAGTGCTTCACTGAGCTGCAAAACACATTTAAGCAAAATAGAAAGTGCTACTGTTTAAAAGTGCTTCCCTGAACTGAGACCTGACATTTCATGGATCAAGGTTTTATAGCGGGTCCCCACCTTGCTGTTGCAGGCCCCTCACATGGTCAACACCTGTAATGTGGCCTTCTTCCTTTTTGGCCTTGGCTAAACCAGCTTGCCACACTCTAGCATTAAATCCTCCAAACTCCTTTAGCCCACTCAAATGTTCAGTCATAAGTCAGCAGCCACTTTTCACAAACTCCTTTTATTAAAACAGATTTCGATTAAAATAAAATGCAAAGACAGGGTTTCCTTTCCTGTTACAAAATATACAGCTGCAACACATGTAAATGAAAATTATCTGAAATAAATAGCTTAGGATATATATATTTTTTTTAAATCTCTGAGAAAGCTCCTTCACTTGTTTTCAACAACAATAACAGACTGATTAAAAGACATGGGGAGAGAAGATGAGTGCGATGGACTGACTCATGAATAGGTCCAGCACGTGCGGGGCAGCGGAGTAACAGACGTGAAATGTCAGTATCGTCACTGCGCTGCATTTTTATGAACTATGATATTCTGGCCATGGGTCACAACTCTTGCCCAGGTCTAGCAGGTTCCGTCTCACACGTTATTACTCAACGACCGGAAGTTACTTACATTCAATAACTTCTTCTGTGTTTTTTGCTGTGGCGGCCGCAGTAGCAGAGTTACCAGTGGAAACACTGGTACAAATACAGGTTTGCCTCTTAACAATATACAGCTGTGTTAAGAACAATTAAAACTGTGGACAAATGTCAGAAGTGTGGACCGGCGCTGTCGTCGCTGTGGATCTCCATGTTGCTGGGAACCGTGTGTGAGTGAATGGGGGGGGCTGCGCGGAGATTAAGAGGAGAGATCCAAACACAGGCACGGCTTTACAGAAGAAATGTGTCATGCAAAGGATGTAAAAAAAAAAAGGAGCATTCTATGAACGGAATAAAGCATGGAAGCCAAAATTGTGATTGTGATTAAAATTTGATTAATTGTGCCCTTGAGATGGCCTTTGCTTATTTGGCACACTTAAACACGTACTGTCAAGCAGAACAGATGGAACAGCCAAGCAAGATGCTGGGTAACATTTATATGTAATATAAATGTATATATTTCTTACTTGTAATTATTTCAGTTTAAGGTGCAGTTAAAATGGGTTAGGTTTAAATGTAGCAACAGTAAATGGACAGAGTTAAAAATGTAATAGCTGACCTCACTCTACTGCAGACAAATAACTGCTATATAGAGATTTCATCTGCTTTATAGAGATTTCATCACACATATTTATTGTGCATTTATCCCTTGGATCCCAAAACATATGCATGGATTGGATGCTCTTTGATTCAGACATCACTGAGCTTGCAAATAGTGATCACATACTGTAAATTTACATCAACAGATTTGTGTGAGGGGATGGACATAGGAGTAGACCCAATGGATCGTGTTATTTTGTTCTGAATCTGAAAATGTTGAACACCTTCCATCTCAGGTCAGTATGACACTCTCTGGGCCATTAATCAAGACTACAGCAGAACAGCAGTGTTCAGAAAACGCATTCTGACCCACATAAAGCTCTCGTTCAACAAAAATAGTCCCATTATCACCCCTAGGGTTTGCATTAAGAAAAAGGAGCTGATAAAAACGTAATGCTATAGCTACTGTAGTAATACAGATGATAATGGCAGTAGTAGTTGTAGTAATAGTAGTAAAGATAAATCCTAATACCCATTTACTACATGCATTTGCATGTGTTATGTCTGAAGATATAAATATGGTAGTGCTTTATTTTACAGTATTTGCTACAAAACATTCATGTTTTTGACTTTAATACTTGTTCTCTATAATAATTATTTGCCTAATATGTAGGATATGTTAATTGTTACCTCATTATCAGTAGATGATATGCAAGAAAATCTTGTATTTTGTATATTGTAATTTTTTTATCAGATCACTATTGTACATATAGCCTATGGACCAGTATGCAAACTTCAAATAAACCAATTACATTTTATGCAGTAGCAGACATTATTACACTGTTTTCAATTTACATGTAGGCCATTGCCTCCCTCTCCTCTGTGCTAACTTCCTCCATTCAGTGCCGGTTAAGTACCTGACTAAAGACCAGCAATTTCAGTGTTGCCTTTTCTCAACTCTTGCATATTTCATAACAACGTTCAAGCATTATCTTAGTGTTTTAGCATACTTTTTTTGCAACTGGTTGCAAATCTCATCTGCACGGTGCTCTCTGTAGTTGTGCTTTTGTACACTGACTGTGTTCTGTTAATTCTGTTGTATGGTACTGCATACAGTTTACAAACTGTCTGAATACTGTTTACAGGTGCAATCACCAATTGTTCCTTTGATAATTATTACTTTTACTTTTCAAACTGTATGTCTGCTAGCATACCATTGAAATATAATTATGTGCTTAAATATTGTTAAACAGTTGGATTCATTTTCAACACAAAGGCACAGTGAATGATTGTTATACAAAAGGCAAGGACAATGAATATACATAGCAACATAGTCATACATTAAATTTTCTCAACAGAATAAAGTAAATAGCATATGGAGACTTAGATAGCAGCATATTGCCCTTTCCTTGTGCTTGGATATTTAAAACTCTTTGACAGAAAACTTTATACTGGGGAGCTATACAAACAAAATATAGATTTTTTGGAAGAAGATGTGTAACACCAAAAGTGTAACACAAACACCATCTCTAACAGGATTGGCCACACCTGCTATAGAAACCTTTGGCATCCTTCAAACTGAGAAGATAGCTTTACTTTGAAAATATGATGACCACAGTCACAGCATTAACAAAGACCTAATCCAAACAATACAAGCATTTAAGTTAAAAAGCTAATATACTTGAGTGTACTACTACTACTGCCATTAAAAAACATGAGAAGATAATAGTGTAATCATTACAGAATATGTCAACTTGCAAGCAAGCAGCTAATATTAATATGTGTGTTACCAGTATTTGGAATTACCGGATTTTCAGGCGTTTTTTATGTTTTAAACATCCCCCGTCACCAAGAGGGAAGGGGGATTATGGTGTCCCCCTAATAAAACCCCTCCGACATAACCGTGCTAAAGAAATGTGCTAAGGGTGCTGGAGCAATCCCCCTTCCCCAGGTGGGTAAGGTATGTAAAGTTTTTTGTGTTACACCCCACCTATCCCGGTCCGTTTCAGCCGCAACATGTTTTGTTTTAATTATTGTGAGCAACTTAAGCTTTCTAGATAGTTTCCTGTAATATTTTGGATATTTTGGACCAGGTGTAGACAACCTCTCTAGCCTGGACAAAGTATAAAAAATAAAAATGCATTGCAACAATAAATAACACTGAAGTTAGAAAAAAGCATATTTTCCATTGTATGTATGAGATTGATATCAATGTAAATATACAGTAGGTCTGTAATATGTTAAAATTATAGTGCATAGTTTCTGTCGCCCCCATGTGGAATTCTAAGTCATGACAACAAAACTGTGGGCGCACGCAGCCAAGAGTCTTTCAATTCTTGTTTGAGGTATCTTTGCCCATTCTTCCTTACAAAAGTCTTCCAGTTCTTCGAGATTTCTGGGCTGTCTGTCACGCACTGCTCTTTGAGGGTCTATCCATAGTTTTTTCAATTATGTTGAGGTCAGGAGATTGTGAAGGCCATGGCAAAACCTTCAGTTTATGCCTCCTGATGTAATCCACCATGGATTTTGAGGTGTGTTTAGGATCATTAGCCATTTGTAGAAGCCATCCTCTCTTTAACTTCAGCTTTTTCACAGATGGCATCAAGTTAGTGTCCAAAATTTGCTGACATTTTATAGAATCCATTTTTCCTTCTACTCGTGAAATGTTCCCTGTGCCACTGGCTGCAATACAACCCCAAAGCATTGATCCACCCCCATGCTTAACAGTTGGACAGAGGTTCTTTTCATAAAATCCTGTGCCCTTTCTTCTCCAAACGTACCTTTGCTCATTCCGGCCAAAAAGTTCTATTTTAACCTCACAGAACTTGTTTCTACAATGCATCAGGCTTGTCTAAATGGTCATTTGCAAACTTCAAACGCTGATTTTTGTGGTGAGGACGTAGAAGAGGTTTTCTTCTGATGACTCTTCCATGACAACCATATTTGTACGAGTATCTCTTTATAGTGGAATGGTGAACCACAACTCCAGTGTCTGCCAGGTCTTTCTGGATGGATTGTTTTCTCTTATCTGTTAAGTGTAAATGATGAAAATAAAATCTAACTTTTTGTGACATATTATACAAATGTCTAATCTGTCATTTGTTGCCTTTTGGAAATTTTTCCATCTTTTCTTGGTTTCTTTATGCACATTAATACAAATTGTTACCTGGGGTGCCCAAACATTCGAGCTCCACTGAATGTTGGTAAAGGCTTGGCTTTAGGCATTTGGGGTGGTCAGATTTAGTGGCTCATTCTACATTTTCAATTAAGACCACTGGCATAACACTTGGTTAACCGAATAATATTTGTTTATGGTAGTAGTGTGCTGAATCAGCATATTTTGTCATGTTTTGTTCTGCACAACATCAGCATTTTGGAAGAAAATGGTCCATTCCCGTGTTTATGCTATCCCAATTCAGTGCAACGTATCCTCCACGGGAATGCAGATTGGAGATTTAAGCCTACCCTAAAGCACTTTAAACGTCTGTCTGCAATTAAAAAAGAAGGAAAATAACTTATTTTGTAAGTTAGTGTGAGGAAACACTTGCCAGGTTTAACTGATTAAGAAACAGATTAAGGAGAATTTAAAAAAAAGGTTAAGGTTTACTAATTATTAATGATTTAACATTGTACTTTGATTCATTCGTATTAATTTTTCTTGATTCTGATTGATTTTTATGAGATATTTGATTTCCAATGTTTGGACATTTTAATCCCTGAGTTGGGACTAGAATGCCCTCCAGTTATCATGTCAGGCACCTCAAAAACCTCTGCTCATGAAGACACACTGGTCCTAAAAATGTGTTAGAATAACATACATAAATATTGTTCTTTGGCGGATTTTTTTCCCTTTAGCTTATGTATTCACTTCTTCCTTGACATACGGAGTGTCTTCTTCAAGCCTGAGGGCAATCCATAGTTTAACACACTGCTTTTATTTACCGTGCATCATGTCAGAGAAGAAAAGCAGCAGGGGTAATGCATGCAATGAAGATGTCAATGGTCCATGTGTCAGATGTAAAACAACATGTACAAATTTCCCTCTCAAAAAGGGAATCCAGCTTGACTTATGCAAAGTCGTCTGACCCCTGACAAGCTTTCTTAAGGTGCATACTGCTGACCAATCTTTTTTACCTATCTCCAGATAAGCATGACAAACAAAGCTGCTATTTTACATACCATGTAAAAACCTCAATTTCACAGTACAATTAAGATGCAATTCAAATGGGAAAGAGTCAAATGACCAGGCCCCCTTGTAGCAGTGTGAACTTGAGAACTGAGTCAGAGAAGGCTTAAGAAGCTTGTATACTTGAACTGGAAACATAAATGTACTCAATTTACTGTAAATGAACAAATGGACATGTTTGTAAAGAAATGCTACATTGACTTGATGTGAACGGGTTTGCCATATGTGACCTAGGGCGATATTTAGCACACTCCTAATTTGTGATCAACATGTAGTCAACATGTAGTCTGATGGGATGACATCTACATTTTATTAGTTGAAGATTATTCAGATTTTTAATCAGGCCAATACTGGTGTTATTTGCTGTAATAATCAACAAACAATACAAACCTGCAACAAGCTGAATGGAACAAAACCTTATTGCCACAAATCATGAAATAAAGGCATAAAAAGAAGAGTAAACAATGTTTTAGTGCATGGCAGTATTTAAGAATTAGGAGGCTGATTAATAGATCTGAAATGGCAATTTGTGTACATATTTATTTTATTTAACAGCCACATTAATTTGATGAACTGTTAGGGAAGTATGCAGCCACAGCTTCTTCTTCTTCTTTTTGAACCCTGCAGTATTCCCCATGTAGGTCTTGCTGTGCCACTTGCAATGGTATAAATGAAAGTAGCACAAATATTGTGATAGAGCTTTTTATTTTTTTTAATGGTAGCATTGGCAGCATTCATTACTACACTAAAAGTCAGCATCAGATCTGATGAAGGAAGAAGTGTTAAATGGAAATATAAATGTGAATATATTAAGAAGAGTGATTATTAGATTAAGGTTACAAAATACACATTCACATTTTTTTTCATTGAATACCTAATGAAATGTAAATGAACAGTATGCCACCAGCATACTGTTTCTCCCAACAAAGGTCCTTGTCCCAAAAAAGTGCTCTGGATTAAAATGAGATGCCTCCTTCACACCTAGCCATGCTATTTAATTCCATTCATTTAGATCCTCTGCTCTGCCTCTTCGCAGACTTGATTAGAATGAGAATCTGAGGCATCAGGGCTATAGATGTTGCATCTCTGGGGAATCATCTGACTGACAAAGATTGAGTGGATGTCCTTCCTTGAAAGACAACTGGCTGATTCGCTAATTTCAAAATACAAATCGATGGCAACACACAGTTAACAAACATGTACACACTGGGACACACACACATCTATGGATAGCTGTGTTTTAGACCTTTCGGTGTCTACAGCGAATATGCAGGCCCAGGAGAAATAAACTAATATGTCACTTTCTATTTACCTCAAAAACAGAGTGCCTGTCCATCATCTTAATGTGTCACATTTTGAGTATGAGGATGAGACTTTGCATTTCATCTAGGGAATGAATGGGGAGGAGAGAAAAAATGTCACGGAACAACAGAAGCAAAGCAGTACAGGTTTGGTACTTCAAAACTTTTTTTCCTTGGCAGCCATATAGTTACAAAAGTTACAATATAATTTAAATAAATATTGTAGTTCATCTTTCTCCATACCAAAAATTATATGTTCCATAAACAATTTACCTTCCAGTGCCATCAAGCATTAGTTATGTCCTCCAAATTATATTTATTTTCCTTCTCTTCTTAGGGAGTACTCACACTTGGCCCAGTTAAACCGTGCGGAGCACGTTTGACCACAAAGTCCGGTTGGTTTTACTAGTGTGATTGATTCGTGCTGTGCCCGGGCACGGTACACTAAACCATGCCTTAGCCCGTTTGAAAGAGGTGGGCCAGGCATGCCTCAGTGTGATGGCTAAAAGTGCCCGGGTCTAGTTCTTACCGGGTCTGATTATTTTGTTTGCAGAGTGAGTGCAGGCCGGGAGGGGGGGGCACAGTTCATAGCAACTGAGCCAAGTGTGAGTACGCCCTTAGTTTTTTATTGATTCTCAATCTGTTCTTGGTCATTTTTAAGCCTTTAAGTTTTAAAGGTCATTTCGTAACCCAACCTAATTAATTAAATTAGTTAGGAGGCGCTGTTTTGCTGTGCGGTGCAAGATGTGCTTCTTGAGCTTTGACATGTAAGCTTGAGGACATACTAAATGAAAAAGATTTATGGCCATTTCTCACTTGAAGAGAAACTGCTGGCTGCCCTGCATTAACCTGCATTTTGAAAATTAGACCCTTATCCCCATGTTACAACATTCTGGCATACAGTATTGAAATAGACATGTATTTATTTGTTGCACAGTTGCATTAAATTATAAGGCCTGGCTTGAGGGCGTCCGGTGCACGTTAATAGAATTGTGGCTCAGTGCCATGTTAAACTCTATAAAACTGAAGTTATACAAGATGGGTATCTGCATAGGACTTTATATGTGCAAAGCAATCAGCGGTCCCACACATTTTGATTCTCATTCAATGTATTTCTTTTCATTTTTTCCACTGTTTTTTAGTTGTAAGGTCAGAGGTTGTCAAAGGGGTGACGGTCCAGTTGATGGAAGCTCCAAATTAAGCAATATCCATTTCTGACATGGAATATATTAATGAAAGCTTTTAATATGATAATAGCAGGTGAAACCTAAACCCAAAGTAAACTCCACCGATTTTACATACCAAAGTCTGTTTACAGGTTTTGGCTAATGCATTTGTGCAAAAAGTTCTATAAAGTTTGTAGTGGCTCAAAAAGGGAGCTGCACATAATCTGATAAATTGCCTCAAGTGCCATTTCTTGAGTCAGCGTCAATTGCGGCTGAAGACTACAAAGTAAGAAAATGAAGAAAAATAATTAAATTAAAATCTGGTGTTTACCAGACCTCTGGAGCCCGATCATCATCTCTGCTGCAGGCTTGCGGCCTCCAGCTACTTTAGCCGCACTAGAATAACACACCTGAATCTCCCATCTAACTGTCTGCGTTTAAGTTGCAATGTGTAATGTAAGCTCCAGACTTTGACAAGGAAGAAGAATGTGAGGAATGAAAAAGATGAAATCTCTGGTTCTGCTGCTATGATCATAATTCAAAACACTGTCCATCCTAAGTTAGACAGTGTTATATGACTGCTATGAATGCTAATGCACTCTTTTTAATGGCAACTATTTTTACATTGGGTCTAATGTCTTTTTGATTGTTTGATTTAAGGTTAAATGTGTCTGTTAGAGGAGCAGTCCTCAAATCCATTCAAGATGCATTCAGGCAGTTTGCCAGTAAATGTCAGCTGTGGAATACATTTTCCCATTAAAACCATGGGGAAAGTGTATCTGGAAAGAAATATATATTATTTTATATAAACCAAATGTGATTAACCTTGATGATCACAGTGGAATACCCAAGCCGACAACATTTTAATGTCCTTCACTAGTTTTTGACAAAAGTGAGGATTGAATTCCAACTTAAGCATTTTCCATTACTAAAAGTCATAGAATTTACTGTTATTAGATATATATAGGTATGTGTGACACAGTTTAAATGTGATGATAGCAGCTTTTCTCATGAATACATATTAAACACACAAAAGCTGTGTTAAATGATCAATTCAGCACATGATTACATCTTGTTGAGATGACCTGTAGTTGTGGGTGATTTACAGGCAGCACTGACCGAATGATGTTATATCTTTATCTATGTTTGAGATCACTTTTACTTTCTTCTGAGCGTTTCCTTTTGACTTTGGATAATGGTCATTGCTGGTTTAAAGAGGCTCTTAAACTCTTCCCAAGTCTCCCGTGTCATTTAAGATTATTCCCCCTGTGGGTGCACTGTGGTATATGAACCCTTTTCTAGACTTCACATTGCCTAATGTTTCCACTCTGTGTGTGTAAGGACATTGTCTCTTGTGTTCACTTTCTCAGACTGGCAGAGGAATTTGGCACTCACGCTTCAGGCTGTAACCATTGTATAAACTGTAAAACAATGGTGCTGCTATGTGTAAATGGCATTTGAATGAGCAGCAGGCTTTAGCTGACAAAGAGGAGAACTGTTGAAACCTTTTCTATATTACACCTCAAAATTAGTCTGGATCACATTTAACCTCTTTTTTTTATAGGATTTTGATCTCATTTAATATTGATGAAAAGATAAATAAGATGACTTTAGTTCAGCTCATCATCCGTGACTGTGTCCAGATATTTCAGATATTAAATAAATAATGAAATCCAGGCCAAGAGTTTATTGTACCAAGTTGAGGTCGGTGGGTTGTTTGCCTGTTTACCTCATCCACCCTCATTGCTCAACCTTCAAGCACATAAGCTCCATTGTTATTCTTTGCCCCTGCTCATCATGTTCTTAGCAGAATGCTAATCTGTTATCCTCTGGTTCGGCCACAGTGGGGTTGTTTTTTTGTGTAGCTGTTAGTTGCACTGATGAAAAGACCACCTGTCATCCTCTGGCCCTTTGATTAGATTTGGGAGTCAAAGGGATGGATTAAATTGATATGACGTAGAACAGGCCCTCATGCAGCACTTACTCTGTCATTATCAGAGCTCTGATCTAGAAGTTCTAGGCATTACCGTACATCTTGTATTAAAAGAGGGTATATCCCTCTAGATTTACATGTCAGTCAATATGTATAAGAAAGAAATCATTTTATACATTTTTCTAGACTCTGGATGTGTTTATTGAAGTCATCAAGGCCCCAGGAAGTCTGGAAGGAGGGGAAAGTCAAATGGGAACTGCACGGTTTTCTGAAGTCAAAGGTAAAGCTGTGTGCTTAGTTGGCGGAAAACAGATCGCTGTGTTAAAATTTTTTAATTGCAATCGCCACTACTACTACTACTACTACTACTACTACTAAACACACAGAGAAATACAACTTGACTGATGCAGAGCGGGTACGGACATCTGAAGCTTTGCTAGTTGAGCTGCAAAAGCAACAAAGCATCCACAAAATTGCCAAGAACAGTAAGCCATTTTCTGAAGGGGAGTTTATTAAAGAGTGTTTCCTGGAATCTGCTGCACTAACATGCCCAGAGAAAAAAAAAATAGACGTTTGAGAAAGTGCCGCCTGACATAAAATTAATAATGAGCAGAACTGAGTTTAGCTTATTGGTCCCAGCCCTCCACAACAGACCCTGTTTCTCATGTGGCCATGTGGGAAAATTGATTGCCCACCCCTGCCCTAGGATAACGTATGTTGGAGACTGGCTAAATTAATTCACATACATCTAGCTAGCATACATATGGGCTACTTAGGTGTGTAGAAGCTAGCTGCTAGTCTGGGCTGTGAACATTAGGGTCTAACCCATTTATGGAGTCAAAACGAATATAATTTGGCCTTGATTTGCATTATAACTGTTGTTTATGTTTTTGAAGAAAAGAAGGATGGCCCTCAGAACTAACAATGTATAGTATTTTCACAATTGATTATTTAAAAACGTTTTATGGGATGGTCTGAACTAAAATTGCACATTATACCTTTCTAAGGGTCTTAAATGTCATGTGTGACATCTGTTATGTTGTTATTACATGTGTATACATTTGTATAGATGTTTGTACATTTGTATAGATTTTTCTTTAATTAAAAACAAAATAGTTTTGGATTTATGTTCTATTTTGACTATGTAGGAGAGATCCACCTGCCCCGTTTTCTTTAAATGTAACTATGTAACTTTTTTAAACACACTTGAAAATACATGCTTTCTTGCCTGAATGTTTTACCAAAAAAAAGTGATACAGCTCCCATATACTTTTGCCCTCTGGGATGTGCCTGAGGTCATTGGGAAGCTAACGCTCTAAATCTTTTGTTCCAAGTGTCAGTGTGACACTAGGCCTTACTGACACAGAGGTACAGAGGTTAGAATGGAGCTTTTCTATTTCCGTCCAAGTAAAGCACCTGTAAAATGATTTTAAAACACTACTGTAAGCATATCAGATGGGCTACACACAAAACTAGTACCATAGCCACATGTCTCAACTTACTACAGAAAAAATCCAGAAGAAAAACTCTCAGAAAATGGATATTTTATGAAGTTATTTCTACATATATGTCTAAGTTTTTCTTATTTCCTTTTGAAAAATGCAAAGAAAAAAAGTCAAAAAAGTGCAAAATACAAAACTTCTCAAATACAAAAACACATCTACATCAATCACACACATACTTGGAATAACTGTATACATAAATGTATAGAAATAAGTAATTATAAATTGATGAAATAGTGAAATGCAATAACTAAGGCCCTATTTTTGCTTTGACACAGCAGCAACCATCACAGGGTTAAAATGTTCTGGTCAAGTTTGGTATCAATAAATTCGTCTTCTTATTGGCTAAACAGGGAGGCCTGTCTCGTAACATCTAGTTTTAACTGTAAGTAATAGATGTAAATTTTTCCCACGTTGGTCCTCCTGAACTCTGCGACATGATTGGCTTTGATTAGGGCCATCTCGGGTTACAGTTGACGGATTAGCCAATAACAAACAGCACTGTAATCTGCTGACGTCAGTAACAGTGTAGCAGCCCCGGGGGGGAAGAGAGAAGTGATCAAAACCCACAAATGATAAACTGTTTAGCTTTCTTTCCGTTGAAACTCGGCCAAAAACTACACAAATGTGAGGCAACCAGCTCGTTTTGGATAAAATAGCTTGGATATTCTAATTCGTTGGATTGTTGGCGATTTTTCACCGCTGTGAATAAAGACACGAGGAAAAAGGTATGGATGCACACTCAACTTTAGACACTAGCGGCGCAATATCTTTCTGTATTTCTTTATTTCATAACAGGATTAAAACCGCTATAAGTCATTTTATGCTTTGCATGTGGGCTTAATTGAACCATGAGACTTTAAGCTTTGGTGTGCTGCATGAGCGTGTTTATGAAGATTTAATGCTTGCAATTTATGAAAACCTATGAGTGGAGAAAAAGTTTTCTCTTAAGTGGAGAAAATGGTCCCGTCAGTGGGACAGTGTCGGTAGAGAGGTTTAAAGTACATTTTAAATGAACTACTTATTACTTTTACTTGAGTAATATTTCATCAAAGTTTTGGTACTTTTACTTACTGGTACAGGTATTGATACAATACTTTAGTACTTTTTCCATCTCTGCTGTTTTTCTTTAGCTTCAAGGTTCCGTATCAGTCATGAGCACAATAATAACAGAAATAGTCACTGTCAATGAACATCTTAGGCCTATATTTGCATGACAATATGAGACTATATACAGTATTAATACACATTATAATGATTTCTTTATGCATAGTGTTTTACATTTAATTGTAACTGTATACCGTGGAAACCACCCAGGCCTTTAAGTTTCCGTAGTATACAGAAGAGTAGGGCGTTTTTATAGTCCAAGACATGTAGTGCACTCTTTTATACGTGGACTGACCTGAAAAAAAGCAATACTCCTTTGTAAATATTTAGCAAGCATAACCAGGAGAACTTGTCAGTAAGCATGCAGTGCACTTGGGCATTTTATAACTTATGGTCTTGCATCATGGCTTTTTGAGTGAGTGACTGAATTTCATTCCCCCCTGATAAAACAATTGGATACTAATGAATACTACAGCTTTGGTCTTGAATGCTAATGTGGTCTTCATCCATTCTCAGGAAGGCGGCTCACATTCTCCAAAATGCAATGCCATCCATAGAATCCAAAAAAGGCAGGGGGTCTGAACTGGGAGGATGGGGGAAACTGCACTTTTTGTTTTGTGGATGTCTGGGTTATTTGTAGCTACACAGGCCAAGTCACTCCTATTCTTATTCTAATTGGAACTACACCCTCTCTGTTTCTCCCATGGCAGCTCTTGTTCCCAGAGTGAGGACCCTAGTCTCACAGCCTTACACTCAGCCCCAGCCACCCAGACTTAGAGAGAGAGAGAAAGAGAGAGACAGAGAGATATGGAGGGAGGGAGGAGTCTAGTTGTGGAGCTCTATCCCCTGACTGTGTCTGCTATGTGAGTGGTGAAGCGAGAGAGAGCATGAGAGAAAAGAGAAGGAGGGGGGGCCAAGTGAGGGCTGAAGAGACTGAGAATGGATTGCCACTGAGAAACCGTGCGAGCGAGAGAGAAAGAGTGTGTGTATGCTCAGAATCAGCAGCGAAGACACAGAAAGTCTACAAGCTCACATTAACAAGAGAGCGTGCGAGGCATAGCTGACCACGGGCTCTAAAGAGTGACACAGACGGGAAAGAGACACACAAAGAGACAGAGAAGAGGAGAAAAGAATCGGCAGAAGAAGAGAAGGACTGAAGACAGACTACCAGCCTTCCACTGGTTAAAGGAGACACCACAGAGGGACTCTAGCATCCGCCACCCCCCCAGCAGTAGCAGCACAGAGGAGCACTGTCTCATCTTGTGCATTCCGTGGTGCCTGCCAACTTCAATTCCACACTTGCCCACTGTTTTTCATAGGTTTTGCCCTCTCCACTCCTCAGACATGATCCCTTGGGTCCTTCTGCTCCTGTGGATCTCTGGGCATGGTAAGTTTTCCAGATTAAGTTGTTTATTCATCACATCTTGCGTGCTTGTGACTGCTGTGTGACTTGCTGGCTGGGAACATTGTCTCTGAATACATCTTGCTGTGATGTCTGAGCTTGTCCTACCATTTGTGTGTTTAACTGCTGATAATATTTATGTCAGTTTCAAAAAGAGAAAGGAGGAATTTAGAGGGAAAAAAGTCTTTGTGGCTGTCCTGGGGTTAAGAAGCTACACTTTTCTCCATTTGTTATAGCCTTAACACCAGACAAGTTAAATACTTCCTATGTGGGCTTTATATTCCTGTCACACACATAGAAACACAAAGACAAAGCCCTCAAACCCCGGTTCAGTCAAGCGTTCACTCCTCAGTCACATTGTTTTGAACTGACAGCTTTTCCCATCGAGTACTACGATCCTACGGGGGGTCTGGTCAAAAGATAAGAGAGAGAAAAAGTTAATGGTGAAGTGCTTTAGAAGGCAGACTCATGAGTGTAGCGTGACAGCTCCAGCCCTTTGGACAGTATCTGCTGTTATTTTTATTCCTAGACAGTCCGTTTGTGGACAGAATGGGGATGGATTAGTTGTTTCCCCAGCTTGCCACCAGGTGGTTGTCTTTGGAAAACAAAAGAGGTGAGTAAAGTACAGCAGAACTCTACCTTTGTGGTGTCTGTGTGATATACGGACGCAAGCAAAGCTGAATCAGAGAGTGGATGTTTGTCAGTTACTAAGGTCATGTCCGGCCCACAACAAGCGCCCTGGTTTACGCTCCTCAGGGTTAGGGTCAATGAGCCGCCACAACAGCCACAACCTCTTTTCAAAGCATGACCCTGTCACATTGGACTACATTTAGGAGGGCACTATGTGAATGTGTGTGTGTGTGTGTGTGTGTGTGTGTGTGTGTGTGTGTGTGTGTGTGTGTGTGTGTGTGTGTGTGTGTGAATACAAGAATTTGCTGTGATCAACTTTTTAGCCGGCTCCTTTTTACATATAGAATATATAGAAACGGAGAGAAAATAATAACATCAAGACAGACCAATTTCAAACTGACTGGAGTGATGAAGCTTCTAATTCCCTCTCTGCCTCTCCTATGTTTTAACGGGTGTAGATTCCTTCCAGAGAGGGTGTCAGCTCTGCTGTCTGTTTTCTTTATGACTGTGTGTGACATGTTACAGTGACATGAGCTGTGTAAGTCGACCCAAAGATTGGACAGAGTCAAGGCAATGGAAGCTTTCTCGCTAGGTTGTGGCCTTCGTTATGGGGCAGTTATAGTACATCAGACTTGGCACTGTAGCAGTAACTGTTCCCGGTGCTTGCTTGTCTGTATTCTCTCCATCTAAATTTCATTGTCAAGTCTGTCTGTACCATCTGTGCTTACTGGGACGCATCAGTCATTAGTCTCTTCTCCTTGACTCTGTTGAGCATCTGCTAAGTTTTGTATCCACAACGGATTTTTCTCTTCTTTTTTAGATTTTTTTTGGCTTTTATTGCCTTTATTTATAAGACAGATTAAGCAATGAGAGTTGGAGAAACAGAGGGAATGACATGCAGCAAAAGGTCTGCAGGTTGGAAGTGAACCTACAGCTGCTTGCAATATGGTAACATGAATAACATCCAAGTTATATTAGACATTAAACTGTAGAGAGGGTTTGATTTATTGTCATGCAGTTCGCTTTATTTTGGTCTTTTATTTTGTGTTTTCATTGACATACCATCACAGGCTTAGTCACAGTTCTAGGAAGAACTAACACCATATCTGAGATAGTACCAGTTGGAATGGGATGGGATTGCTGTGCATTTCAACACAGTTTATTATTACCGTAATATAAAATACTTCTTTCCCTGCCAGGTAAACAGGGGATAACAACATACCTTCTCTATGCATACCTCTGGGGAGAAAAAAAAGTGTTTCTCTGTATCTTACTGTTCTACAAATTACGGCTCTGTTTATGTGCCAAGCGGTGTCAGCAGAAAGCTGCGGAAAACAATCTTGTTTTTATGAACAGGACAGAGGGGAGCTGTGGGTATAACAGTCATATACTTAAACATAGCTATTCTGCGAGAGAGCAAGAAAGAAATGGTGTTAAAAGAGAGAATGAGCAGGATAAAAGAATCAGTCCGTATGCAGAGGCACTGAGCACCTTTTTTCCCATCTCAACTTTGAGAAATAAACGGACCAAGGAGAAGGAAAGCTGCTGTGAGATGCTCCTGACTGTGTTGTTACCACATCTAGGGCTCCTTTTCTTTGCTGTCACCTGTCCTGCCAGTGACAGATGACACAACACCAGTCAGGAGGATCTGGGAGACAGTCTCCAGGAACACATTCACCTCAGGCCAAAATTGTCCAGGACCTCGTTCATCTCCTCAAACCAACTCCTCCTAGTCTTCCTCCCATCCAATCTATACAGTGTCAATTGTTTCTCACATTATTCACTTGACTCTTGATTTCACTTCTCACCTCACAGCGGCACATTTTTCCACCTCTCTCTCACTGACCGTCTCTCTCTCTCCGTCTGTTTTTTTTTAATGAGATGCAGTGTGATTGAGAACCATAGCCTCTGTCGGGAAAAGGGTGAGATATGTTAGTGCTTGATGTCCCGGTAGAGGAGGGGCAGTTTAAGAATAGTCTTGTACTGGATGTGCCAGGCTCTGAAGAAAATGTGCTAGAGATAAATCACACATTGTTAATGTTAAATGTATGATCTAAGTCCCTCTGCTTCTCTTTCTCTGTGTCTCTCTTTTCGCTCTTTTTCTTTCTCTGAATGACACCTTGTGAAATTTATATGCAATCTGTCTGAGCCACTTTTGGGGGTTTTTGGACCACTTTCTCGGGGAAATTAAATCTTGATGGGCTATTCTTGACTCAAGGTTTGCCCACTAGGGGCAATGCTGCTGCACAGGAATGAGATTCCCAACCCTCTTAAAATCTCCTGCCCCTTTCCTCCCCCAATCGCCTTCATTATATCCCACCCCCTTAGATATTGTGTCAGAACCCCCCTGATTTTACCACCCAGCCAGCCTAAGCGGTTTCTTAGTCCTGGAAAGCATGTCTTAGCACCCTCGGCAGCCCCTATTTCATTAACTGCTGTCTATTAACTGCTGACTGATGACTAAATCTGCTTTTCATGGGCGGCAGGCTTTGATACATATTTTTCAACCAAAGTATAATTAAATGTCTTTCCAATGTCCTGTCTGGATGTGTGGATTTTTTACAGATGGAGAAATCATTCTCGCTTCACCAAAGGGAAAGAAAAAAGAGAAATACAGCCCATTACATTGCACAACACGATTCAAACATAAATACCAATTTTTGTTCTCATTATTATGAATAGTCATTTGTAAGTGAGACAGACTGTTGTCTTACAGATTATGACACAATGAGGTAATTATTTGATTTATCCCCATTTGGAATGCTAAAACTAATATACATTTTTCTTGGATGTTTTCATAAGCCTAGATGTTCTAGCAGTCATATTTTAAACAAAAATAACATAACTAACAGCCACAGAATACAGACTACAATTGTCTGTATTCTAATGGGAATCTGGTACGGACAATTAACATGCCTGCTGGTAAGAAACACACAGAAGTGTCCTTGGCCTCTTTGTATGACTTACCCTCACCATACATGACAGTTGGTTTGAGTAATGCTAACGCTGTCTGGATTATGCCATGCAAACGCGGTGAATGACAGATGACGGCGTTAGTTCATGATGGAGCCCAGTGGCATGCAGTCTTGTTTTCTTGTTTGTGCTGCACGTCCCATCAAGGCTAGCCAGCTTAAGTCACCTCAGCTGCTGTGACCCCTGCTCATTTCTGTGCCACGATAGATTAAACCCCCTGTAATCCCTCTGAGCCGAGTGCTCTGTTGGATATTTATGGTAATAAGTAAACATATGAATAAATAATCTAAGAGGCTGCCGCTGGACAGCTGGAACTTGTAAGTCCCAACGTTTGGCAGTGGTTGTGGCATTAACAAGAGATGCTTTTTCCAAGAAAAATGTGTTTTGGCTAAGACTTATTTGGTTGATAAAACACTAGATGGATGAATAGATATATATTAATAAATCAGTAAACACAGATAAAGGTGGGCATGTGTTTGTGTAAGAATACAACCTTTCAATGGTTGTAGTTGGAGGGAGTACTAAGATAAAAATGCAGAATTTAAGTAAGTATAGTATATCTGGTGACTGCAGTTTGGGTGAAAGCCTCATTTCAAGTCTTTCAGGATTCAGGTCAGCCAGGGAAGGGAATATGATTAGTTTGAAGTGTTCTTGGTAAACCAGGCAACGATTTGCTTCCTCTCATGCAGTCAGTCAGCCAGTCAACAAAATCAAGCTGTTTACTTTTGGCCTTCATTATCCATCTAGAAGACTCTGCCTAGCCCAACAGTTTTCTTTAGTACCAACCAATCAGCCCTCAAGCCCCTCATCTCCTCTCTCTCTGAGACTTTGCTGCTGGATCTCATTCCTCGGGGATGAATTTATCCAGATTGGAGCACTCAGCAAAAGGGCATTATCCTGGATTACATGTCTGTTGGGCCGCAGTTTTAAGTAATTCAACCAGATGCTGTTGTGAACACTGGGTCACCTGTTAAGGCAGGGTTAGCAGCTGCACTTCTTCATTCTTTATTGTCGTATCTCCATACATCTTATACTTTATAATTGGACAACAGGAAGAGAGAAAGTTGGAAAATGTTTTAAAATAACTGCATGTAATAATGTTGTTAATATAGGGACGTGTTTGGAAGCCCTCTCTAACCCTAGTCAGGATTTTATTTGGTCACAGATTAAGGGATGGATTAATGGCTTCTAAATTGCAGTTCAATGCACATGAAACAACAAGCAGACCAACCAAAGGCAGCTCCACAGGGCTGTGTGTGTTCAGTTGTGGGGGTGCTATGAGTAGAGTAGCAATGGATCATACTGTATTATTTTTCCTTGGAGAGGACCAAGCTTCGACACTTCGTTTTTTAGCTTGACTGTGTGTTTTTTACCGCTAATCCTGTCACTACCTAGCCAAAGTTTTGATAGACACACATTTTTAACTCACTACTAGGATCTGCGTTTGCTTGTAGAAAGTGCAAGCGCTCTACAAGGTGGGTTCAAACAGTGTTACAATACAAGTTTGTTCCTTTCTTGGCAAAACCCTGCTTTACAAATCAGAGGTATTAATAGAACTTCAAGAAATTCACACTAGGAAAATGTTCAACTTAACGGTTCATTTTGTTTTACTTGTTTTCACCCGGTCTAGAGCTTATGCTGTATAGAAGCATGGAGCTTGGAAAAAGGCGCTTGCACCCCATATTTGAAACACAAAAATAGATACATAAATGCTGAGTTTTGCTATTGTTAGATGTGTTTTTAGAAATACAGTGCACATTGTTCACTGTGTATGGGTGATGTTGCTACGCTTGAGTCAACATCTGTCATGGAAATAGGTGAGCAAAACAAGAACAGAAGGTTATGCTGGTGGAAATGTGTGAGCAAAAGGGGAAAAAACAAAAAGGTATAATAAAAGGTTCTGTTGTGTTTTGCAAGTCACATGTTATTATTTTGTTCATTTTAAAAATTGTATTAATGTTTATTTTAAATAACAGTCAACTGAGTACAAGTATGTTTAGTTTATGCTAAAATGTAAGATAAAGCTTGGAATGTTTTAAATATATTCAAAAAATTCATATACGTTGCTCTTGTTAATTTCAACAGGGCAGTTTAGGATTAAATATATATACATCGCCATTCACAACAGTAGTTTGTCAATGGCCTTTTCACTACACGGCAACAACAACGAGGTGCAATTAAATGCTCATCTCTGCTGCAGTTTGTATGTGCAGATTGCAACTAAAAAATGAAGATTAAGTGGATGCAAAATCAGGTTTAGCTAATAATTACAATATTTAATTGAATTATCCAGCATGTTAGTCACACAGAATTGATTGAACATATGCCTCATACTTAAACTCGACACCTGGGTCAGTGCAGTTTTGCGTTTGAAGGTTAAGGTTTATTACCTGGGCATGATTAGTATTGTTGCTTGAACTGAATAGTATGCTGAACATATGTACACCCTACCTCATTTTAAGATATGGCCACTTACCAAATGTTACATCTCTTAAGGGGCTAATGCATGTTCGGTAATGTACATATAACCTACCAGAGAGCTTTTGTGATCTACAGAAACCGATGTTCGATAGGAGCCAGAAAGACACTAATTTGTATGTGAAAAATGTTCATGTATAAATTGACCATCCTGGCCTGAAACGTCCTGTCCCATATATTTTTGTTGTTGGTTGTATGGTGCTATCTGTGCAGTAAATCACATACATGCATTGTTGCAGCACAGTTCTGCAACCTGTGACATGTGACACAATAGCTTGAACCATTTGTGATTAAACCAGCCAGCCAATGCATCAACATGATTGTGAAATGCTGTTACGAAGGCACCCAGAAGATGCATGTGGTGCTTCAGCACCAGAGGCACTTGAGGAATTGGGTTGCTGATCTGATAACAACTTCTTAGTGTTAGGTGGGAAGTTTCTGGGACAGCTTAATATTACATCTGGATGAACTCACCCATCTCTTCTCTATCCTGTTTTCTTCCCAGCTCTTTCTCTGCTTCTCACTGTCCCAATGTCCCCATGCCAAAGATTCAAACCAATGGACTCTTGGAAAAATGTTTTTCATTCTGCACACTTCCCATGCATTTTCTGTGTTTATTCTGTGTATATGTGTGTGTGTGTGTGTGTGTGTGTGTGTGTGTGTGTGTGTGTGTGTGTGTGTGTGTGTGTGTGTGTCTGTGCATTTAATACTGTGCCACGGCAATTCCACCTGCAAGCCTTGAATGGCAATATAAATGCAAATCAGCCTTTTAACTTGTACAAGCAGAATCTGGGGAGGGAGAAGCTTCTCACCTGTGAATGAATGCGGATGTGTCTCTGCCTGCCATTACAGCTGCTGTGCATGTTTTGAAAATGACAATGGCATTAGATATCATACACAATACTTTTGTTTGTTAGAAAACCTTGAGGCTGTTGAATGTGTCTGGTCTCCAATATACCGTAATAAAGTACACTTTGGGAACAGTTGTTAAACAACATGGTGTTGGACAGACAAACGTACTGATGTGTCCCTGCCATCCCAACTTGTGTGCTTCCATTTCAGCGTATACTTTTAAACTGTGCTCAACAGTGCTAAATGGAAGGGCTCATTGGCTTCTATAGGAAAACCGGTTTCTCTATGGTACCAGACTCCAATGATGAGAGGTATGGTTTTTTGAAAGGCTATTACATCTGGCACTGACACCAAACAATAGTTTATTCAGGAAAGCACATCAGACACAATAGCAGCGGAAACGTGTTCTTGATCCAAGGCAAAACGTTTTAAATTGGTGAAAGGGGAAAGTGTAGCTTTGAGAATGAAAAATGGCTGCCACCCTCCCCCAGCACTCTCATGTACTATGTAAGTATATGTGCTTGTTTTTTTCCATCATATGCTAAATGAGGTTTTGAGCCACCTGCCTATCCCACTAAGACTTTTAAGCAATTGCGAAGAAAGGGCCATTCACTAGTGAGAAATGCAATGTTTGCATAAGAGCCAGAAACTGCCCATACCACCCCTCCCCACAAAACGCTTTTTCACCACAACAAATGTTGGTACTGTGCCAAATCCGTTCCTATTTGTGTATTTGTTGAGGGAACACAGGAGCATTTGACACTAGTCTTAGGAAATCTGTGACACAGGGTGCTTGGTTTGCATGTTGATAGAAAAGCCCTCTATTGGTCTCTAGACAAATTCAGGGTGAGGCCTGTGGCTCTGTCATTAAAGCTTCATCTGGAACAGCCTTACCACAGAAAATCATGCATTGAAAGAAACACACACGCAGACACACACATTCTATAACCTCAGTCACTTGCATTACCAAAGGGCAATCTGCCAGAGCACAATAATGGATAAGAAACACTGGAGGATCTGAGCACTGAGGGCTGAACAGTAGAGGTAGGTTATATAACATGCTATGAATTAAGGTTTTTATTGATCCTCAAACATTCATATATCCTTATATAACAAAATAGCTGTATTGATTGTAGGCTGGAATGTCTGATGTTTCTTTAATATGGGACTGCTAGAATTCACTCTACCTACTTTAATACAGAACCTATTTTTAATAATGTGGTGTCACAAGCAGGATCAGCAAAAGGCCATCCTAGAGATATTTCACTACTCTGGGTCTTTGCCACACTGCACCTTGTAGTGCCTTATATCTTAAGCTCTCTGTTTATCAGCTGGGCTGATAGAGTAAACAAAGTTAATTACGGTATAATTATGTTTTAGAGGCCACTCCAATATTCACTTTGCTGATTTGGAGGTTGAAGAGCTCTTGTCGCACTCTCTGATTTTTATTTTATTTCATCAAATGCAATTTAATATTGTGCAGGCTGGCCCAGGCACTGAAAAAACGCTAATACACATTGGGGAGTTTAAATGATTTGCTATCCTTTCAAATCTCTTGGCAGGGGTTTCAATCTGGCTGGCATCCTGGGGAATTCACAGGGGTCATTGCTCAGTCCCTGGAGGACAATAGTGCAAATCACAAAGGAGCACCTTTTAGCTTTCCACTTTCCTTTGGCCACTGCCCAATGCTAAATGGCAAAGGACTGGCTCGCAGTACTGGGCAGAGCAACCCCTTGCCTTCTTCTGTCTCTAACCTTTTAGACTGGATTTAATCAAATCAAAATACCACAGTCCAGAGCCATTTGAGACAACCTGAAGACAAACAGTTGAGGAACCAGAATGCCTTGGGGTGAACCAAGGGCGAGCCCATCCATTACTTCCTGTGCAACCAAGAGCAAAGGTACACGGAAAATGCCTCGGTACATGATGATGAACTGACTTCACATCAGAGATTGGATTAGAGTGGCAAGAGAAAGAGCCCTAAAAGCCATGCACAGTTTATTGAAGCCTTATCTAAAGTGATGATGTTACTAGAGAAAGGCCTGTGTAATGATGAATGAGTGGACAGCGCATCAGGCGAGATGGTGGATAGGCAGGTCCACCATGGTTAACTCGTGTTCTTTAAAAAGCAGGAAGTAGGACCAGTGGGTGGTCACAATAAAATGGACTGTCAATTGCTAGCACACTGGTTACCCTGCAGTGTCATCATCACACGTGTATCAAGTTTAGAGGTTCACTGCAATTTAGATCCCATTTCATCACTGATACCCATAAGGCATTTTGGGGAAAATGGTAGCAATGTTACTACTGAGATTTGTAGTCTCCCTGAAAGCACTGATCTCTGCAATGGTCGGGTTTGTGATATATGAAATATATGTCTGACCATGGACTGTTTATATCTAACATAATTTTTCTTTGGGGAATATGGAGTGTGATGGTCACTACTGATGCACAGAAAATAGAGTGAGAAGTAAGATGAAAATAGAAATTACATCTAAAGGGTTTTGTGGAGTGGTTAGAGGGAAAGCAAAGGAGCATTAAGGTAAAGTCTTTTTTTTTCAGGATGACTAGAGATTTTTTTCCCCTGCTGAAAGGCAATGTTATCTAAAAGTAGACAGATGATGGTAATGACAACACAATCCCTTCCATGGTAAACAAATATTTCTAGCACTTGGGCACAAAACTGAGACGAGAAGAAAGTACAACAAAGAAAGAAAGAAAAAGACATTTTAAAAGGAAAAGCATTCTTGTCACAAATTAAAACATATCTGCGTCTTGCAGCCCTAATCCTTAATGCCAGTGTATTTGTTGTCTGAGTAGAGTATTTGTGCAAACAAGCAGAAATGTGATTATTCCTCGCTCGTGTATGCTAATTTTATTACTTCACATTGTTTGCCTATCTTACTTTAAACAGCTTTGGTTCACTTCTCAATAGGACGTCATGCTATTTGTTGTTGGCAAAGTAGTCAAGTAACAAGATTTATGTTATTATTTATTTTTATACCCTTGTGTGACTTTTAGCTTATGTTTCTCTGTGATCTGGTCTGGGAAAGGTCTATTCCTTTGTTCCAATACTGTGTGACATGGGCACAGCAGGACATTAAAAATGCAGAAGGGCATCTAAAGATGATCGTGGAAGCACACAGTGGGCTGTTCATGGGTTTTTCCCAATTCCTCCCACATCACCCCCAGTGCATGGCCCTAAATTTCCCCAGGCTATTAGCGTGAATAATTAACAAGGCGTTCATTAAAAAATGCAATTTGCAGAAACTCTAACACAGCCTCATTTAAAACTTGGAGAAATTTATACATTTATGTTGGATCTCCTGCAGCCCAAAGAGTCTCCTCCAGATAAGCTGAATGAATGAAGAGTTCATGGCTTGTAGTCTCCTGTCAGTCCTCATCTACAGACTCTCTGTAATGCTTTGAACTTCCTTATTGTTTTTTTTAATTTTTATTTTCTTTGAGATGTGTAGAATCAGTTTAATGGATTAATTAGACAATATATGATAGATTTTATTAGCAAAACTACACAACCACACTAATTTCTAACATAGCAAACAAAGACAGCCATAAGTAATATGTGTAGAAACACTTTCAAAAACAAAATTAGTCATATGTCTGCTCTCTGGCATTAGTTGAAGGACTATCCTTAAAAGTGAGCCTTGTATGGGTCTAGGGATTGGTATTGTTGTTGTATACTCCAAAGCAGATCTCTTTTAGCTTCTTCTTCAGCTCTGATCCTTTTGATCATCACCTCCATATTGGATATAAAATGAGAATGAACAGCCTTGCAATACAAGTGACTTTCAGAGTTCTGTGACTCTTTGAAGGCTGCCAAACAAGTGTCTTTCATCTTAAAAAACAGCAGTTGCTTTGTACAAAAGGAGAACAGGACGAAATGAGAGAGAGAGGCAGTATCCAGGGCTTGGAAATTAAATACTGAAGATTGTGGGGTCATTACCTCTAAGGCCACCTGTGAGGGAAATGACATGTACTTAATTTACCAGGTGGGAATCTGTCAAACATCCTAAACCTGAAGAAGGGTGAGAACAAAAAAAAAGGTCAGTTGAGTAAGCCAAGTACTGTTTGCTTTCTGTAAAGTCATGCTAATTCCTTTCATCATTAATGAGGTGACAAACCAAAATGTGTTGCATGCATGAATGGGCTTCAACAGGAATGAATCTCAGAGACATACTGATAGTATTGAAATCTGTCTCTAATCTTAAATGATCCTCCTTGCTTTGCTATGAACCGTAATGGCCTTCTTCTGTGTCAACATACAAGTGGTTATTAGGTTTTAATCCAAGATACTGACCAGCAGAACAGGGAGTGAATTAAAAAGAAACAATTGGCAACAGTGAAAAAAGAGGCTTATACTCCCAGAATCTGTTATCCTTAAAATAATGATGGAACAGGAGCAGTAGTGTTCCCCCACTGAGACATAAACCAGATTTCAACCTAGAGCTCCCTGGAGGTGAGGGCCGGCATCTCTCTTACAGCACATCTGTTCCCTGAACATGGCCACCAGGGGGGCCATGTCGCCACCTTAATTGTAATGTCTCCCTTTTTCCCCCTGTAAAAAACTAGGCCAGTTTTCCATAAAAGGGCAAGGGGGAGAGCCACTATTTGCTGGGCTGTGTCGGCATGCCACAGAATTTAAGCTGACAGCTCTAATAAATTACAGCAACAGATCGCTGTGAACAAACAAAGCTTAATGGAAATAAAGTGAGAATTATCAGCCAAGAAATAAAAGGAAAAGAAGAATTAGATTAGTGCAAAGAGGTTGAATGAAACGATGTCAGGCCTGCATAACACAAGCATTAAATGGCAAATTGCCACTTTGAGAGATAGGAAATGTTCCGTTCTCATCATTCTGATGAAAATGGAGAATAATGAAAAAATCATTGAGCAGACCTAACACATGTCCCTTATCTAAGTCCTCAAAATATCCTCCCTCCCTCCATTGCTTTTCTTCTCTTTCTCTCTCTCTCTCCTTGTTTTGCCTTTTATAAAAAAAATCTGCAGAATGTTTTGCTCTGTAGGACCCTTGCTCCATCAATTCAGGCAGGCTAGAGAAAGCCTGGAAACCTATGTATGTCCTTAAAATGCTTAGGCATGGGGAAAGGGACAACAAGAGATGGGAGTAAGGTGAAATGGTATTTCAGGGGAAGCATTTGTCAGGTGCTATCACTATGAAAGCTGTCCATCTAGAAACCTCTGAAAGAAAGCCAGGTCTTTGTGACTTTCTTTTGGTTAGAAAACAAAATGAGCCAAATGCAGAAAAATGTACAAGCAGCCAAAATGCAAAAAAGACCCAAAACGTGCAACAACCCCATCAGAACATGAACTGCCAGGTGCACAGTAAGTGTTGTTGGACTTAATTTAAATGAATGAAAGCTCACAGCTTGGCAAAGTGAACACATGTCCTCTAAGGAAAGACAGGGATAAGAGTCTGAGTCATATCCATTTGATAGAATTTAGGCAAAGCTTATTGAAGTGCTCTATGGTGAGTTTAATAACTTGGCACCATGAGTAGTAAAGATCAATCACAGAGGTTCTACTTTTGCGACTTTCTTTTTCCAGCTGCCACTTATGTCATTCATTCCCTGATGTTTAAATTAGGTGAAACATTGTATAAGTCCTCCTTCAATAATATCTGGCCTTTTTTAGTAAGAAAAAACTTTCTGTCAGTGTTTAATCAGATAGTGTGATTGCCTTTTGGGCTTTTCAAGAAAATAAAAAACATGCTTTTTAGTTCTCAGATTAAATGGAGTGGTTGAAGATGCCACAGGGGTGCTGTTGTGTTGCTGAATCCAATAGTAAAGCATCTGCACCCTGCGGGTAGGTCCTTAACCACAGGCTGAAGTTCTCTCAAGCCCACTTTTTTAACCAGAATGTATTGGACCTGAGCCAAAGTTAGCCAGCACCATGGACATAGAATCCCACTGTTTTTATAATGAGCACTGAAAAAGAACTCAAGAGGTCAGACACCACGAGACTCCAATAAAAACTAATTGAGAATGTCACTCAATAACAATAAAACAATAAGCGGAGCTGCTTTTCCTTTATACATGGGGACTGTTTGTGTAAGAACTAATAGAGGATCGAGAAGGGTAGCTTAGGGAGAGGGGTGTAAGGCATTATACAAGTGCCTGGGAGATACTTTATGACGTGCTTTTTAACCACATTCTGTGTGTATTTATGTATTCACATATTTCCATGTTTGTGTGTGTCCCTGCCTGTACCTGTGCGTGTTTATGCATGACTTGTGCCTGACATGTACTCTATGGCGTTTGTGCACTTAGTCTGTGTGTGCATGCATGTTTGTGAGTGTAAAGAGACCACAGAGGGCCGTCAACAGAAAGCACTGCATTTCGAAAGGTGCCACAATGAGTTTGTCACCAAGAGCCTAAACTTGTGGAGAAAGGGACTGCAGAGAGAGAGAGACTTTCCCTAGGCACCAAGAGTCTGTCAGACTGATTAAGTCACACGGCTGGAGTGTGACTTAGGAAACTGTAACAGAACATGCTAGGGGAGCATGGTAGGAAAGCAAAGAAATAAAGAAATAAATAGCAACATGTAAGTATTAACATGACTGCATGTCACATGTGCACTTTCTTGTACCTGACCTTAGAGACTCATGCTGGGATACTGCACACCAGCCTGCTTCCCATCATTCCACCCCACAGCTCCTTCACCCTCCGGCGACATAAAGCAGGTCAGGGGCATCTTGAAGTTCACGAAATGCAACATGACAGGACAACTCTAACATATGCCTGTGTGACAGTGAAGCAAATAGATGACTGATGGCAGAGCACTGTGTTTTAAGGGGAAGGGAGAACATGTAGTATAACTCAGACTGACTGAATCTCTCTCTTACACACTTACTTACTTCTACTTTTAGTTTCTTCTTAGACAAACAAACGAGTCAGATGCTGCATGTTTTGACTTAAGAATGTTAGGATCCATACTCTTTTCTGAAATATAAACACATACAAAACAACAGATCACTCACAGGCCTGTCTCTGCTCCTGTATGTCAGAAATGCAATGGACCTTGAAACCCTCTAGAAAGAAGGGCAAACTATTATGCCACGTGGCCTTATCAGCCTTATCAGCTAACAGACTTAAAGATGAACGCTTGGTCTTTGTTCAGGGGACCCTGGCTGCTCTGAGATGCCCTACTTGGTCTCTATTGGCCTCTCTGTGCCACACTAAGGAGCACTGCAGTCTTGTTGGTATATAGCAGAAGGGCAGCATCATTACCAATACTGAAGGCTACCCACATAGAAATATTTTAGCATAAATTGCAAATGAGAGAAGAGATGGATAATTACTTCCAGTAAAGCCAGGGACATGGTTGATTTTGCTCACTACCTTGGAAATGTAAAAAAGCCTGACATCTCAACTTTGTCCTCCTACTACTAAAATTAACATCACATGTCCTCTTCTCCACAGTACCTAAAGTCCCACTATGCCAAAGCACAATCTATAGCACCTCTAGCATCAAATGCTAATTGCTCTGTATTCAAATAATGAAAAGGACTCCCTGAATTAAAAGTAATTTAGCGAGACACAGTGAGTGCAGTGCAGCACTGCAATGCCTACGTGCTAATATCTCTGCTGTCTTGCATAGAGCTCTGATAGTGTAGTGCCGAGTGAAAAGATGTCCTCTCCATATTAAAATGCAAATTCAAACCTTCGCTTTTCTTCCTGAGTAGTTGCTTGATTGCAGAACAATACACACATTTAATAGGTTCAAAGTATTCTGGCAAACAAGATACAAGAAAACGTCCTTTGTGAGAAAATATGGCTTTTGTCTGTGTTCCGGTCGCAAAATCAATGTGTAGTAAACAGTGCTTTGGTCTTTGCAAAGATTTTAATTTGTCAGAAAAGAACTTGATTCAGCTGCGTTACTTTCAAAGGGAATTGAAACAGATAGATTTCTCAGTGCTGAGAAAACTGCAGGAGGTAACCCTCCCCCCCTTACATTGGTGCAAACAATGGGGCAGTGTGCACCTTTGATCAAGGGCATGTCTATGTTGATGACAACGACAGATCTTCAGGCTGTCCCAAGAGTGTTGTAACCCTACCTTCAAAGTGCACTTGTTTTTCCTTCCCAACATCCTCTTTCTCTACTGCTTCCTTTACTGTGTTGACTGAATCTCTTATTTGTTGAGATCAGTCAGCAACACCAACAAAGCATTGCAGAGCTGAAACCGCTGATTATAAGTTTGGACAATATTTTTGCCCAACAAAATATACACAAATTAATAAATTATGTATTATATATTTATACATATTCCTTAAAAAGTTCTCTGTTTATCCCTAAAGTAATACTATAACTCCATTACTGTGATTTACTCACTGAGTATACATTTTTAATATTTCACAGTATATGTGTGGGTGTGTTTTTAAAAAGAAATGTGGGATCAGTGTGAGAGGCCAGTTTCTCTTTTTGGTCTGTCCCCAATTTCCTTAAGGCCACTTTGTTGTAACCTCTCTCTGCACTGTATAAGCAAGACGGGCATAAAGAGCAATCCTCTATGACTGGGACCGACCCCAGTGCTGAGGCTGGGTCATGGCCTGGGCCACCAACATCAGCTGGGTCCCTTTTCCACTTGCAATACATACTTGGATAGCAGTATACAACTGCAGGCAGCATGTAGGGGTCATAGTGACAGACACTTGCAGAGATGGGTGCCAGACAGGGTGCCTGGTGGTTCGCTGACCATTTTTTAATTCACAATGAAAATTAATTGAATCACACAGGATTATTGTTTGTATGTTAAATGTAAATAAGGTGCCAGAGTGAATTAAAAAATCATCAAAGTAGTGCTTCACTAGCATGGACCACGCCACAACCATGTGTTAGTTAAAGATTTAATGAACAATATGAATGTGCAGATGAACATTATGAATGTGAAAATTGATGTGGATGTCGTCCGATGGCTGGTCTGGGAGGATGTATGATGACCGGGTGGAAGAGACTCAGGGTGGGGATCCGTCTCATAAGCAGTTTTCGCCGAATAGTCTACAGACCCCAGACGGTACCTAGAAGAGACATGAGAGAGATGAGCAGCAGGAAGGGAAGAGGGGTAAGATGGATGGAGAGGGAAAGGAGGGTGGGTCAAGCAATCAGAGACACAAGCCTGGCTGTGCATGTGCACGGTATATGTAGTTTTGTCTGGTGATTAGAGGTGTGGTTTAGGCGTGGCCCTGCTCCCGAACCTTAGTTAACAAATTAACTCCATTTCACTAGCATGGACCACGCCACAACCATGTGTTAGTTAAAGATTTAATGAACAATATGAATGTGCAGATGAACATTATGAATGTGAAAATTGATGTGGATGTCGTCCGATGGCTGGTCTGGGAGGATGTATGATGACCGGGTGGAAGAGACTCAGGGTGGGGGATCCGTCTCATAAGCAGTTTTCGCCCGAATAGTCTACAGACCCTCAAAAGTGTCAGATTGTGTAGAACTGAGTTGTGCGTGGGCTTGACTGAATATCAGCATGCCTGAGATGACCAGCGGCCTAGGACCTGAATGGTTTCTGGCAACTGTTGATGCTGCGCCGATGCGGAAAGATTTGGGTGAGGTGGCTGAAATGCAGAATGCTGTTCAGCGGATTCTGAAAACCGAGTCAAGTGGCCATTTTGAATTAGTGAAAAGTGGGCGTCGTAGAGATGCCTTGGCGGCGTACCTGGAGCCGATATGTTTGATTGATATTATACCTGGCAATAAAGCTGATTCTGATTAGTAGCTCGTAGGTTGAAGTAGGAGCGGGGGTGGAAGACAATGGGAAGGACACTAAGTGTGAATATGAGAGAGTTTGAGGTGTGGATGGTGATGTCTGATAAACCGGGGATGATGAGAAGGATTATAGACAGATGAAGTGAAAAGCTGTACAAGCGTTGAATGAAATGAGCATGGGTGATGAAATTGCAGATGGATGTAACGTCCAGAGAGGGGAACGGAAGCCGATATGTGGCTTGATGTGCCTTAAAGCAATTCCAGCCAGTTAAGTAGGCTGAGAGAGTGCTGGGCAAGACTGCTGATGATGGCGTCTTGTGATGCGTAAGAAGTTTCTAGGCTGGTGTGTTAGTTGAACGTTGTGGCTAAAAAGGTGGAACTGGTGTGGGGTGAATGTCTGATTCTGGAGCCGAGTGTCTGAATTTCTTTATGTAAGATGTCTTCTACTGCTGTGTTTGAGTAAATGAGTATGGACTTGTGACCAGTCATGCCCCCAAAAGTAAGTTAGCCATGACAATGGAGCAAGGACATGGAATGCCGAAGGAGACTGGACACCGTGCCGGATCACAGAAATCCGAGGGCTAAGCTAAAACAAACCATGACCCCCGCCGAAACCGCCAAATCCACGGAGGGGGCCCCGTCCGAGACAACACAAAGAAAGACAAGAAAGACACGAAAGGACAGACAAGAAGGAAGTCGCCACAGAACTAATCAAAATGGCAGAATCGAGATGCCAAGGAATAACAGGCGGCAGAGAAGAGCAGAATGAAGCACAACCCGTCTCCGAGGGCAGCAACGCCAGAAATGACAATGAATCAGGTCAATGCCCGAGAACCCAATGCAGGTGCCAGGCCCAGAGGTTACCTCATTGGAGAGAATGATGGCGAGATTGCGGAAATCATCAACAATAGCACACGACCTAAATTGCCAGAGAGAATAAGCTGGTGCAGAGCATGGGAGACCGGAGAAGGCCAGCGCACCGACAAAGCCGGCCAAATGACTGGAGCTGCTATGGCTGGAGAAAAGCTGTGAACACAAGAGCAAGACACATTCGGGTGTTGGGGAAGGAGGGGGAGGGGATGAGGGGATGAGGGTTGATGGGGAGGGGGTAAGGATAGACCAGTTGGAAAGAAGAAGGCTAAGAATCGTTGAGCACGATAGTAGACAGGTCCCCTTGGGTAGCCGGATGTGGCACTGGGATAGCAGCGGCCAGCTTTGAAAGGAGAGAGCAGAAGCTGAATGGCCAGGACAGCCGAAGGAAGGGTAGAGGAAGGGATGAAGGGATGCATGTGCACAGGGTCTGGTGAAGCCTGCGAACACAGGGATGAAAAGGCGGAGAACGCCCGAGACATGACAGACAGAGGGAGCAGGCACATGGGGAAATACAACCTGACCATCGCCAGTGGAAGCTGGTGATGAGCGCTGTGGCCGTCGAGGGCTCGTGACGCCACCGGCCGTAGCCGACGCTGGCGGGGGACCCAGAGGATCAGGAGGCCCAGTGGTTGTTGCCGCTGAGGGTAGCAATAGAAGCAGACGAAGCAGCCTCACAGTCCCCGTCATTCACTTAAGTCCTCCGTCTCTAACACAAAGAGCAAAATACATTTGGGTGTTGGGGAAAGGAGGGGGAGGGATGGGGGATGTGGGGAAGGGGAGGGGGTAAGGACAGACCAGTCGGAAAGAAGAAGGCTAAGAATCGTTGAGCACGATAGTAGACAGGTCCCTTGGAGCAGCCGGATGTGGCACTGGGATAGCAGTGCGGCCAGCATGGAAAGGGAGAGAGCAGAAGCTGATCGGCCAGGAACAGCCGAAGGAAGGGTAGAGGAAGAGCTGAAGGGATGAAGGGATGCATGTGCACGGGGATGTGTGAAGCCTGCAACACAGGGATGAAAAGGCAGAAATCGCCTGAGACATGACAGACAGAGGGAGCAGGCACATAGGGAAACACGACCCGACCCCCGCCAGAGGGAGCAGGTGAAGCACGCTGTGGCTGACGAGGCCTCGAGATGTCAGACGAGACGCCACTGGCCGCGGCCGACGCTGGCGGGGGACCCAGAAGTGCAGGAGGCCCGGAGGTTGTTGCTGCAGGGGACAGCGACGGGCTGAGCGACCGAAGTCGCAGAGGCCAGAGAGAAGTTGACAACATGTGATCATTCGAATTATTAGAGGCAATAACAGTCACAGTAGAAGATCATAGACGCAGTTATTTGCTGGCAAAAGTGCGCCAAAATTAATGGCAGTCAATGATACACTAACGGCGGGCGACGGCTCAAAAGCGGAAAACTGCGCCGTATGAGCTCCGCATACAGAGGAGAGGCGCATGGGGAAACGCGACCAGACCCCCGCCAGAGGGAGCTGGCGATGCGAGCAGTGGCCGATGAGGCCCGTGACGTCATGCATGACGACGCCGGCCGAGGCCGACGCTGGTGGGGGACCCGGAAGGGCCGGAGGCCCGGCGGCAGCCGCCCCCAAGGCAGCGACGGAGGCTAGGAAGAGCCGATACAATGCAGTACAGGTGTCAATGAGGCACAGTAGAAAGCGGGCCACGGTCCAGTCCCAGACATCGGGCGTCATCTGCGGAGGTAGAGACGGCCGTGCCATGCGGGAGGGCGCGCAGCGCCGAGGAGAGTAGCAGGCGCATCCACGGGAGGAAAGCCGATGACAAGGAGAGTGCAGACGACGATTTCACAACCTTACGGACTGAGGGAAGAAGCCTGAGAGCCGCCGAAGCCGAAGCTGAGGCTGCTGGGAGCCGCTGGAAGCTGAAGCCGAGGCAGCTGGGAGCCGCAGGGAGCCGCTGGAAGCTGAAGCCGAGGCAGCTGGGAGCCGCAGGAGCGCCGCGGCCGGAAGCCGAGGCTGAAGCCGCAGGCAGCCGGGGAACGCGGCAGGAGAGTGGAGATCCGAGCGAAGCCGAGGCGCTGACCGCGAACCGCAATCTGCGCCGTTGAGACATATGACGGGATCCGACTGCCGCGGCGTGACTGAAACATGCCCTGTTTCGAATAAATCGTCGTACAGATAGTCATGGACATCAGGTGAGCGTAGCCGTAGCTCCGGATCCATGACCGAGAGCGTGAAACGCCGACCGGCTTGCGTCAAGCAATCAGAGACACAAGCCTGGCTGTGCATGTGCACGGTATATGTAGTTTTGTCTGGTGATTAGAGGTGTGGTTTAGGCGTGGCCCTGCTCCCGAACCTTAGTTAACAAATTAACTCCATTTGTTTATAAAACAAAAAAGTGCCAGTGGAGAATCAGAGGTCCGGGCTAAGTCCTGAATGTCCTCAAATCCTAGAAACGCTCCTGTGTACACCTGAACTCAGATAATTGGAAAATAAAGAATTTAAATGAAAAATTAGTTATGTGACTTTTAACATTTATTCATTTCATCTGATAAATTTGATTTATGTCTGCACAGTATATTAACTGGCCCTTGGCCTCCTGTCTTTTGTCAAAAGTGGCTCGCTGGCAAAGCAGGTTGAGTATCCCTGCTGTAGAACAGCAATAGTCACTACTTCGCAAAATACAATGGCAATGGATGAATCCAATGACAATCTGATGACAACTGATCAACTGAGTGGTTTTCCTCTTTTTTAAACATGAATGTGCTTGACATACAGGATCTGATGGAAATTTGCCTGTTGGATTTTGCAGTCCATTATCCTGCAGTGTTGCAATCTTGGCCTAAGGTTGAAAAAAGGTCTAGTGGGAAACTGTATCTTGCCAGTAATTAAGTTACTACACCACATCATCTACACCACACACTTTCAGATTATCTTTATTATCGGTATTTATATTATTTTATTACAAGTACTTACTTTTCAATTTTATGGTCACAGGTTAATATAATTTATATTGTGCTACCGACTCTTTCTTTATTACTCTAATTACACATTCAATTTAATTTTAACGTCACTTACGCCGCAAAATTGTTTCTTTCTTGTATCATGGCCGCACATTAAAATACCTTTATTTGACGCCATTTTGCTTACTTTCAGTCTACCATATAATTATTGTCTATTGTTTGTCTGTATTTCTTGTGTTTTTACTTGTTTGTGTGTTGTTTGCTGCTGCTGTAATAAGAAAATGTCCCTGTTGTGGGATAAATAAAGTATAATCTAATCTAATCTAATCTAATCTAATCTAATCTAAATGACAGTGTGTTGCTTTGGAACAGACAGAACAACTGAACAACAAAAAATGGCAAAAATGGTAGGTATCAGCATTGGCATACCAAATATACAATGTCGTCCTGTCCATGTGCCAGGTTGCAGTAGACTTATTCGGATCAGAAGTCGTTCCAATAAACAAGTCTAAAGTCTAAATTCACTAATGGCCATTACTTATTTACATACATGATGTATTTTTTCGATATAAGTATATTATTCAACAAATGTAGCATATTAAAATATGTTTTAAACCTTTAACAGGAGCTGTACTATATATTTACATGTTAAGTCCCACTGTCAGCTGGTCAATAAAACAATAAAGTACATCAGTATAATGAAAAGAATATGCCAACTGAGTCAGACACGGAGCCAGCTAGACTCCTTAATCCAGGCACCCCTTTGCTTTTGCTTCTTCTTGCAGAGTGCTCTGAACCTGCTGCGAAATTGAATTTTCCACCTCTGTGTGTTCGTGAACCAGCCAAGCACTGCATTGTCAGAGTACTCAATTAGCTCCCAAGGCGGAAGCCAAAATGTTTTCCAACAGCAAATGTATTCTTCACAGGGCAAACTCTCATTAGCATAAAGCTTCTATTCCTATAGCACAGAGTGCCTTCCCAAGGTTGAAAAAAACTGGCAAAACAGCCTAAAGTTTTAATATCAGTGTCCCTCCATGCCATATCATATACTTAGGGGTAGTGTAGCCTCCAGTGAAGAGAAATGTTAACCTCTGCATAAAATATCTCATTAGTATTAGTAAATACCTTTCCTGGTGTGTGAAGCACCTTGCAGAGACATTCTGTAAGTGCCTGCATCCCTTGACATCATAATTCACGTGATACAGAGAGCACTCCTCAGAGTCTTGTATTCTTGTATAACTCATGAAAACAGATGTTGAAATGCACCTGTCCTATTTTCTCATTGGAAAAGCTGAGCATACAGAATACAGGTCCTGTGATAAATATAGAGAGTAAAAGAGATTCCAGCCTTTAGGACCTTATAATGCTTACTGAAAGATGTTTAAACAAAATGAATCATGTTGTTGACCGAATGTGCTGACAATGAAACATTTGGCTAAAGCATTAGAAATGATCAGCACTGACAAACAGCTAAACATTTCTCTAGCAAAGTGACATTGAAGTCAAACAACTATAAAAAAACAAAACAATTCAACTAGTCTTACTTGGAACCATTGAGTGTAAATATTAATGGACACTGCATCTGGTTCGGTGAAGTGCTGCAAATGTGGAAGTGCCTTAAACCTGCATTCTGTCTGAATTCCAGCAGAGGAAGACACATGCGGTTGCAAAAGGAGGTCGCTTTCTATAGAAGTCTATGGCAAAATTACCCCCTTCTTACTTGATTTATTATCTCAGTAAACATTTTCACAATGAGTTTATGGTCTCAATCGCTAGTTTTAAGTCTTCTGCAACACAGAATGATATTCATTTTTTCAATTATGGTCTCGTTGATTTCCATCACTCCTCCCTCTCGTCTAAAACTGTCAGATCCGCAACCAGGGTGACTGTGCCCGTAACAAACCAATGGGTGACGTCACACATGTGCTGTCCATTAACACACTGTCTATGCTTGGAACCCATGCGCTCACTTTTTTTTGACTAAAGTTGCACTGTGGCAGCAATACAGTGGAGGTAGCAAAGGCGGCCGTATAGTCAGGGGGTTGAAATCTTGGCTGCCAGTGCCCAATAGTGCATGCTCATTCTCATTATTAAGGTGCCAGCGACTCCAAATTTAGAGCTCCTGTGCTTGTCACCTGCCCTGGGCCTTGTATATTAGCCCCAACACACATACATACACGTGACAGCTCCCATCAAACTGGCCATGAGTATGAAATGGGATGTGGTTTTTTTTTTTATGGTGGTGGTAGGAGTCTCATTCACACCACACACTAGTGTAAATTTTGCCGACAGCATTTCCTGCTGAGGTTCCTGTCACAAAGATCGGGTAGAGATCAAAAGTAAGACAAAGTATCACTCTGCCCATGCAGTTTTAAGTAAATGTGACTGCATGCAAGGCAAGGTAATCATGTTTCTTGTGATCTATTTTTCCTTTTTTAAATTGAACCTTATCTTTCACTGCCAATTTCCCCATAATTATTATTTATTTGATTTAATTCAAGGAAATTTAATATTAAATCTAATAAACCCTCCTGTGGTTATAAAATTAAGCATCTGTTATTGTTTTTTCATGCACATGTGATGGCTGATGGAATAATTTGATGTGTAAAAAAACCTGTTAATGAGTTCAATTGATTCACTTCATAGTCCTGCAGCTATTCAATTTGAGGCTGAAGTAATTAGAAGGAAGAAAGGGTGAAAAAGAATGGAACTGGCTGCCTTTTTCCTAAGTGGAAGTCAGAGTTGCAAGAACATACCTGAACTCTGAGATGTTAAACATCAAGAATGAAATTGGAAAAGCATTCCCATTTTTCAATCCATGTGTGTATCACTGAAGGCTAGTGTTGGTTGGCTATGTGTGTGTGTGTGTGTGTGTGTGTGTGTGTGTGTGTGTGTGTGTGTGTGTGTGCATGCACGTGCATGTGTCCGTTTTTCAAAGTGGGCATTTGTTTCCGCTGTAAAGCTTCTGAGTTAACCTTCCTCAGGCTTTTAATGGAGCACTCGGATTACTGTGCCCTCTATAAGGGAAAGACAGCACCAGGATTAACCTTGTTTTAAATGTGCCGTTTGAGAAAGATTGGTTGACCTTACTGTGACCAAAGCTTTAGACGAACCCTCACACTTGATAGAAACTGGCTGTTAATGGACTTCATAGTGCCAAGAAACACCCTGATGACATATGCTCATGTTTGAGATTAATATCGTTTGCCTTCCAACACTCACTACTTGCTATGGCTTAAAATTAATTTCCTTCTTTGGGAAGTCATTTTGGCCCCTGTCCCTTGGCAGACCTTCTTTGAAGCCATTTTTTTTTTCTCTCAGAATGACTATGATCTAATTTTGGGATTTGCGCTGATCTCACCTGCCTTAGCCAGGAACAGGTCTAAATCTCTATAGCCGGGAGTCAACACGTTCTACACCACTTGTGTCGAGGCTCTATTCTGTTTTGAAATGTGATGGATATAGGTATACAGGCCAAACAAGGCAAATAAATGTAATCAAGAGGCTTGCTTGTCAAATGTTTCATAATTTTGGCAGAACATACAACGTTCAGACCATAGACAGTCCTCCTCAGGTCAGGAGAGAAACAGAGGCACTGTAGAAATAAGGGAAGCGGTACCTTTAATCATCCCCATTATCAAAGTCCATTGCCTGGGATTGGGGCAGTTGGATTCTCTGTCTGCGATGAGCTGCACTTCCTGAGAAAATGAAACAGGATGATGGAGATCAGTGACAATACCGGCTGGATAATCATACCCAAATCACAGCAATCTGCTCTCAATCTCCACCCCGATAAACACGTACTATCGTCAATCCCTCCCCACCAAATCCCTAAATCCTGACAATCTGTAGCACTCAGTTTAGGACCTCTGTTAATCCACCTAGCAAGTCCACATTACTGGACAGGAAGGTACAAGATCCCCTGGACCCTTCGTCCCTCTTGAAACCAAATTTGGCCTTTAATGAACTATTTTTATACTCCGCATAACCATATCCATTGCTATTTGATGGCCTCCTGCTGAAAGCAAGCAGGTGTGTAGACACATTTTTATGTGGTCATTTTTATGTTGTCATATCTGCACTTGAAGCAAGAAAAAAATGCAGACTTAGTTTTAGTCTTAAGCATGTATTTATTGAACGACAACTGGAATATCAATTTAAATACCAGCGTAGGGTGGAAATGCAACACAAGAGGATTTAATGATTACGGCAAGATACCTTGACAGCATGCCTGATGTGGGTGGAATATGTTAGGTTTATGAAAAGATGTGTGCTTTTGGTAAGCATGATTCAAATACATATTGCCCCCAGTGATAAGAAAACGCTTTATTGCTAAAACATTTGTTCTTTTTTTTTAACCAGTAACAGACAAAGTGCAACCAACAATGTAGCCCCAAAGAGCAAATGTGTTGCTTGTGTGGTACTGGAAACAAAGGGTCCCAGCTTTGTGGCTAAAGAGCAATTCCAGGAACCTGAAATACCAATTGGCTCACTGCTGAGTTTGATAGGATGAGAGATCTTGATGAATGAAATTTACCTTGACTCTTCCTGATAAATCCACTTGGCTGTGGACCTAAGCTCAAGCACCATTTATTGCATGGAATCCCACTATTTGTGACTGGAGTGATTGCCAAAGATGTCAGAAACCAATATTTGTATCTTGAGCATTGATACAGAAAGTGTTAAAAAGTAAACAGTAACAGTCAGAAATGGGTGTATTGCCAAGGTAAGTTTTCAATTTGCCTTGGTTTGTTTGGTGCATACAATAAACATATTAAAAGGGAATAAACAATTAAGCAAGTACTGCTATAGTCAAGAACACAATGTACTCAAAACCCTTAAAATTATTGTAGAAGAATGAAGCAGTTTCTCCTACTTCCGAAGGGCTATTCTGTCTTTGCACTGTATCACAAAAAAATAATCCCTTGATTTGTTTCTTGACAAGTGTAATTTTAATCTCTGCAATTTGACACTTTTTGCCAAACTTCTTCATGATGCTTTTCATTCATTCTTCTGCTGTAATCTCTTTTAGTTGTACATTTGTACAGCATTTCTTCCCCTATCTCAATATATCTTCCTTCAAAGAAACATTTAGGAACATGAAGAAGGAGTTGTTAATAGTGTACTTTCAGAATAGGAGTGATAATCTTTTTGCTATGCCATCAACATCAAAAGTCAATCTTTTTGTATATGGGTCCTAGTTAATCTTTTTATTGCTTCCTGATGTGTAGGGCTTGTTGTATTGTCCAGATTTGGACAGTTGTTTTGAAAAGTTACATGTTTTCTTATGTCTATATGTGAATTTATCAACAATTTAGACTCCAAGTGAGGGGCATGATCTTGCTACAGCTTTTACATTTATCACAGTTAGTTTAAATAGTTTCTGATTTCAAAACACAACTGTTAAGTGCCTCCATTTTTACCTTCAAATAGAAAAATAATAATATGAATCCTATAGAGAGTTAATATAGATACATTAGATCTTTTAGTTTTATCATAATGTAATGGCCATCCGCCAAAAAATAATTGTTGACCTCTACAGATCCCTCCCAGTTTTAAACTGTGAAGTTCTGAGTGAGTTTTTTTGCATCTGCATCCAAAACTTAATTATCTCTCCTTAGTGTTCTATTTCATTTACACAGACATAATTGTGCATAGCTTCATTTGATTTATTGCCTTTTTTCTTCATCTTAACTTCAAATATACACGGCTAAGCTCAAGCGCTGACTGCAGACCTTAGAGAGATAGACGGGTTATTGTCCTTGCTGAAAAAAAGAGACTGACCGTCTTGTTGAGGGGAGCTTATATTCTTCACATCTTCTTTTGAGGCAGTGGAGTATCAACGAAACTGGCAAAAACCTCTGGTTTCATTTCCAACAAAAGTACCCTAAGAGCAGTGAACTTAAGTAGGATTATACTGAAGAATACAGTCACATTTGTTTATGCAAGTCCTGGAGAAAGTGTGCCTGACTAACTGACTAGAGCTGTCCTTGCTAAAGAAGTTCTATGTTGACTAATCGTCACAGTATTGCTTCTTTTGAGTTGTTGATCTATTATAATCTGTACCTCCGGAATCAATTCCACAACACAAGAACGCAGTCATCGAGAGTGCTAGAGAGAGAAATCTGTTTTTTTTTTGTTTTTTTTAATAAAGACAAATACCTTATCTAAGATCACATAAAAACACATTAAAAACAAAATGTCCTGAGTTTTTGTCATTGACAAAGACTAGGCAACCCTAGTGACATTCCAAGATATTCTGTACTCTAATGAGTGAGTGATAACTCAGGCAGAATCCCCTTTAATGTGAGTCTGCCCTAAGACAAGGCTTGTTCACAATATGTACTGTGTAAACAGTCTGTCTTGTCAAGTTAGAGTTGTTACTTATTTGAAAATCTTTAACGCTGCCATTTAAGATAACATATCTTTAGGGAATGCAATCAGTCTGTACTAGAACACAATTAAAAATGGAAGTGTGGTTAGTTTTTTTTCATAAAGTTATAATTCATGTTATAAATCCACTATGGAAAAAAAACACAAGTGGTCATATCCAGAATAATTTTCTCAATTGAGTCAGGAATACATGGTTATCCCAGAAAATAAGGTAAGGCCGTTGATTTTCAGGTAGAAAAAAATGTAACTTGGACCATTTTTCTTCTTGTAAAAATTTGAAATAGGTCAATTTGACCTATTACAAGGGTTAAGAAACACGTCCCAATCATCCTTTTGGATTCCCCAACTCTATCTTGTTTCCTTCACCTCGTTTTCCTTCTTGAAACACCCTAAATGCTGTGCGACATAGCGCCGATTTTTAAGATCTATAGCTATTTGACAAAATGACCGCACATGTCATATTTCATCTAACTAATGAATAGAGAAGACATGAACAAGTAGATATTTCCACATTTCAACAGTAAGTTATAAAGGATTTACTAGTTAATGCAAGCTTTAGTTATATATGGTTTCATATGTTTATTCAGCTTTAGGGTTGACTGCGTATGCTTGTAGAGAAGATATAGAACCAAAAAGCCTGGACTGAACTGTGTGGACACCAAATCTTCACTGTGAGTTAGGAGTACTTAATTGCAATGGCAATAGGCAAAGCAGGCATGTTTGGGGAATTGATGACTAATATGTGCTGTGCTCAATTAGCTTTATAGATGCATAGATCAAATCTTTAAGCAAGCTTGAGCCTCCTTTCATTTAGCACAAGCTGTATTAGACGGGTGCATATACACAGCCCTGTGATGGTACTCGGGGAATGCTGCATGGAACACACTTGAAACACACTTTTAACAGCAGAACTATCTAATTCAGTTGTTTAAACTTTGGGCTTATTGTTTTAATTCAAAGCTATTGGAATTTTCTATGAAAAGAACGTGCTTTTTTTTAAAGAAGCAGGTTATTTTAAACTAATGTTGTGCTGCAGGTTTAATATTTAAGATAATTGATCTAATATTGTTCACTTAGACTTGAACTACTGTAGACCTTACACAAAATAAATACAGATTATTTCCACCATTTAAAAAACAAAAAAATAAAATAATTTTTATATAGTCAATAGACATAGGTACAGGTCTAATTCTTGCTTAAAACTGGAGTGAAGGCTAAAACTGCATTTTATCACATTTTCATCTAAATGAAAAACAGAAACCTTTTAATTTTCTTTAGCATGTGTCTAATAAATTGACTTTCATATTTACTGTGCTAAGCAGCATGCATTACAGAATAATTACTAAGACAAGGTGAACATTTGAAAAAGTGGAACACCAACGACTGTTCTTCTGTGAAGATTATCTACAGCCAGCCATCTATTGAAGTGACTTAATCATAACCAGGCAAGGAGTATGGATCTACAGAGCAAAATGGAGTAGCTTGGAAATTAATGGCACTTAACAGATACTGGCGTGAGATAGCATGTTTATCTTTGTATTATGGGAAAAGATGGCATTTTCCCTGATCAGTGTGTGTGGTGGGTGGGGGAAGTTGAGGTGTGTGGTTGTGTGGGGGTGGTAAGGAGAAAGATATACCATAATGGAACAACCCACTTTGTCAATTTCCAACCAGTAATTTGTAATGGCTGGTTAAATGTTACCTGCTATTCTTTGCCATCCGAGGGCACATGAAACGTACCAAAAATGTTTTGTTTTTTTTGCTTCAGAACATTGCAATGAATTGACTATGTTACATTTCTATTTCTTTTTTGCCACATCTTCACTTGAAAGCAATCATAGCACCACTATGGCACTCCCCAGAGCAATAGATTTGTCTTTGTAATACTGTGGTGTGAACACGCCAGACTAGCTTTAAAAAATTGACAAAAAAAGTAGATTCCAGTTTCAGGGAACAGCAGCACTGTCTTACAAATGGCCTTTTTACTATCACACATTGCAATGTATTTAATGTGAAAGCAGTAAGTTACAGTATGCCTTATTAATTCCGCTACATGCGCAAGATGATTGATTCATACACGTCCTAGGCTGGTCCTCTCGATTGACAAGCAGTAAAAATGACAGCAGGGTTGTGAGCCTCTCTGCCGGTAGACATACTGCTCTCTACAAGGTGGGTGGTTCCACCCTCTGATTGCTAATTAAAATTAGTTACGTTTCAATTACACAAGGTCAGTGACTAAATCAATCTTTGACAGGCACAATTCTATGTCAGGCAATTGAGTGAGTCAACATGCACAGAGCTATAATTTTAGTATTTTCTCAGCATGCGACTCACCATATGAAAAAAAATGCATACAACTGTCATAAAAAGAAGTAGGAAGAAAGCTGTAATCCTTACAACGTCACCTTGTGTGGTAGCCACTTTGTCATGAGTGACAGATTGGGGGAAATGGGGGTGTGCCATTCTCTCTCTCTCGCTTTTTTTCCCAATCTAAGACTTGAGTAAGCAGCACCGGAGATTGCATTACCTCCCCATGGGCTGTTTACAAAGCCTAAGTGATAAGAGAAATGACTTGGTAAATAACTAACACATCCCTGTAAGCTCTCTTTCTCTGTTTGTGTGTGTGTATGTGTGTGTGTGTGTGTGACTCATCTACTAAACTGTTCTCAATTAACTGGGTGATTGAGAACACTGGAGCCTATCACCAGATAGGCCCCAGTGATTAGACAGTGTGTCCTGAGCCTGAGTGTATTTGTGTGTGAGTCTGTTTGAGTGTGTGCGTTTTTAACAGTTTGAAGGCTGCTCTGATCAAGGTTACGCTAGAGGAGAGGCTGATTAGACTTGTATAAGTTGATATGTAACATATTAGTATCTCTCCCACTGATGCTGTCAGTGTTGCCTAGTGAACACTGTCAGTAAGGGGAAATCTGCTTGTTTTGATTGAATAAACTGTTTACTGAGGCATACTGATCTGACTTGGATATTGCTGATTATACACTGAAAAAGCTCATTAATCTTACATTGGTCTATGAGATGAGGTCATTTAAATGCATAGCGGGACCTACTGCCAACCATCCATATAGAAAATGTTTTTTTAGGCTCTCAATGTGTGCAATGCATAATGCAATTTCCACAACTACCACATCTTAATACTGTAGCTCTCTAATTTAAAGCCACCAAGACTGGCCATGTGTTTCCAGCACACGTTTTTCTAAGTAACCTGATAGAATGCTTTTATTTCCTCTACAGTATTTGGCATCCATTATGGGTTTAAGGCTATCATTGCAATGGTTTACAATATCATAACTTTCATAACCATATGGTTGGACTTTTGTTTTTTCCTAAGTGGGATAGAGAAGTCACACCCATCATTTTCCAGTTCCACCACCTCTGTGTCTTTTGTATTTAACAAGCAGCAGAGTAAAACAGCCCAAAATCAAAGCTCACCCACTTCTTGCTGCGCAGAATAATCTGAGGCACTCAGCATGAAATTAAGAATTGATTATTGATTCAGTGGCATACGTTTATACATACTGACATGCCATCCTTTCCCTCGGGCCTTGGCATTATTCTCTGAAATCTGTACAGGTGACCTTACTGTTTAAAGATTTACATTAGTAAGACTTTACTTTAAGCATCCTTGTCAATGAGAGCATCGGAACTCCCGTGTTGCAGGCACAGCTTGTTGTTCTCGTTACATATGAAGAATAGAGGAATCAGCCATGCGATATCTCATGCATGCATAGATAGATAGATAGATAGATCGATAGGCAGACAGACAGACAGATAGATAGATGGATCTTTATCATACCTATACGGATAATCATTTTGACACATCTTCTTTCCATAGCACAACACCACACACATAACACACGTAACACATACTAAACACATCACACTAAGACGATCACATATACATTTAAAATTTGAAAACTGAAAAGCAACTGAGGTAGTGGTGGCAATATTATAGTTTGTTCAGCACTTTGATGGCGGTGGGGACGAAACAATTTTTTAAATAGGCTTTAAACCAGTTCATTGCTCTGTACCTGCGGCCAGATGGAAGTTGTATGAAGAACTGCAGTTTTGTGGCAGGCAGCCAGTCAGTGACAGGTAGGACTGCAGTGTTCTCACAAGTAAAATTTTCAGGACAAAGCTATTGTATCTTTGATGAGCTGCGGTTCCTCTCTCACTCTTGTGGCTTGGGCTCCAAATTTTCTCAATAAAGCAGATGCCTCCGCAGTGATGAATGACTGCAATCAATGCAACATTTTTTCCCCAGAAGTACAGCTAAACTTTGCCTAGCTAAACTACTTCCAGTGTGTGTCAGTGTGTGTCTGCATTGAAACATCTCTGACACTGCAGCTTAAACAAATCCTCACAGTAATGCATAGAAAATATCTATACATGGACAAGCCTCTCAGCTATGACTGTGTATGTGTGAGACTGGGTGTCTGTCTGCCTGCCTGTCTCCCTCACCTCATATGTCTTGTGGAAACAGATCATCCTCACACCTTGGTCGTAATCCAACACAACGTGTGGTCCAGACAGGGGCTAAAACCTTGAGATAAGTCTTTGAGTTTTACAGACACACACAGAGATCTATATCTGGGGAGCCTAACTAGTATTCCTCGCCTGCCTCTGTCCCTATTTCCTTATCCAACATAGATTTACCTTAAATAGCTGTCTTTGAACTAATCTGAAGAAAATCTGTCCTGGAGATGATGATAATCATGTCTTACTCTTTAATATGGCAAAGCAGATTAACTTAGTCATGTTGATAAGTATTATGAGAGTCGAGAGGATACAGGGGAAACACAATTTACACTGACAGCTAACTGTGTTTGTTTTTTTCTTAATTGTGCTTTATTTCATTTTGTTTCATCTTTCCTAGTTTATGTTTATGTTGTTTTATAACATTCTGATTGAATGCTATGTGAGAAACAAAGACATTTATAGCAAAGACTCCTATCTAATGAGACATAGAGTATCACTCAAAGCATTTAAAGTGTGTTGCAGGTACACTAACCTTGCACACCTATGCTATTAAACAATATCCAGAAGAAATAAAAGAATTGAAGGCTTTCTTTGCTTACATAAGTGATTGCTTGTGCGGTCTAAGAAGAATTCAACCCACGTTTTGTGTCTTTTGTTCCTTGTTTTTTTTTTTCAGGTGAATAGTGGGTGAGGGGTGACTCTCAGAGGATTCACAGATAATTAATAGCAGCTACAAGTGGGTGGTTCATCGATGCTTGTCCGCTTTCTGCTATCTCCTGTACCACATGATAGGAAGCTCTACTAATACTCTTCTTTTATGTCAGTGCTGTCTGATTTTTGCTCTGTCCAGCCTTGTGTCTGTATCATCTGTAGCCCCCCTTACCCACACCCTATTTCTCTCTATCTAATGTTCTCTACGTCCTCAGCTCAGTGCTGGTTCCTCTCACTCAAGTGTTGGTTTGTCTGTGGCCAAATGACCACCCTCTCAGTATGCTCCCTGATACAATAATTCCACCCCATGCGATGGCCTGATATTTGTCAGCTTGAGGGTTATGAGGGGGCCCTGTCTGTCATTTAGCAAGGCAGCAGTGCATACTTATTTGCCATTCTATTCTGAGGCTTGATTGACGGGCTGGCAGGCTTGACATTTTTGCAGGCGATGTAGAGCCTGTTATTATGCATACATTAACATTCTGATAAACACATGGTCGGCCATTGAGGTAATAATTACATGCCATCACTCTGTCTGGAAAGAGTGTGCTTCGTTGTGTGTGTGTGTATGTGTGTGCGCGCATGCACACACACACACACACACACACACACACACACACACACACACACACACACACACACATTTGTGATCTGCATTTTTCATCCCATAAATATGATCTCTGTCCTTCTCGTTCCTCCCCGTCCATTAATGAGTTCAACAACAGCGCCTCTCATCTGGAAAGCACTCTGCTGATCATCCTGTACTGCATCTCTCACAACCCACGCAGGAACTCTAATAGTTTTTGTTCATGTCAAACATACTTCCCAGCAAGATTTGAGATTTTGACAACACAAATCACTCACTCCCTTTTTTCTGATGCCCTTTGTATCTTGAACAGAGCTGGGGATGAACAGCATGCAAGCTTGTTTGAGACATTTTACGTCTCTAGCAGTTTACTTAAAAGAAAAGAATGTGCATTGAAGGAAGATTTAATAATAGATTGCTTCTGAAGTAACTGCGCCATAACAGTTCATGAATTTAGTCCTTATGATAAGTTAAGCCAATGATGGGTGTTTTCATGGCTTAGATAATACAGTGTTTTAAAAATAAAACCATTGTAACAACCTAAATGACTTTAACAGTGCTGCCACCAGAGTGCTGTATTTTATGTTGTCAGGTAGAATATTTTCTTGTCTGTAACATATATAATATGCCATGACACCTTTGTCAAACCATCACTTTTCAAAGCTGACATTCATATTAAAGTTGACAATTCACTCCCAATCTTACCTTGCCCCAGTACAGAGGACCTACTGGGCTAATTATAGTTTGGCAAGCAACACATTGACTAACTTCCCAGACGCTCTCAGTCACCACCTAAATCGAATTCTGTTCACAGCACAATGACACATAGTATCAATCAAGCAGCCAGTATCTCCTGACACCTCAAATCTGATTGATCGGTCATGGCAGTGAATGATCATCATAGTGTCAGTGAGTTTTCTTGCCTAATCTGCAAAACTCTGACATTAACTTTAGAATGGGAGTACATAAACAACTAATTTGATGTAAACAAGAGAAGCTGTGCGGTGTTTCACAGTGCATTAGTCTTACAACTAATATTGCTAATATGTGTGTGTGTGTGTGTGTGTGTGTGTGTGTGTGTGTGTGTGTGTGTGTGTGTGTGTGTGTGTGTGTGAGTGTGTTGTCGTCCCTCCCTGACACTTTGTGAAATATACAGTACATGTGTCAGCAAAAGCAGTATCTGCAGCTCCCGGAGCACTCCTAAAATACCTTTATAAAACCATGAACCAAACAATAAAAATAAGGCTAAGAGTTGCAAGTCTGGCAGAAGGTGTCAGATATGCTGTAGTCAGCCAAGCTAATTTAGCCATAACTCCTGATTTTTTTTTTTTGCTATGCACTTGCACCTGGTTCCATGCATATGTGTATTTCTGGGTGTTTACAAAGATATGTCCATGTATGTAGTTAGTAGGTTTGAGAGCTTAGTATATGGCTACAGCTTGGGGTCAGTTGACCCTTTTGTCCAGCATTTCTATTCCTGTGAAACTAACATGGATTCTTACTCCATCATGCTTCTGTCTAACAGGAGGGCCCTCTGGAAGATCCAAAGGGAGGAAAACCCCTTGGTAAAAGTGCAAATGGCAACATGAAGTATGTCAAGCTGACAAGTAGGACCCGCAGGTCCTGAGGGAACCTTGTCAGGTTAACCGCTGTCTACTAAGCCTGGTATTTGGTGCAGTTTGACTCCCAAGCGCCTTTTATCTTATGGGGCCCCCGTCGGTAAATCAAAGACTGCAAACACTATCTCCCCTTTGTACCTTGAATGGAGCTCAGACACTCATGGGAGAAACAGAGCTTACGTGAAAGAATACCTAATGCCTGTGTGCCAACGGGGGCTGCCCGGGCACTTGTGTGGAAACCGACTGGAAAATTGAAAGCAATGTGATGTGATCGTCAGGCTCTTCTAACACGTAGTCCTAGCGAGAATGGGGCTTTCAATTATTCAACCTTTTTTCTTTGCCCTTGAAGTGTACATTAGTCTTGTTTTATACTCCGTGTGTTAACAAGCAATGTCTGGCCTGCTCCGGCAAGGATGTGGCTGTCACTGCCATTTTACTTCATTGCTTTTTTTGGGGAGGGGTAGATAAAAGGCCAGAGTAGAGTGTTGTCGTCAGACATCAGCTAAAAGCAGCTTGGTGACAAATAAATGGAACTGCTGTTTTTTTTATAACATAGCCTTTCAAACCATAATAACAGACACCTTAGACAATGTGTTGTGATAATGGATTTACAGTACCATAGTGTGTGTGCAGATAACCTCTGCTAATGCACACACACACAAACACACACACACACACACACACACACACACACACGTCATGTGGCAACAGAGGTTTTGTAGACATTTGGATTTTTTATGTGAATGAACAGTACTGCTTAATGTCTAAGAAAAGCATTCCATATTCAACATAAGGTAATGCCATCACTGAGAAAAACAGGTACTGCTGCAAAAGTTTGTTGATTTAGCCATTAGATACTGTATTGTCAAATGAATTTCTAAAGTAAAATCAGTACTGTCATTATATCTATTATCACAGTTCAATCAGTACATCACTATTATATAATACGTGAGATTCAAATGACTATGAATATACAATGGAAATGACAAGGATTTAGTCTAAACCATAATTTTACTCTGTGTAGAAACACATTTTTACTTTATCATCCCACCCTTCAATGTAAATAAAATTCACTTATAATTGAGGATATTGTGACCATCAAATTGAAGAATTACTGTAAGAGTAGAGCTAGCTGGCAAGGGAGTACACATAAACATTCTACATGTAGCCAAAAACACAATTTAATAAAAAAAAGTACTTCTATGTACCTTGCTAGGCAAAAATTTACATCTACATTTATATCGCATTTTTTCTAATTACATATCAAATACCTTACAGCAGTAGCATACAATGTTAACTACTGTTTTACAGTTTATAGCTTACAACAAAGCTATCTCCTCCTGACCTGAATTTCAATTGTCTCAAGACTGGGTCTTCAACATGTGCCAGCTTTGCACAGCTTGAGTGCTTATATTTAGACAAGACTGCCGTCTGCCCCAAAATTACTCATGCTGTGGCTCCCCTGGGTTTCCTGTTAGCTCATCCACTGCTCCTTTCTTCAAAAAAGCAAAGGCGCTTTGACCTTTCCTTGCTGCCTGTGGTGTTTGTCCTTTGCATGGTGCCATACCTTGACCTTTTCAGTCCTTTTAGATTCCAGCAGGTAATCAATTAGCTGCTTCTTAGATTATCACAGCCAAAGGTGAGTGAGACTGCGGTGGTATGAATTGTATGAAATATTGTTTTTAATGACTTCTCAGCTTCCCTAGTCCCTTGGGTATGTGAGGTGAATTGAGGCATTAAGTGTTAGTCTGTAACTTTTTTGGTTGTGTGCAGGGATAGTGTTTTGATGGGATTTGTCCTTGAAGACAATGAACGGACATTGAAAAATGCCTAGGGTGGTTCTTTAAAGACAAACTTGGTTCTGCTTATCGTTGCTAAGGGTTGTGTAAATGCAAGAACTGGGCAAAAGTCTCTAACAAACTGATAAACATTTCTCAGTCTGTGCTATGTTAATTAACTAACTATGCTATCAAAGTCTGATAACTCGGTGTGTCAAGCCTTATCTTTTGAGCCCAATTTTCCATTTGTGAAGAAAGACGCTAGATTTGGACTTTTTTTTAAGCACTTGATTGGTTTTTGTTTTGTTTTCCCCTCGGACAATCTCTCTCTTAATGAGTCTGTGGTGCATCTCTAAAATGATTTTAGAGTAAAGAACTTCTGGAACTGATGGATTAAAGTATGTCCTCTCACTGAGGAAATGGGCCTCCCTGGTGACCACAAAGCCTGTTTGGTGGAGCATCAACCTTCAACCTGTGAGGGAGCCCACTATTCTGTTGGGACGATGTTCATGGCTGCCTTCTCTTGAGTGGGTGGGCTGGGTTAAGGATTTACCAGAATGAAAGTTAGTTGGCATGAATAACAGCGCACGTACGCTTGATACGAAGCTCGAGGAGGAAGCTCTGGTTGAGTCATAAAGATTCAGGTTTGGCAGGACATAAAACAAAAGCGCTGCTAGAATTGATCTGAAATGACAGGTAGGTGGAGACTTCAAGAGGGAACCAGCCTGTTGCTGTCAGAAATCATATAGATAAAATGGGGATCCTGTTCAGCTGGAGCCTGTTAAGAGGTGTAACAACAGCGGGGGTGATGGGTAATGGCCTGGACCATTCTGGTTTTCCAAAAATTGACCTTGTGGCCATTGAATAGCATTGGTTTAAACCCTGAAACGTGCAGCTTAACCGCGGCCACTAAGTCTAAACTTGCTAAATTTGTTTGTATTTGTTGATATGTTTTTAGTCTACCTTGTAGCAGGGATGATAATGTCTGTGGACATCCATGACAGGCTAAGGTTTCCACCTATCCAGTGAAATATCTCAACAACCTCTACATGAACTGGCACAGAATGTGAATTAATTTGTGATTTTGAATGAAATACCTATTTTGTCCCCTTTTGGATGAATTGTTCTGATTTTGATGATTTCTCTGACTTGTCTAAAACTTTGGTTTATGACCAAATATCTACAAAACTCAGTGCTAATTAGCACGTTGTTAGCATGCTTAGACCCTATACAGAGTAAATGACCATGATAAACATTACCTGCTTGACATGAGCTTGTTAGCATTGCCATCGTGAGCATGCTGACATTAGTATTTAGCTGAAATCACGTACAACCTCTCAGACCCACTAGCATGGCTGTACACTCATCGGACATTATGTGGTTGCTGTTGGTTTTTCTCTCCAAAACATTACTGATAATTGAAGAAAAAATCTTTCTGCCAGTCTTTTCAATATCATCACTTATGCAATCAATGTACTCACAAGAAGCATAGGCTGAGTTTAAATGCAAGCTCCCCGAACACCCATTATTTTACTGCACACCATTATTGATTGGATGCTGCCTATGAACACAAGCTTTGAGTTATAAGGTTCAACACAAGCAATGTCACACACTGCCTTACATGCACACATACAGACACAAACATTCACCACTTGTATGCCTGCATTTCTCTTCCTCCCATTACATTTTTTTCTCTCCCTATCCTTCTTTAGCTGCTTCTCTGACTTTCTGCTCTCACTCCCAAGGCTTCCTTTAAGGAGTACACACACCACTTTATCACACTGATGAATCTGGTGGGCTTCTCAAGGAGAGGCCGTCCGCCCGTAATGCAAAGACAAATGCCCCTTGTCCCCCGTCTGCCGCTTCTTATGTTTAAGGTGATGCAGAGGGACAGGTTGATTAAAAGAAGGTTAAGAGATGTGCTGGGACTGTCACTCAGACGTCATGATGGATTGGTGACAAGCGGGTCAAGGGTGTTGCAGTGTAGGGGTGGTGGTAGAAGAATGAAAATGGCTCCCCAAGAACATCCCTTCAGCTACGTACACACAAACCTCTCTCTCCTTCTTTCCCCTCGCTCTTACTGTGCCACCGCCGTTCCACTAGATTTACGATCAAACAGGTGTTCACAGTAAAATGTCTCAGCCATGTTTTAATTAAATGACAGTGGCAAAGTCACATAGAGGGGAATGGGACCTAAAGGGATAAGGATGTTGACCTTTTCTCAGTTTGTCTTATTGAATGATTTAAACTCTCTGTGCTCCAGAATTCATGCTAAATTATGTAGTATTTTGCACAGTCTTTTCCAGTGGGTCAAGGATTACTTTGTGTGTCAGAGACAAATATTTTAGCCTACCAAAGATGCCTTTGTTTATACAAGGATTGGGATTAAGTACACAGATAACAACGTTACAATATTTTGCTAAATTACAAAATTAATAATAACTGCTAAATCGGCATGGGCTGGTTACCGGTTTCCAGGTATACCGTGGTTTGAAAATGTCAAGGTTTCAAAACCACTAACATTTTTTGTCATACCGTTCCTAAGGTATGAGCTGTTTTTCATAAATGGACCACGACAGAAAGTGCAGATTAGTAATCTCTCTCCCGGCCAGTGTTCAGTGTGTATAAAAATAAATATATTGTTTTCAATGGAAAAACGTTTTTTTTTTTTTACCCAGACATTTTTTTACCCAAATTAAATCAAATCAAATACTGCAATACCGTAAAACCTTGATATGTTTGCCGTAGGTTATCATAACGTCAGAGTTGAACACCGGCCCATGGCTTCAGGTAAATAGATGCTTTGGTATTTTGCTGGAATAAATTACTGATGTCTCAGGTAGTTTCTTTGACCTTGTATTATACCATAGCTGTGAAAAAAATAGCCTTGGAAGGAGAGAAAGGGAGAGGGAGTAATTCCCCCTTGCAGCCATTCAACCATAAAGCCCAGAGATCCACGCTGTCATTGCAGAATAATGTGCACAAAAACTTTGGAATACTGTCTACTGTCTGAGCATTCCCATTCATACACATAACAGGTCAGCTGCAAAGACAATTAAGAGCAGGATGCTAAAGAGCCATATCTCAAATAGGTATATTTTGAAAGTTTAAGGAAATAAATTGGTTTGTGATTATTTTAGGGCAAGTGATTAAATATCAGGTTAATTTATGCTCAACTTGAGTAAAACCAGACAAAGTGAAGAAACAGCTTAAATTAGTAACTTGATAAGCTCTTTGAATATTAAACAGTTTAACTTAATTTAAGAGCATTTGATAATGGCAGTGCTGGACATTCCCTGGGTATCCAGCTCTGCCTTTGAGAAAATGAATCTGGCTCATTATGAGGTCACAAGGGGCAAGGTTACCTCCCCTTTCTCTGCTTTGTCCGCCCAGAGAATTTGGCCCGCCCATGAGAGAGAGAGGCTCGTTCGAGATGAACTGCGCCTCGCCTGTAAAGTAGACGAGAGCAGGCGGCAGCAGCAGGGGGCGGGGACAAAAAGCTGCGGTAAAGTTGGACAGTTTCCATCCAATTCCAGCCGCCTTCAGGCTGAACAGGAAGTGACAAAAACACTATGGTGCGATTCCGATTTAATAAAATATAATCAGACCCACATATCAGCTGGTACACACTCTCTAGTTGTTTTAATTATGACAGAGTAGCTCTCAGAATGTTCTACATGCGATCTGTTGCTGATTTTTATTAACAACAGACTGTAGATGATCAGTGATCTGAACAGATTTAGTCTCTCTGACTTCTTAACATCACTATCAGCCACATAAGGTGTGTTCTGTACAGAATAAGTCTTTAAATCAGACAAATAGCAACTAAAATCCCTCCGATTAAAAAACGATAAAAAGTTTATATAAAACGTCATCATGTTGTAAACCAATCAGCTGTTAAATCAGCTGAGAAGCCGACGTTTCCCAGCATGCTCTGGGTCCGCCTGGCTCTTGCAGTCGGTGAAAAGCAACTGCGCTGCCTGCGTCTCAGAACTGCGGCCGCCTTGCTCTCGTGAGATTCCCGTTGCCCACGTGTGCATGACGTCAGAGCAAGTCGGGATCAAGTCGGACACAAATCTAACCGGCATGCAACGGGCGCCGATCACCGGTGATTGATTTTGCGCAGATCTGGCTCATCTCGAACGAGCCTAGCATGGCTTTCAAACGAGCAAAGTGGCAGTTGGTCAAGGCCACACCCCCACCCTCTACTTTGATCCCCTCTCTCTTCCTCAGTAGCATTTAAAGCTACAGACACAGAAATGGCACATACTAAGGAAAGCTCATAGTGGGACTGGCTCTAGTGGATGTAATTCTGCACAAAGGCTGAATTTCGGGAAAGAGACTTCAGATTCAGTATTAGGGGACCACTAAGGCCTATATAAAAGAGACTTCAGATATGGTATTAGGGGACCACTAAAGTCTATATAAAAGAGACTTCAGATATGGTATTAGGGGACCACTAAAGTCTATATAAAAGAGACTTCAGATTCAGTATTAGGGGACCACTAAGGTCTATATAAAAGAGACTTCAGATTCAGTATTAGGGGACCACTAAGGTCTATATAAAAGAGACTTCAGATTCAGTATTAGGGGACCACTAAGGTCTGTATATAACCATCCAAAAAGCAGCATATCATAGGACCTTTAATTGGGAATGGTGCTATGGATGGCACTGAGAGCATGTATGTTCTGAGTACATGGGTAGCTTGACAAATAGTAATTGAACTTTCCTAGGCCATGGAAATAACATATTGGAAGTCTTTATTAAGGTGATTTTCCCTTCTAATTGTATATGAATGTCCATACCTGCTAAATAATAAATATCTGTTCACAATGCTCAATAAAGAGACAGTGTGTATGACATACTACTTTCTCACACATGTAACTATCTGAGATGTAATAGGCTGATGCTGGTGGGCTGCAAGCTTAAAAGAAAATTCTAGAAACACCTCCAGTATGCAAAGTCATATTTTAAACCAAGGTTTCTGTCACTGTGTTGTTTTTCTTGCCAAAGCTAATGTTGTTATTGTTGCTGATGTTCTGCAACTGTTTCCTTCCTCTTCATAATGCATGATCCAGAGTGTGGGCCTGGTTATTATTTTGGAAGTTTTAGCCTTGCAGCATCAAATAAAACTTAAGGGAGGAAGTAGGCAGCACATCCAACTAGTATAATCTGTCCATCTGCAGCCATCTGTCTGTCACATGGCCTCGGGAGGGAAGAATCAAACCAGACAAAGATGGATTGTTACTTTTCTGGATTCCAGTTTCAGATCTGTGAGAGTACGCAAACTCACATCCTTGTTTAGCACCTGAGAATTACACAGCAAAGCCACCTTGTTGACTGACGAGAGTTTATCTAAAATTACTTTTTCCCACTCTATTATATTTGCTCGTTAGATTTACTTAGGGATAATGCCTGAAGTTGAATTCAGAGGGAAGAGTTGAGAGAAAAGCCTTTTTCCAGTAGAGAAAAGTTGTGTGTGGGATTAGGTAGGCACCAGTCTTACTCTCTCCGCCCTGTCTCAAATGACCGCAACGTCATGCGTTTTATGAGTCTGGCTCCAGCACAGGTAACGTGGAACAGATTGTCAATGGATTTCCATGTATTACTCTGGGAGAAATTTTCTCTTCATTTCATTCTGAAATAGAAAAAAGATGAGGAGAAGATCCATCTTTCTATTTTTTCCCCACCTTTCCCAGTAGCATCTGAGGTATGCTTATCAGAAGCAGCAGATGCACAGAGCTCATGGGGCCTCATCAGAAAGGCACTGTTATGGCATTCCTGCTGCTGTTGAACTGTTTCCTCCATTCCTTCTCCATCCTTTTGAGCCCCCTAACCCCTAACGTCTGGGCTGAAGGACGGGCACACCAATTACTTAAACCAGGGAAGAAGATAATGCCATGTGTAGTGGAGTGACAACTTACCTCGCACGGGGAAAGGTCCCATCTAGCCTCAATAAGTTTGTCCTCAAGAGCAAATGCATAGCAAGTGGTGCCTCGAGGAAACATCCACAGAATACTGGGTAGGGAGTAGCAATGGAGATGGAATGGTTCTGTGGTGCACTGCTTCAGGAAGTGATTGCTCAGATATCACCCACTTCTGTACAACCAACAGCTACAAATTAGGAGGAGTCTATTTCGGGGGGTTCGAGCCTGGTAATTACTTTGTCCTTTGAGGGGAGTATTGGTATGGTTTTTTTTGTCTCACAATACAATTCACTTGGATCAGAATCTGTGTGAGGGGGAGACACCTGTGTTCACATTTGATCCTGAGCCAAAGTAAGTATTTTAACTTGTGCAGTGTTGTGTATTAAAAGTAGAATTTGCACAATTTTTTTAAACAGATACTTTTCCATCATGTTGTATTAGGCTTAAACTAAACCCCAAAAATGGGTTAAATGGTCTGGTAGGCATGTTGCTACATGCTGTTATATTCTACTGCCCGTGAGGTCATGTCTAAATTAGAGCACCAATCTGCTCAGAAACACAGCTATTAGGGCATAATCAGACGTTGCAGGGTTCACCAACTACAAGATATAAACTATAGGAAAAAACGTCATTATTTGCACGTTATTTGCATGGCCTCGGAACGCCATTCACAGTGTGCCATGCTTATAATAGTGAATACCAGTATGATTAATAAATGCATTAGTAGGTAATGTGTGTGCATTAAATATTTATGTTCGGACACTGCTATAGAGAAGGGACCGATCATGTGTGTAAATTGTGTGTTGTCTTACCATTGACCGAGGTTGGGGTGGATTGCCAGAGGGCGGAGTTCCCTTCCCAGGGAAAACTAAAGTCTTTCACCCAGGAAATGTGTGTTCCTTAGGAGTGTTTTAATCCAACCCATTTCAATCCAGCAGTTTGCAATGCTTTGTACCAGGCTCAAAGTCACCTATTTTTGGGTAACTGAACCATCAACAAAGCTCTGTAGTGGCTTAAACAACTATCAACTGCCACTCTGCATCATGGAGCTCGTAGCTAGCCGGCATCATGTGACCACCCAGTGGTCCCCTAATTTCGTAAGATATCTTACATTTTGGTGTGCATACATTTTCGTATGATATCATACATCATACAGAGCCAATCATGAGAATGCGTTGCATGGGTACAGGCAACACACACGTCAATCATCCCTATAGGATTCTGCTGTGTGTGTGTGTGTGTGTGTGTGCGTGCGTGTGCATGTGTGTGTGAGTGTGAGTTTATGTGACAGTGTCCAGAGCATGTGTATGTTTCTATCAGAATAACTCTCCAAAAACTCTCCACAAAGTGGTGTATATTTGAAGATTTCACTTCAGTTCACCTGCCTCTGCCTTTCAACAGCCTCCTGTTCTTCACGTTGGGGGGTTTGCATTTATTATTATCAAATCAAACAAGATTTCAAGATTATGATGCTGATGATATCGTTCCACCAACTTCTGTTGTAATGTGGAAACAGTATATTTACCTCTATACTACCATTATCACTCTGGGGCTGTTGTGTTCGGTATATTTGTGAAATCTTTCTTCCCTTCATCAGGAAACTCCAGGTATACAGTTCATACTGTATGCAAGCACAGGCTAGACAGTCTCTAAATGCTTAAGGTTGTAAACAATGTGTTTTCTGAAATTATCCATTGTTTCTGCAGGACATGCCTGCTCTCAGCTCACAGCTACAGTCGGCCCAGCGTGATAGTGATTGTTTAAAGGCAACTAACCTTCCCATTGCCTTGAACAAAAGTGTCTCATAACAAAATCTGCCACATACGAACATAGGTCATGGATCTGAAAAGCAGACAAAAATAACATTGTAATGATCATGTCACAGAAAATAACCTTTGTCAATTAGTTTATCACTGGCCAATACTTAAATTACTGGAGCAAAAACCAGATTAGGAAATTCCAAGTATTATTTTTTTTTTCCCTGCTGAGAAAACTGATTTGCCAGGTCTACTGTAGGTCAGTGAGTAGCTCTACTAGAGCAGTTCGGGGTTAAGTGCCTTGCTCCTACTTTTCACTATAATTTAGAGTTGATTAAATAAAAAATGAAAAATCTGTTTTAGCGTCATTGGTTTACTTTCCCTGCCCAGTTTTTCGTCCCACTTATAAGATCTGAAGCAGTGACCTTTAAGATAAATACCCACTCCACTAACCTGCACTAGTAATTGTTTCCCTCTTTTCTGTATGTGTTTGTGTTTGTGTAACGGTTGCCTAAAGAGCCCTTTCCACTCAGTAACATCAAGAGTCTTAATTGCTGAAAATTGTTTGCTGCACTACTCATGACTTGTTTAGACATTCTGCTTCTCTGGCAGGTGCTAATTTATCACCCTTTGAAAGATTTTGACTTGATAAAAAACTTGTTACTGTTGGAAGTACAAACTACTTTTAATTCAAATGTAACTTTTCCGGAGCTTAGCTTATTAAAAACAAATGGTACTATGTTACAATTGCTCAATAATGGAATCCAATGCATTTCTTCAGCTGATGCATCAATGGCTTTTTTCTCTCTTTCTGAAACAGGCAATTTGACTTGCCTAAATGGAACTCTTTTGGAGTTAAGGCAAATGGAGGGCTATAGAAATGCCCAGACAAACTTCTTATCACAATTTCACGCAACTATCGCCACCAAACTCTTTTGTGTCAAGTGTTGTAACTCAATCCAAAAAAAAGGGGACTGAATTGATGTCATATGTGTCACAGTCATTGGTTCCCTGCCACTTTTGGTAATTTACATGTATTGTTTTGTGCAATGTAGAAAACTCCCATTTGTATTTTACCTTGGGTAATGAAAGAAAAGCTTACAGTAGAAATACAATTTGCCTATTGGCTCCCCAGCCCAGCTTTTCTGTGATTTGCCCAGCATTACGGTACAGGTCAGGTCAAGGATTCTACAACCTTTTTTGCCCAACTTGTAACTCTCTGACTGTCACTGCTACTGTGTAATTCAGCGTGGACTACATATTTTCGGGAAACAACCACGGTTATAACAAATCCAGTGCTTGCAAAGGTGGACAGCGGTGGAACTGGTATCCACAGAAGGTGAAGCTTAATGCAAGCTGGGCAAGGGGAAGTGGGAAAGCTGTACTTGAGATAGGGCCAAGGAGGAGTTGTCAGCTTTGATTTATTAAGTGCAGCTCCTGCTCTGACTGCTGGTAACTTGTCAGTCCCCACATAATGGATGGGACTCACAGCCCACTGCTCCGTGATTGGCTTTTTTTTTCCTGGACCCTGTCCGTCGGGCCTCTCATCCATCGCTATCTTGCTCCCATTTCTAATTAATTTGTTATTCACAACCTCCACTATTTCTCCTGTTTGCCAGAGTACAGAGGACCCAGCAGGCTACGCTTTTTCTCCATTCTCTCTCCCCATAACATCCCTCATTCAATATTCTCACTTGTGTTGGACAATGGTTCCCTGTGGTGTCAAAGTTGGCAAATGACTACTTCCCTCCCAATCCCATTCTTCTAACACGGTGTCGGTCCACAGCAATACAGCCTTGCTCTTTTGTCTCTATCATTCACCAGGGAGTCAGTGATATCATAGGCTTAGAGCCCCAGTGAGCCCTCTGACCAAGTTTTTCCTGTGTAGGTTTAATAGTCAAAAAAATGGAAAAAGGCAGAGGAAACAGACATGATTGCACTAAAATAGTTTGGGTAGTTTTTCAATTTTATAGCCCGTGTAATTCAGATGAGGGTCACTGGAAGCTTGAGTTTAGCGGTACATACAAAATACAACATGTGAATGAACTTTGGCATGCAAAGATGGTCGTAAACAGATATTGTAACAGAAGTTGTATGAAAAGATGATGACGGTGTTGGCCACTTTATTCAAAATAACTTTAAACTAAAGTGATAGGAGCAACTGTTGAGGATGATTAATGCTGTTGGTTTTATAAACTGTCAGCCACAGAAAGTGGGCAAAAGTATATTTTATGTTGTCAAATGTCAACATAAAATATGTCAAATAAATTACATTAGAGGGTGGTCTTAGCTTTAAAGGCAAAGCTTGCAAACACCAATACATCCTTCCCTGTACACAACAACAACAAACAAGCTACAAGCACAAGATGCAGAGTTTGAGGTAAGCCTCTTTGATGTTTGTGCTATGACCTCCACGCTGAGCTCATCATCAAACCCGCACGCACACACATTTACACACACAAACATCACACCCAGCGTGAGCCTAGCAGCCCTGCGGTGGGCCCATCCGCAGCAATCTCTTACATCGCTGTCCTATGCGATTAGCTTTGTCTTTGGCCAGATGCAGTGCAGCAGGCCTGGAGGATCTAGCACAGTGTGTAGAGCTATTACTCAAAAACAATCAGTCACAACCCACTCTGATTTCATGTTTCGTTTTCTCTAGTCTTTGTACTTCAACCGCTTCACAAGATCTGAGCACAGCAGGATTGCTTCCTTTTGACTTATACGTGTTTTTTTTCCAACATAAAGACAAAATGTGTTATTCTAAATGTCATGCTTTGGCCCATTTATCAACTCCTCTTGGCATTGTGACAATTTATTTAAGTAAATGAGGCTTTGCAATGGTAAGCATCTTGGCCTCTGGTGCTTTCAGCTGTTTCTTGGGTATTTTGCATTGAGATGACCAGATTAACAGTGTCATGACTGGTCGCAAATTAAGCTTACAATTGAAGTGCTCATCCTTAATGTTAAGCTAATGCATTTTGTATTATCAGCTTTACCATATGCTGCAGTATAACCTCAATTTGAAATCTTTTAGTTAAAATAAATTATGTATAAAAACAAACAATTATTTTCAAATGTCAAAATAGAGAAAAATGGCATACCAACTGTCCAAAACTCAAAGATAATAATGTAAAAATCAGAACAAAGTGGCAAATGCTCAGGTCTGAGACAGAGAATGTTTGGCATTTTTGCTAAGTAAATTATGTAAATGCTTGATTGAATGGTTTTAATTTTTGTTGATTAATTTGTGTCAACTAGAATAATTGCTTCAGCACAAATGTCAAATTTGTGAAAAAAACTATGATTTAGGTGACTAAGGATAGAGTAAAATAAATGGTTTCAGCAGTTGGTGCTGCCTTTAAAGCAGCCTCTAGGATCACACACAGTACACTTATCGTATAGCACAGCATACACAATGCAGGCAAGGGATCATAGCAGATATATGAAAGAGGGAGAAAAGTTTGATGAAACAAACAGAGCTGTCATTAGCTGACAGCTCTGGACCTCAAAGGGATGGAGGAAGATTGTTTTTTACAAGACAAAGTTATTGATTTGAATAACTCTACCCTACACCTAATGGGGTGTGTCATTTGGCGCTACCCCTGCAGCATCCACAATCCATCTCTTATCTGTCAACTGTGGCATAGGGATGCACACAATTATTGATGTGATTTATGAAGAATTTCATTGAATGAGCAGTTTGTCATTTACAGCCGTATAGGATTTGGTACATCAAAAGACCAGCTGTAGCTTAAGTGGGAGAGGATGGAAGATGACAGAGAGAATAGAAGTGATGAGATTTAGTAGAGAGAAAGTTCTGGATAGCCAACAAGGAAGCGGAAAATCAATATTTTGTAATACTGTCAGAGATGAAGGGCAAGTACAAATGCAATGGTTTTAGGTTCATCTCTATTTTATCACTCAGAGCTCATATCCTCTTTTCCTCATTTAAATGGCAAAAAAAATTTATTTCCTATGCTTGCTCTCCCATCACACTCTGTTTTGACAGTATATGTGTAATAGTGACAGCCTAAGAAACCTAAACAACCTAAGAAAAAAAACAATAGCACACCATAAATTCTCTCACAAACACACACACGCACACACACACACACACACACACACACACACACACACACACACACACACACACACACACACACACACACAAACACAGTGCTAGTGGAGGAATGTTATTCTCTCTGATGTAGGCCTATTTGACATGTGAAGGTGAATCCACGAATTCCAAATCACATTCTGGTTAGCAGCTTCTGAGGGCTGACAGTAACTTTTGTGTTTGCTTTCTTTTATTCTCTGCAAAAACGTCCTGTGAGCATACACACAGAAAATAATGTTGTGTGTTTGTGTGTGTGTGTGTGTGTGTGTGTGTGTGTGTGTGTGTGTGTGTGTGTGTGTGTGTGTGTGTGTGTGTAGGTGTCAGAAGTATGCTGGTTAAACCAAAATTTGATCCTCTCTCACACCATTTATACAATTCACCTTGACTGAATCACAGTCACTGGGGGTATGCTCTCTTTTGACACCTATAAGCTTGCTGGCATATGTTCAATTAGCACAAAAACACCTGTCGGCAAACCTGCGAGAGACTTAGTTGGATTTTTTTATTTCTGCTTCTTGCCTCGTTAAATGCATAGCTGTATTGGATGGTTCATCCCCTTCCAATGAATTCCAAAAGAGGAGGCATACAGTCAGTTTGCAATTGGCATTCCAGTCTAATACTAAACCCTCCTGTGGAGATAATATACAGTATGCATGTTGCATATGCTGGATACAGAAATCGTTACACCATTACCATTTAAGCATGTCAGATTGTATTCTACAGTACATTACAGCCATTACTACTTGCACATTATTTTACTTGACTACCCATCAGAGAGAAAGGCAGCAGCCGTTGCACCCCATGTAGTCTGAACAGCCAGTATTTGGTGTGTTAGGTGATAAATTGGAAGTGTTGCAAGGACATTTTTAGCAAAGGCAGTCAAAGGGATGCTGGACTACTTTCAAGCACTGAGGTAAAACAGCTCTTTAATTCAATGGGAGTGTAGGGATGACACGTGGGATGGCAGGCCATGTGTTTCCGAAAACCCTTGAGGTTGCTAAGTCTCCGCTATGTTAGGATGTTTCTTCCAAAGCAAAAAAACTCAATACAGCATAAATGTGGACATGAATGCTTCACTAAATAAATCTCCTGACAAACATCACATACATATGTGATTTACAAAATACATAAAATCTTGTCTGGGCTTTAGCAAAATAGGAATATAATAATAGTTTATCTTCACTTCTGCTATATGCTTTCATTAGGCTGTGGAGAGCCATAATACAAATCAGATGTTTTATGTCACAGTTAATTTATCATCAACTAGATGTCTAGGTGAAATTGATGGGCCAGAGTTTTGCATGGCATGACTCATTGTACGTTTTATTAGGATACTGCCCGTGAGGCACAGACAGTTGGCTATTTGATGATGCACTATGCCTTAATGTATTTATGGGGTACAGTTCCAAAACCCTAAGTAACAATTTATTCAAGACATTTAGTGCTTGGCCATCAATCTTATTGAGTTATTTTTCAAGTGATGACTATCTTGTATTATAGGATGAAAAAAACAAAAGTAGAAGTTTGAGTAAGTGTGATAAAAATACAAAAACATAATCAGATCATCAGCCGTACCTGCTAATCACTGAGCAATCCTTTTAAATTTTGACTTTATGAGGACCCTGTTTTTTTTTACCTCATGTCAGTAAGTACAATGTTTGCAGCAGAATAAAAGATGAAAAACAGCAAACAATGCCTTTGATAGATAAGAGGTTAATCAGTACACTCCAACGGCTCTCTACAGGCAAAATTCCTGCAACCACGGTGAAACTCCCATTAACATAGAGGTTGCTGATGACAGTGTATCCAGTGTGCAGCGTGGAGGACCTGGAATTAATCAGAGGGGATAAAAGATTGTCCCTTGTGTTATCGCTCACTGCTTGTCCTTGACTAGACTTTCTGTTCTCTGTGATTGCCTAGTGTTTTCATCAGGCCATCTTTTTTTTTTATCACCGTAATTTTTCCCTGTACTATCAGCAACTATCAGCACCTTAGTGGTGCACAGCAAATTATGACAAAGTCCTATATAGTTTGGTTTTTGCTATGTTTTGCTTTTACCTCAATATTGTTAACTCAGTCATGGGAATTTATGTGAAAATGCAAGAAAAGGGACATTCAATTGTATGCTTCCTAAGCAATCTCAAATATTACTGAATGTGTGGGAATATGTAATATTTTCTTGTATTTCTTTTACAAATGTTTACAAATTTAAGAGAAATCCTCAGCTTCATACCAAACACAACTGAATGTTTTGAGTAGTTAATGTCACACACCATTGATGGTAGAGGTGGTAGTAAATCAAATCCATTTAACCAAACAAACAGTTGGCTATAGCAAGTAAAATAGCTACCAATCAAGCATTTTTTTGTCATGACCAGGGACATAGCTTTTGGTTAACTGTCAGAATCTGGGACAGTGACATTTATATTTCTGCAGCATTTTCTTATATACTTCTCTAAATGCTTCCTTATTGAACCCTTTCTTATCTCACCCTTCTTTTGCTCACTTATTTGCCAGGCCTAGTTTATCTCTACAATCCAATAATTTATACTTAGAGCGACTGGGCCAAGAGAAGCAGTGGCGGGTGAGCCAAAAGAGCTAGCGATAGAGGCTAATTAGCTACAGCTGCTGATGGGACTGGTCCTCGCTGGCTGCCAGAGGAGCCTTGACAAAATTGTTATCAAATGCAATCAGAAACAACATGCCATTTTTCACGGCATTAAGATCCTGGGCAAATTGGAGATAGTGGGTGGGAGAAGGATAGGATGACAAAAGAGTGTTCTGTGAGGACAAATGTGTATGTGTGAGTGAGTGTGTGCTAAAGAAACAGACTCATGAGATGACGCATAGAGAGAGACACATGCAACCTCTCTCTGTGTAAGCATGGATAAATGTTACTTGTTTCACTGAACAGGTGAGCCATTTCTCACTAAATGAGGCTACAGAGTAGGGCGGCAACAAGCACCCAGGAGAACACTTTTCATCTTAGCATCCTCGCGCTACGGCTGCTTGTGTTCCCATCCATGCTTGCATCATGTCTCAGTGATACTACAGCAGATGGAAAATCAGTCTATCTACAACATATGTCTGGGTGCTATAAGTGCTGTGTACAGTATGCCTGTAATTTAATATTATTTTACTAAGTACAGTTTATGTATGTCCATGATGCTGCAGTCTAGGAATCCAATAATTAAGGTAGCCATAGGTAAGGAAGTTGTTGCTGAGTTAAGAGTACAGCCATCACTGTATCTAGCAATAAAAGGAAAATAATACATATATAAAGTCGTTCGGGAGACCTCAGTGGCTCATTTCATTTTGTTCTCTGAGTTGGTGGTAATGAGGCCTTGAGGAAGAGGACCACTTACCTTTCTGCTGCAATGACATCAAGGTGTTTTCCTCATCTACCTGGCTATAAATACATTCTAAGCATACAGAGACAGTGAAGTGTAGCACACATTGCATTATCATGGATAGTGGCACAAACAGCATGTTGCTACAGGATGTGCTCTGAGGTATAACGAGCTAACACCTCATGTGACAAAATGTATCAAGTAATTTATGCTATCACAGACAGAAGGCGTATCACCACTCATTTGTGGCTTTTGTGGTTTCAATTTATGTTAACTGTGGTCAAATGGATTCACTTCACTCTTACCTTCGCATCAAATGACTACAACCTCATTTATTCCAAAATTAAAAAAAAACAGGTTTTTGGTAAAGCAGAGAACATACTCATAAGGCAATTTTCAGGACTATGTACTGTATGTTTGTTTGTGGTGTGTACGTACATGCATATGCATAAAAGACGTGCAAGTCTGTGGTGTCCTTCCCAGGTATTAACCCTGGCTGTAGGTTTTGGTCTAGGGAGGCTTGCGAAGGCCAGCCTGCTGGCATCAGCTGGAGAGTGTCAGCAGATGTGAATTGTCAAGAGTTCTGTTAGGTTCATTAGCTGCTCTTCCACTTGCACCAAACCCAGCTGTTGCCTGGCACACAGAGCAAATGGGAATATGTATATGTGTTTGTGTCTGTGTGAGTGTAAGAGAGAGAGAGTGTGTGCATGACTGTTTAGTTCATATTCACGTGTGTTGTTTTACATGCCCATGTGCATTCAAAGGCTGTCTAACAATGTAGATACATTGATAAACCAGTTTAGGGCAATGGCATGTCATTCATTTTTCTTTTCCTCCTCTCAATCACCTCCGTATGGTGTTGGATCCTGTATATCCTTCTTTATATTGCTTTAACATTCCCTGCCAACTGTTTGGCAGTTATGTCAGCTAACCAATCAAATTATAGATTCTCAGTATTTTTTAACATCTGTCAAAGAAAACTTCTCCAACAGTGTGTTGGTAGTATGATTCCTTATCTTTGCTGTGTGATTTTGGCAAAGAACATCAATTACATAGGCAATACTTTGTATGTATTTTTTCACAACACTTTATTTTTCAATGATCATCCAAAGAAATAACAGCCATTAAAAAGCCCTTTACATGGCGTATGTCTCCTCTATGCATGTTGCATTTAATGTGAGAGTGAAACTAAGCTGGCCTGGATGAGTGTATGTCTTTCCCACTTCAAGAAGGGTTTGTGCTGTGTTAAACTGACTCACCTAGCTGTTGATTCAATTCGCGCTCCAAAGCTGGGCCTGCTGGCGTCAGTCTCTCCTGCTGTCCGGAGGCCGCTGTTCCGCATTCTCCAGTGCCTCGGGACTTCGACAACCACTCTTCATGTTTAGTTTAGGTTTTAAAAGGTGTATTTTCAAAAGTTGTGCTATGGGAAAACAAGAATAGTCTTTTAGCGTCTTTGTTTTCAATAGTATATAAACGTGTAAAAATGTGTGGTTTGCAGCCGCCTGTGGCGTCCTGCTTCCGTGATTGTCTTCCTCTGGAAACAATCTCAATCTGAATCTCATCCCACACACCTGCATCAACCCCCCTCATGTGTCATTTGTCAGTCTAACACTCTCAGGCTAACTACACACACTATCACCTGACACAGACTCAAACATAACACTTATGGTGGTCATTAAAAGCACTGCAATGCTCTACCCACACATCTCTGTATACAAAACTATTATTACTTTTGTAATTTTTTCTGATGTTGTTTACTCACGGCATATGCAACCATTGTTCTGGCTGGCCAGGCCTTGCTTGTGTACAATATGCATGCAGATTGCTGTACCCTCTGAATAAATATTTATTCAGAGCCAAGGTCTGTTGTAATTAACAGGAAGGCGGCTGGAGAAATTCTATTATCCTTCTCCCTGGAGTCCCCAGCAGCTCTGCAAGTCTCAGGTCAGCTGGTCCAGTTATGGAGATGTCTCATTCACACATGTCTACACAGTGTGTGTGATGCATGCTCATAAATATGTATCTGCATGCGAAGGCAGAAACTAGATACAAAGCAAGTCAGTTAACAAATGTTATAACTGCAACAGACTAGTATTTCCTCTGCCAGGAGTCTAATTGGATGATAAACTGTTATTGCTTAAGTAGATAATGCTCAAGATGTAAAAACAATTATAACATGAAGTCTGGCAGTATTTGTATGTATAATGTAGATGAATACACAGATGAGTACACAGTATGCACAGTAAACATTCTAAATCTTAGTAAATGCCATTGCTGTGTCTGGTATCCACTGCACCGATAAACCAAATAATGTAGCTCACAAAACACTTATTTTTAGCACATTGGGCCTCTAACCGCAAACAGTTACTGCAACATTGAAATGTTGCACATCTGACAAAAAAAACATTATTAAGTTTTCTAAGGAAAAGAAAAATAAGTTTTTAACTAAGAAAGAGGAATGGAAGAGTGGGAGCACTGGGATAGGGCCTGGGTTTCAGTTTATATCAGTAGGTTCCTCAGTAGTGCCGATGTGGTTTTAATACAATCCCTCCAGCCTAATTAGGTGAAAAAGGACAATATGTTTATGAAGCATTCTCAGCAGCCAATGACAGCCACTTAAGAGTCATTGACTGCAAAAGCGGCGGCAGGGTGGATCGACATGCCCACAGAAGAATATGCCATGAGGGTATTTACACTGAACCTGCAGAGCTTGCACAGATGACATCTTAATAAGCTGAGCACTGTGATACATTTTTAACAGAGTGGGTCGGTCTCTCCGGAGGACTGTGCACCATTGCCCACATCTAATTGGGTTTTCTTTTCCTCCAGCATCATTGTAGCGTTACATTATTGTTGTATAAAGTTATATCCCTTTCCCCAAGTACTTAACTGAGGATTGTCCATCCATGACACCTTTGTTATTTTTTTCTGTCCACGTCATGAATTTCTTTTGTATTACTGTTATGTGAAGTTTGGATGATATCACCTACCAAGGGAGAAACTAAAGTGTATGACTTTATATTACCCCCGTTACACACAGCTTATGCTTATTTATGTTCTTGCCTGTCATTGGTTCCGTCATTATGCAGTTTTTACAGTAAAGGGACTGGGACTGTAATTTTATCCAAACACAAATAGTATATCATTCTGTAAAATGATCATTCCCAGAGCAGCAAATGTACAGCAGTTCAGTATGCAGGAACAGAACAATAACTATGTCTTTCTCCTTAAAACATGAGGTGGATTAAGCTTTTCCGAGAGTGGGTCTTGATTGGTACCACTAGGCAGCATTCAAGTGTTTCGGACATGTGCCAGAGCATGCACTGCTGTGACTCTCACCCAGTGAGCCCCAAAAAGGAAAAACACAGCTTTGATGTTTTAATTCACACAGCTTTTGTTTACGTTTACTGTTTCTGTCAGTGCACATCATGTGAAAAGACACTGCTGCGACAGTCTGCATCAAACACAGCCTAGGTCCTAAGCAGGAAAAAAACAAGTTATTTTATTATCTGTCTTCTAAGCAGCACAATGATACTCTCCCAGCCTCCCCAGAAAGTGCCTATCTTTCGAGACAGTGGTGTGGGAGTTGGATCTCTGGAGGCCTGGTGGTTTTGGCAGAGATGGGGAACTATAGGTTCAGCCTGCATGAGCTGCCAGCAAATCTGTTAATTAAGCATGCTAATGGTTGTAATTGTAGCTGGTGGTGAACCCAGCTGCTGAGGTAAACACTAGGTTCAGCATGCTGGTTGTCAGGATTGAACTTTATGCGTGTTTGTGTGTGTGTGTGTGTGTGTGTGTGTGTGTGTGTGTGTGTGTGTGTGTGTGTGTGTGTGTGTGTGTGTGCGTCTGTGTGTGTGTGTGTGTGTGTGTGTGTTTGTGTGCGCGCATTAAGTGCAAGCACACAGTTATATGCATGAGCGAAGATGTCTGGTTGCGGAGTGGGAAAGAGGTAAGTTGTGAGCAATAAGCAGGAAGGGTTATGAGAGATAGAAAGTCAAAGGAGAAAGATGGGTTTTTTAACCTTATGGCTTTTCCTTGCCTCCCAGCACCTGGCGTCATTTCTGCAGCTGCTCCCATCAAAAAATACAATAGGTGTTTGCCCTCTGCCCAGGGATTAGGGTGCAGAGGTTGGGCTAATGTCAGGCCAATGCTGATCTCACCCAAGTTGGCAGCAGGTGTGCAGAAGCAGCTTCACAAACATTTGTAAAGGTAATCGTAACCCTTGGTCAATTTGTCAGTGTCATGTTTATTTCAAGCTATCTTGGTGTTTTTGTTTTCAATGATTTAATTTATTTCACTTTCTGTGCTCAAGGGCAACAGCAGGATGTAACTAGAGAAGACACATGTCTGAAGAAATTGTGGTGCGGATGCTGTATGTTGAAAAGCTGACACTAAACTGGATTGCTGGCTTTAAAAGTGAATTAGTACCGATTAAATATGTGGAATATTTTAGATTTTGTTGAAAAGCTGATGCGATACTATATCTCTTTGAAAGTTAGATAATGTTATGTATGACTACGTCAATGTTTGAATGGAGTATCTAGCTGAAGGTAGGAGTGTATGTGTGCGTGTGTGTTGTGTGTGTGTGTGTGTGTGTGTGTGTGTGTGTGTGTGCGCGCCAATACACTTATTAACTCTTTTCAATCAGCTGTGTACCTCCAGCAGCAATCAAGTAACTGCTAAGTTACTCCTGGGTCACACAGTTAATTGCATATAAATTGAGCTGAGGCACAACTCTCAAACCCCTGCCTCCCGGTCCAAAAACGTGAGTCTAATTGCCAAAATAGTATTTAATAGTAATGGTGGGGTGCCAAAAATAAAAATCAGAGCAGGTTAAAAAACATGCATCATCATCACATACATCTACTTTACCCTAGAAATTGTGTGTCTTTGTTTCTGTCAGTTGAGACTGTCCTTGGCACTGCTGTCACTTTCAGGCTCACAGGGCCAAATGTATAAGTCAGTTTGATTCCATAGCTACATTGTATAAAGGGTACAAAGTGTCCATTGTTAGTTGTTGTGTTTAGCCGCTACACAGCTTTGCGACACCGGCTATGATGATATTGATTGATATATGATGATATTTAGTCATGTTGTCTTATGTTAAGAGTGAATTGGAATCAAGCATTGGTATTTTTGCATTGTATTGAGTGTGTCAGCAACAGTTTTTTTTTTTTTTTTTTCGAAATTGATTTAATGCTAAAAATTTGTATTTAGTTTAAAACATTTAGGTCATCTGGTCAGGTTTTGTTGGATGTTAATACTGGCATATTTATCACAGTAACATTTGTTTTCTATCCAATCTCATTGCTATTGAGCCAGCTCTTACAGCCTCTGTCAGAAGCCTTTCTTGTCTGTGAGATAAAATTCGAAACATAAAAGAAAGCAATCTACAACAATGTTCAATGACGATATTGGGCATTCACCTGTTTTATTACACGATGACATATGATGTACTATAGCTGTTTTTGCTTTTAGAAGACCTTGTGACACACACACATCATAGCATCAAAACTGCCTGGGTGTTGCTGTGTTTTCACTCGCACTTATAATCAAGGCTTATTTAAATTCTTAGCTTATCGTAGTTGCGTTGGCTACATGTATTGTTTAAATGTCTACAATTGAAATGTAAAAGCAGCCTGTTGCATTTACTATCATAAAAATGCATGCTCCTATTCTTATTGCCACACCATTGTGTGCAGCACAGTGTGCATATACTGAATAGGAAATAATGAAATCAGCCATGGTGTAGTAAATGCTTTCTTTTGTTGCCAAAACCTGTATGCTGGCTGAAGCTTAACCCTCACAAAGATTTTGCATGTGGAAACCTGATGGGAATTAGACATTGATGTTATAAATAATCTCTGGTCAAGTCAATAAGCAATTTTACGTTACTTGTCTGTTAATCACAGAGGAGTGATCGAGGCAGGGGAGGAGGGAAAGCTGTGTGTTTAGCAGGGAGAGATGGGACTGTGTCGGGCAGGTTTGTGTACGTAAGGTAAGAGACAGACATAATCTAGCACGCACAAATAGATAGATAGAGATAGAGCAGGAAAGTAGTTCACTAACACATGCACACACACAACATGTCCTTCCTCTGTCCTGTTCTCTGCTGGCCAGTTAGAACCTAATCCTTTTTATCTGTCTCCGCTGTGTTTGCAACTCTTTCTGTTTGTTTGGGCATGTGTGTGTGTCTGTACGTGTGTTCACTGAGTGGCCATGTGTGTTTGTGTGTGGCTGTTTGTGATAAAGATATCAGAGGGAGCTGATTAGCAGACTGTTACTTTCTCTCCCAGGATATGGGGTCTTGCCATGGGCAGAGAGTGTCAGATGTGCACCCATATCATTACTGCAGAAGAAAACACGGTGGAATTTCTCTTTCCAAAACAATTTTTAAGAATACTTGCTTAAATTACTTATTTTTTATAACTTTTATTGTGTATGTCTCTGCATGTTCATGGCTTTCTTAATGATTAGAGTATGTATGCATTGGTGTATGCATGTGATGTGTCAAGGCGTCTTGGGTTTCAAGATTCACAAATATTTAAAGATACATGGGCAAGTGTGTAGAACGAGACGTGCAACATATCCATGTGAACTTGTGACCTTGATAGTGTTATAAACCGAAGGTGGTTTATGCACTGGAGAGTCTCAAAGGTACTTAGACCGCTGCAGAGAGCCGGAGGACACAGCAGCAGTATGAGATCAGAATCTGTTTTCTTGGCTTTGGGATAGCTTCTGGTATTGAGCTTGGAATTACTTTCATGTAATCCATTCATTCTCATAACTGATTCCTAGAGGAACCACATTCTGATGATTACTCTGGTAATCTCTTCCAAAGGCTTTGGTCTATAGATCAGTAAGCAGTGTTCAGTATTTTAGACATTTCTCAGTAGTGTAGAGGAAAAAGATGATGACATAACCTGTAAAAGGGTTCATCTTTTTTCAAATAATTGAACTTGATCTTGTGGATGCTGTTTTTTAGCCAGCAGTGAATAATTATTTGTTTCAAGTTATTTCAGAATGATATTGACATTACAGGAAATCAACAAAGGTGTTCAAAAATAGCCTAGAAATCTAGATGCACCCTAGCTGCAGCAAATGTAATTTGCAGCCAGGGTCAGTCTAGCAACACTGGGTTGTGAGCTGGAAAAACCAAATTCTGGTCAGGCCAATCACATCGTGTATAGAGTCGGTGTGCGGGCTTAACATAAGGATGGCAGAGTTGCGAGTTGCGACGGTTACGCCTAGTCGGGAGGGCATGAGACGGAAGGCACGAGATGAGAGGTGCCCAGGCTGCAGCCATACCCAACTCCGCAAAGACATGGAGTTAAGCACTGATGTCATTCTTAAAAAAGGAAGATGTGTTTGGAGTTTTGCCGACCGGATACGGCAAAAGTTTAATCTATCAACTAGCGTTGCTGTGGTTGGTTTTAGAGCTATTCTACTGTGTGCACAGGCCACCTCACCTTGAGCCCTGCCAATGGTGAGTTCCCAGACTTTTCAGGCTAAATTGAAATAGGTTTTTCTAACAAGGTATTTCAAATGCAACAGAGCTATAAACAAGACAGAATCAACACTATGTGCTTGAACAAGGCCCTGGATACAAATTGTCCAAAACCTAGCGAAGGCAACACTTGCATGTTCTTGTTATGTTCTGCCTGGAGGGAATTAGACAGGCACAGTAAGACAAGAAAAAAATAATCCCCCCTCACTCGTTACCAGCTCACAAACCCAACGATTCCCCATCGGTGTTTTTATTCAGTAGTAAAGAGAAAAATGTGTGAGAAAGGAAGCCTAGCCCTTTGCTAGTGCATCCTCAGACATCGATCTGTGCTATTACTCCTTTTGACTCCTGTTTCCATGTGACTAGTTGGCCTACAGGCTGGACAACTAAAACAAGGAACAGGGGCAACAGATACAAATGACCCCCCCTCAGGCCATTTCTTTCATCCTGCAGGGGTGGGGTGGGTACGCAGAGGGGGCGCAGACAGAGAGAGGTTCAATAGGGGTACATTTTTGTAGCTACACACCATGTGGAGGCACTTCGGCAGAGGGGTCTAGCTCTATACCTGATAATGATGGACCTCAGGTAGAGAGAATGTTGGTTAAACTAAGGATTTTACCCACACAGGAATTCAATGATTATAAGGATACACCTGGCAGTGGATTCTCTTGGCCGTTCTTTGGAAGTTTGTTCACTTCTCTGAGTCCAGCAACTCACTAATAGCGGTAGAAGACAGCCCACTCGCGGCGCGTTTCCCATTTCAGTGTGAAAAGACGAAATACCTCAAAAAGTCACCTTCATCCTTTTGACTCGTGCTACCATGTGGAAGAAAACAGCAATGCAACAGGTTGTGTGAGGGCCCATTAGTAGAGGAAACCTTGCCTCGGAAATATTTAATTTTAATACTTTTATGGTTGTTTACAGGTGAATGCTATAGTGGGTAAGAGACATTATTGATAAAGTTGAGATACCTAGGGTCTTTGATCGAGAGCTGGGTTTTTCTCCCTGCAAGCCTATATCGAACGTCATTAGCAAGCTGCAGAGGGAAAGTAACCAGCACTAAAAGCCTGAGTGCAGACAAACCTGTGCAACAAACACAGCTGGTAGCATTAAGAGGTTTTCAAGTGCCAACGATGGCTCGGCTATCATCGTGTCACCTCTGTCCTTTAAAAAAAAGAGGACTGAATGGCCAATCTGCTTTTATCCCCACCCACGAAAAGGTCATTTGTAGAGAGGCAGTGGTTTCAAACAACATGTGTCAGGCTTTTCTCTTTGGTGGCCTTGGTGGACGTGGCCTTGCTTCTGTATAAGTACTGATATACTAAATACATGCTAATATTTATCCTGCAATTTAGATTCCCCAGTTGTTTTTCATTTCCATGAAAAAATGCTTGACAGATTGTACAACTCTTTTAAGTAACATCATTTAGAACATGTCTGTATCTCAGATGTTCGTGAGCTAAACCCCTCCATCCAGCTGAACAGTCCAGTGAGAGAGGATGAAGAGACAGTGAGTGGGAGTGAAGAGAATTTGTGTTTTGTTCTTTGCAATCCTGAATGGGATAATTTAGCAAGGGTACCCTGAAAATGAATAAACAAAAATGTTAACCTCATGCGGTGCAACAGAACAGAATATAACAGAAATAGGTGAATTCCACTCACTTAATTACAGTCACTCAAACTTACATCTTTTTCTTATATTATTTTATGTTTATCAATGACATTCTAAGGAACACCAGCATACCTCACTATTCATATCTGACCTTCAAATGATGATGTGGAGAAAACTTGCTGACAGTGTGTTATTGCAGACTTAAAGCTGATTATGGTGAGACAAAAGGTTTCATTCTACTGAGTCATGAGCCCACTCAGGAAACTTTATAATGACCATTAGTTGATATGTCAATTAAGCATTCATTAGAGCACTCTGAACCCTTTGAGGCTGCCCTCTGTCTATATGTGAGAAACCTGATTGTAATTTGCTCTTACTGTTAGCCTATTAGACAAAGTATGTGACAGGTATTGTAATTCTGATCACTGTCGCGCCATCCATTAGAAAGGCACAAACAGATACACTGTGTTGGGATTACTACAATAAGTGCCTTTATGTGAGCAACATTTAAGAACATTGTGCTATTCCTAGACTCATCTGGTGTTATTCTGCTGTGTGTGCATGAGTAAAGTAACTATATGCAAATTACTGCCTGTCCGTTAAACATGCATTTAGTGGTGCAGCCTAGACCCCTTTACATCTGTCCAAATGTCTTAAAAATACATGAGGATGAGGAGAGAAGAGGATTTTTGTAGATTGCAGGGATGAGTGATTCCGAGAAATACGGGGGCGTTTTTAATCCGGTATGTGGCCACTTAAATCCCAGTCACTAAATTTAACCGTCTTTTGTTTAATTAACCTCAGATTTCAGAGCTAATTAGGTTCAAGTATTAAAGACAGATTATATTTTCTCACACTAGCTGCTGGCAGAAGTGTGGATGTGGTCTCGCATTGTGTCAGATGAGATCTGATCTGGCATCAGATTGAGCCTTTAGGGAAGATGAAAAAAGGTGATGAGGTTTGTGTGTGTGTGTGTGTGTGTGTGTGTGTGTGTGTGTGTGTGTGTGTGTGTGTGTGCGGGACGCACACGTGCGTATGTGAAAATAGGTTTGGGTGTGAAGGGGTTCAAGTGTTGTGACAATTCCATCATGTTGAAATGCCACAGTTTTGTACATGTATGCAGTAACATTTATTATATCTTGAGATCCGCTACACAAAGAACACTATTACATTGCAGAACAATGGTGAGCTGCACAGAACAAAAGCTTATTTTTCATGTGCAGAAAAACTAATTAAGAACAGTAAAAAGGATCAAGGCTTTCTATTCTGTTTCTTTTCTGTTCTTTTCTTTCTGACGTTGGTTGGAGATGCTTTAAAAGGCAGTTTCCAATGGGATTTGACAAAGTGTTCCTTTTATGCAATGACACAAACTCACACATACATTTTTCAGCTTTTTCTCCAAATATAGTTTTTCTGTTTTTTGGTCTCAAGGGCCTGATCTCATAATTGATGTCCACGGACAACATGCCATGCTGTGAATGGAGACCTCCATGCTCTTTATTGGAATACAAACATTGAAATGCGCATCAGAACAGTTTTGACCCCTGTTTTTAATAAGGCCTTATAGCCAAACAACTGCACTGAGGGGGGATTTGCACCAGTATGTACTGCTTACTGACAGAACAGCCACAAGCAGCATCCCCTGTTCACCCAATCACCAAAACTGTCACGTCATGCCTCATTAGCCTGATTGGAGATCCATGGCAAACGGCCCCCACACTAACCTCCCATAGCCCTCAAATCAATGTGCTCACAGCAAGTCGTGAGAGGGAGGGGCAACAAGCGCATCCTTCCTATCATTGCATTGGTCCACAATAGTTGTGGTTAATTATTGAGGTGGTGATTGCAAATGGCCGGGCCACTTGTGCGATTGGAGCATAAACAAAAGCAAATTGGAAACAGGTATTACACAGCTTCCATATTAGGCCCTCTGGAGGGTTTCGTCTGATTACAACAATCACCGCATGTGTCTCTGGGCAAAATAAGTGAGGCACATGAAGTGGTTTTAAAGCACAGGCATGCACATCTATCCGTTCATCCATGTTTCCATCCATCGTTTCTGCTTGATCCTCTCCTGCCACTTATCCATATTTTAAATTACAAAAGCCTCTCTTATGGGTGGCTTATCGCCCATGTAATGACAAAGTTCAAATGTGAATCCATCTGAACAGCTCAGAAAGCCATTGAAATCCTCTCTAAAAGGCGCTCGTGGCCACAGCAACTACTGTCAATTTACAATGTAATTGCTGTCTAAAAAAAGTGGTTGAAATTTTGTGGCTGTAGATTGAAAATGAGTTCAACACTCTTGCGGACATGAGAGCTACAGCCATTGTATAACATGCATTTTTGAGAGTACTGACTGATAATGTTACAGCACATTGAGGTCCAGCACATTCAGTTAGCACACAACAGTCTGTAAAGGTGTCCTTGTTAGGCACTTTCGTCCATGTGGCTTCATTTATCAAAAGTGGATGATATTGATTTCCACTTTTGTGCACATGGCTAAGAGTTATGGGAACATAAGCATTGAAAACAAGTTCAATGACAGAAAATAGTTGCAAAAGAGAAGTTGTGCAGAGGTAATTATGAAGTCAGTGTGGGAAATGCTTTCCAACTATCCATATAAAGGTGCTGGAATAATGCAGTCTGAGTATGGATTAATGCATCTTAAATGTGATACTGACTTTAATCTATACTCTTAAACATTCAAAAGAAGGCACTTTCACAGTCCAGAATTGCCAAATCTAATTTTACGCTCTCTGCCCGAAAAGGCACATCATCATATGTTTGTATATATCAATACTCCTGACCTGAGAGAAAAATGCCAAACCCTGTCCATATCCTTTAGATTGTCCAGGTGACTTTTTCATGAAAGTGACTCTTTTGATTTCTCTGACTTTGCCTCCTCTCATCACAGCAGTACCTACCAATTCACACATGCAAAAATTCCTTTAAACCTGTGCAAAGAGAAGAGAGGTTTATATTTTCATTTTGTTTAATTTCATGCCTTGCACCGCAAATAGAAAAGTGCATCCACATACACACACACCACATGCACACCTTCATCTACCTTATAGCCTGAACTCTTGAATACATAACTCATTGGAATAGTCAAAGCTTTGCAGTTATTTTAGCAACTAAAACATATTTTGCATTAGGTTATACTCACTGTAGGATACCACTGTAATAATGATGTTTCTAAGCCTGCTTTTCTGAGTCGAAACCACCAAGGCAAACAACAACAACAACAGAAACACAATGAAGGGCCTCTCATCCAGGGCCTCAGTATAATTAACTGTTGAGGCAGAGTTTAGGGATTACTCCAGGAGGGGCGGTGAATTAAAGCTCAGCTAATGAGTTGAAGTTTCTTAATTTGTTCGCTCCCGTAATTCCAGAATGGATTAGCAGTAGCTTTAGTCGCCTCTTCCCACCGATTAGCATGGCTTGCTCGGTTTAGTATTTAACGGCGGGGAGGAGAGAGGAGAGGGGAGCAGTAGGGAAGGTTACACAGCTTATGAGTCAACTTGTTTAGTGGTAAATGTGTAGCAGTGTTAAGCAGATTGAGGCGTTTACCTACTTGGGATTCAGAGACAATGAAATAGGGTACATTGTACCAATTAAATCAGTGTAATGAAGAGATAATTTTGAATGTTTAACCATGCTTGACTAAGGTATTGCATTCTCCACAGAATCTAGTTATTTATACTGGAATTGAATTTAGAAATATTACTGTTTATGTTCGTTTATTGCAAAAAGACTGGAACACATTAGTTATGAGAGAGACTTGAATTTCACGGTTACACACAACATTCTCACTAGTTCTACTGTATCTATACAATATCTCGATATTTTTCTCTCTCTCAGTCTCCCCCTCTCACTCCCTTCCTTCCTCCCAACCTGTCTGTCTCCTCAGCAGTACCAGGATACTGGAGTTAAGTCTGTCAATTAGGGTTAAAAGGCTGTGAGGGTGGTGGAGAGCAGCCGAGCATGACTGCTAGACCTGGCCCAGCACCTGATGCCTAATAATGAAAATTGACAGGGCTTGTTTTTAATTCTCCTGCTGCTTGGGGCCATATTGCTCGGGAGCACAATATAGCCGGAGGGTGGGAAGCCACACCTCAGGCAGGTTTCTCCATTAGCCTTGTGCTCCTTCACATGCATGCTGAAGTGCAAGTGTGTCAATAATATACAAACCTAGAGTGCCAGTTGAGGCCAGCTAATAGAAAATACCCTGCTCCGTCTTGGATGTAAGCAGTCCCATCCCATTTTGTTATTGTTTTCCCTTTTTTCCCCAGAAAAATTTGATAAATGAGATGTAATCTGATATGAACTTCCTTGAATGAGTACATTCATAAAAGTACAGTCACCCTCTACTTCTTTTTAATTATACAGTATGACTTCACTGAAACATCTAATCAAATCTTTAAAGGATCAATAATGTTACACACAGACAGTGAACGTGGCCTGCACAGTGCAGTTGACAGGTGCAATACACTTTCCATTGATTCTTGGATAGGAGACTGACAACAAACAGCTTGTAGCTTGCAGAGTGATACTACTTGGTTTTTGCCCATCTGCAAGAAACATACAGTCTTTTTAACAGGCTTATCCACTTAAACCTGCCTTTTGCCTCTCTTAAACCCCACTAAGAGCACACTTATAATCCTATGAACTATGTTATGTTAAAACATATTTTGAGATGCCATGTGATGGGTTAAGAGAAACTAAACAGTTTTTTTTTTTTTTCGAAAGGTGCATGTACCCAAGGAATCATAAAGAGCTTGCTGTGATCTCGTAAAGAAAAGGAACTGATAACATTCTCACAATAGGCAGTCACAAAGTTACTTAACTAGAATAATAATAGGATCTAAACATAAAGATCTAGCCTGATATGCCTGATTATGTGATTAAATTTCTTCAGCTTTTTGCTGCACCATTTGAGAACAAAATGGGACTGAACCATAAAATGAAAAACCTTCCGAGGCTGCTGGCAGTATTTTGGCTCCCACACTGTCAAAACATCCAATGAAGTAGGTGAGGAGGTCCTAGCCAATTAGGCAGCCGTAAGAGACTGAGGCTCAGCAGAGGTTTTATTGTGAAACAGTTTCACTGCAACATCCTCAGATTATTTTTAGCCTCTGCCCAAGAGCGGAGGTTTGTCAAAGGTGTGTGAATATGCCCTTGCCTTGGATGTCACTCCCACACCGCAACACAAAGTGTTGAATTCAGTCCTAGCTTAAGGTATAAAGTCAACCACTCTGAGACCACTCTGTCTAGAGCTGAACATGTGCACTTTCATTAGGATTTCTTGTATGTATAGTGGGGAGAAAAAAAGAAAGGACATGCGTGGATTCTAAAGCCTACAGCTGACAAATTAGTGGGTATATGTGCCACTCAAAGCATGAACAGGCTGTCTGACCGATTAGAGTGGCGTCGGCATCTCATTGGTGGATGGCTTTCATCAGGAAACTTAATTGCCTTGGCGACAGCCGCATGATTCAGAATGGAAACAGTGAGCAGGCTTATGACATACAATGTCATATTTGCAGGCACTTGTAATGCTTCTGCAACACATATTGGTTTTGTTTATCATAGCTTGCTGTTGTTTCCTCATGGATGGATACTTTGTCTGAGTGAGTGGCAGGAAGGTGGAGAGTGGTCATTCAGTAAAAAGTTAGAGGCAAATTAGTGCTTCACTAATGATTCAGTAATATTTGTTAATTTAGCAGTTTTATCACATGCAGGATACCAGAAATTTATGAGACTAAAACATCTAATTAACAATAACTGTGTGTGTGTGTGTGTGTGTGTGTGTGTGTGTGTGTGTGTGTGTGTGTGTGTGTGTGTGTGTGTGTGTGTGTGTGTGTGTGTGTGTGTGTGTGCGTGTGTGGGTTTGCATAGTTGGATTATAGTACAGTGGTTTGAAAATGCATGTGTATATAAGTGATAGGCCTCTCTTCATGCTATTAAGTGAAGGGACCCGTTCTTTTGCCAGGGGGTCAGATTACCACTGACCTCTGCTGTGAGCACAGTCGTGTTGACAGCAGCTGCACTTCACACACACTCCCCCGGGCCTGATGTGTCCACTTTGCTTCAGAGTTGAGACCAGATTATAGAAAGAGTTACAGAGTTCAACCTGGGCACTAAAACAACACCACAGAGTGGTGTATCACTAACAGAGACCGCAAACTAGCAGAGCTTCCCTTTCACAGACACTATATTATCCTCTTTGCCCTGTTTTCTTGTTTGTTTTGGACATCATTTTGTTTTTGTGTCTGATCTTTGTGGTTTTTGATGGGTAGGGAAAAAGCAGGAGCTCATTTTGATGCATCGTTGATTGATTTTATTATTATTTTCTGTCAAAGTGCTAAAAATAAATCACCAATGTGTTGCTTTAGGTCTGAGCCAACCAGTAAGCCTGGTTCTAGCAAAGTTTCTGTATGATTTACTATTTTTAGTGCTTTTTCAATTGAACACATTAACACTAACAAAGGCTATTACAGCTTCTTTAAGGTTTATTGGTAAATGTCATTTTCCTCTCTCTTTGGCTGGACGTATAGGATTAATTAATTTAATTAACCTTCTGTTTTTGATGTTGCCTCGGAAGGACATACCTTACATAAGAGTCAAGTGAAAACAAAAATGCACCATTAATAAACCATATAAAATTAATAATGTGGAAAACAAGGCCTTTATTCCTATATAGTAATTAAGCCTTGGCTAATCATATTGTATAAATATTCCTTATGGAGCAAAGGCTCTCTTCTTCTCATTTTATATACTTCTTATGTAATGTAATGAATATGTTAGTTAATTTTATGGTAATCAAAAGCCTGATTTTCCCAAGGTTATTCACAAAGTCATGTACTTTTTTTGGCACTAAAGAGAAGTTGCTATCAGGGGACCCGTGGTAATTGCCATTGTACAGTAAAGCTGACCACAGGTAAGCCAAAAATGGGGACAGAAGGCTTTGTTCATTATGTTTCCCAGTCATCTCTTTTATGGAGTGCGTGGACACATTTGACCACAAGCCTCTATGAGAAGAAAGGTCCTCCACAACTGGCATAAAACCATTTCATAATTCATGAAAAATACTGCATTGTTTAAGAGGAATCCTCATAAGCTTAGATAGGTTTACCTTATAGTTCATTGATTGGTTTTCCAGACAGATTGAGCAGAAGAAGTACACTATATGAACTTATGCCTTTGATCATTTTACGTTAGCTTGTGTCAGTAAATCATTTGAATTCAGCGATTGAATTTCACTGTAAACTGAAAGCTCATTAAGTTTTCCTCGAAGTCTTCCACATCAAGGAACCCAGCAGTGAATCCCTGATATCCAGGAAGATTTGGATTACAGCTCTCCTGGTCTGCAGCAATCTCTCAGGCCGGCACAGACAGCCGATCCTCACTGTGGACAAACCATTATTATGTTTATGATTGGACTCCCTGTGTGGGAATACCCAGCGCTCTCCTCTCTGACTCTGTGAGCCTAATGCTGTGTGGCAGGTCCGGCACTCCACTGCCTAAACACATCTGTCATGTTTTGTCATAGTGACACTCCAACCAGCTGACTCCCACCTCTGTGACAGGGTATACTATATCACACTGCAGATATGTCTGCATGAAAACAGGCACAAGAGAGAGAGACCGACAGAAGTGTAATTGTAGTGATAATGTAACTTAATATTGAGCACTATTAAGGCAATACACGCATTAAATACATGATGCAGAAGTGACAAAGAGCAAATTGTGAGAAAGGCTGAGAGAAGCAGAAATGACAATGATGATGAACATGTATACAAACTAAAGAATAAACTACACAACATATAACATTGAAATATTGGCCATCCTGCTGGCCCAGTAGTCTGATTCACATTATCTAACTATACAGCTTCCTCAATCTAATTTTGAGATCTGAGGATCTATACGAAAGTATCATATTCAGGAGAAAAAAAACTTGCAGGCACTTCAAAAGCCTTCTTACCCATCTGAAAAGAATCTTATTTACAGTAACGCCTTGTGCAAGACTTTGATTTACTTTTCTCTCAAGTTGCTCGGCCAGTATTGATGACAGGAATTGATTAGATCTAACCCTGAAAAGTGAAACAAATCTGTAAGATATCTGCTAGCTAGAACAGCATGATATGTTCATGTGGGCCTCTGTTTACCCGTTAGCATCCAATTTTAAAAATTAATTTGAATCTATTCATTAAATGATAAACAACTGTCCAAGTACAAGTTTAGAATTTGATGTGTATGATGTTTTTTTTGCTGTTGCCTTGGAAGTATATACCTTACAAAAATACGCAAACAATAACTTTCATAAAATTAATGAGGACAGCAAGGCCTTAGCTTTTATGGCTCTCTGAGCTTACAGTAAGTTGCACTGCAAATTAGAAAAGCTGTAAAAATGTATTGAATAATCCAATTGGGAATGGGTACAATATATAGCTTATTTGAAAGGAACCATCCTGAGATGCAAGACATCTTCTTTGTGGTCAAGATTCCCTGCAGGGTGTTCAGTTGGATTTTGATGGGTAGTACCCCCATGGATTATTTTAGCATGGCTACAGTTAGTATTGTATCTTTCTGGAGGCGTACAAATGGTTTTAGTGGCTCTTGACATGAGCAGCAAACATGCACATCTCTTAGGAATGTGTGTGCCCACATAATCCTTAAGCTATGCTAATTAAGCCATCACAGTGTGGAGAACAGAAATGTTAATAAATGAAGATGTGCAGAGGTCACACTGGAAATCTCAGGGCTAAGATCTGAATAAGGTTATACATTAACATTGGCACCAGCCTGAAATGATGTCCTTTTTGAAATGTTGTTTTTTTGTCTTCTTCTGCACACCACACCACATAGCATTTTTGAAGTTGTGATATTTAGTTATGGTATCATTTGATTGATTTATTCATTATATGTTTTCTGAACAAACAATTTGAAAAATATAGTCTATAACTCTGATCTTAATTTTGTAACACTATTGGTAAATAAATACAAGTTATTTCTTTTGAAAAAAATACAAAGAACAGGATTAAAAATTGAATTGAAACAAGACTGTGGCCCTCTCATTGACGCAAGCAATAAATCTGCATTTTTGAGTGACTGATCTATTGTTTGTGCAACAACACATTTAAGTCCCACAGGTACTGTGTGTTCTGAGAGTGGATTTAAAATAAACAATTTTAACGGAGGAAATAGTGATGACATCAGTTCAAACTGCAGGAAACAATGTGCCTGAAGCCAAATAAAGCCTGCTGGCGAAAGCTCTTTTGATTATTGCTGTGTTCAGGAGGTCATTTACTTATTGCACAGTAGCTTGCGGGCTGTCCTTTTTGATGCCAGTATCTACCACAGGGTTTCTGAGAAATGCGCATGGGTATAATTCTTCACTGTCAATGCTAAGCACTTACAGTTCTAAGACAACAAGCTAAGTTGAAACACTTGTTCCCAGTGGCCAGATAGCGTGAGTGACAGGGATGAAGGAATGAAAGCCACTGTCACTCAAGATTGTCTTTCCTGTCATCAGAAATGTGGTGCTTGTCATCACATCAAGCAGACGACGGGTCACAGGTAGCGCTAAAAGTGGGAACAGTTATGGAGAGAGCTAACTGTTACTGACGGAAAGAACAGCAATTGTCGTACCTGCCAAGGGTTTTGAGTTCACTAGCGATGAGGATAATTGAGGAGGCAAAATGTATTTGTTACTATTTTTCTGTTTCAATCCCTGCATGTCTTTGTCAGATATTCACTAAAGCCAACGAAAGTAAAAGAGTTCAATTATGCTTAACAATTACAAACCAGTGACTCTATGTATTCACTTTCCCATCTAAAATCCAAAATTGCCTGAAAATAACAATGTATATGTATGTAACATATATCTAAGGCATGTCTTAAAATGCCTTAGATATAGTACTCTAATTTAGTTTTTCCTCTATAAGGTTTTCCCTCCAAAACATGTAAAATAAGTAATCAAAGTACTTTGATGACAATGTGTTAAGCCTATGTTATGTCGACCATTTATATACCCTCTTTGCTGCATATGTAAAAGCTCACCCAGTAGAGTGTACGCCCCATGTAGGCCGAGTCCTTGGGAGTGGCCCAGGTTTCAAATTCGACCTGTGGCCCTTTGCTGCTTGTCATCTCCTCTCTCGCCCTTTCCTGTCTTTTTCATTATCTAATGAAAATAAATAAAGCAAAAAAAAATCTCTCTCTCTCACACAGACACACAAACACACATACTGTATGTATATATATATATATATATATATATATATATATATATATACAGTACATATGGTAACACTTTACTTGACGTTTTCTACATAAGAGTGACATGAAAATGTCAAGAACACATGACTCTGACATGAACTCTGTTAAGCTAAAATAATCAAGGGGTCACATTCAGAGCAACGGCATTTCCAAGTGTTTGCTGGCTCCCTAAACTGTAAGAGACAAACATGGCCCCTCTCCAGGAACACATGATGGCAGAGGCAGATGGCCAATTACATCCCATAATGCCTAATTGTAAATGATGAGGCAGGTGTCAAATTAGGGCCTACCTACAAAGGAAGGGGAATTCATAACACAGCGCCCGAGTGGAACGTTTCTATGATCTGTAAAATAAGATGTAGATAGAATAGCTTACAATAATTTCATACAACATGTAATACATGTAGACAGCTTCATGAAATAACCTCTTAGTGAGAAACATGTGATATTCCACATGCCCAGCAAATAGCATCGGCTCCTGGTGAATCCAATTGCAGACTGTTTAAAAGCAGTATGCATGGCACGGAGTTCACCGAGGTTCATTTCACTCAGACAGAATAGGTTGTGGCTAGATAGTCGAAGTGTAAATATCAGAGAAAGAGTTATTTAGAGCAATCTTGGCAATCTTATCTTGTTAACCCCTGCACAAATGCAAAATATGAAAGGCTTCCAATGGATGGAGAATTTGCGAAATCTTTCAATAAATCTTGCATCAAATTAGCAACAAGTGTGTGTCACAGTTTGCTTGGGCTTTGTGAGAAACCAAAATACCTCAAAAATGTTTTGACTCACAGACTTGAATATGTTTTTTAACATTTGATGTATTACCTTTGTTCAGCTGATGCAGTTGCTACATATGTGTCACTCATGCGTCTTTGTAGAAAAGAAATTATGATTTCCAGTTTGTTTGTTGATATGCTCCTGTGGTCCACATCTGTCAGCCGTGTCGAGAGTGGAAGTACGCTAGAACACTTTTCATTCATTCATTTTCAAGTTTCTAAGTCCATCAATTGTACACATGTAGGTCAATTTACTTATCATGGAGAGCAGCGCTTAGATTGTGAAAACAATTGTATAATGTCTTTTGTGGCTTTGGAGGGACCTTTCTCTGTATATAATAACTGTATAAATAACTCTGATGATGTCATCAGGGTCATTCTCAGGCTTGAGACTTTAAATATTTGACAGAGAGTCTGCGTTATTGGGCCATGTGTGGGGTTTGAAAAATTAGAGCAGGAAAGGTCTACTGAAAAACGCTGTTGAGTGGGAAATGTATGCTCCAGCATTTTGGATGCATTAAGCATTTTAAAAGTCAGGATATCTCGGCCATGGTTGCTTAGAATCTGACCATGCATTCTTTCATTTCTCTCATGCAAGCCTCCCATACTTTATTGACAATATTAAATAGCTGGAGTACCAGATTTCAAATGCTGTTCTTTTCAGAAAATGTACAGAAATATGCCCTGTATTGTGCCAAAGACAAGACAAGTTATTAAAGGGAACAATATGGCTGTGCAGACAACATGTTTGGACATCAATGAGTCACTTGAGGTTGTTTGCTCCAAGGTCTTCAGAGGGCACTTTGATCGTCAGTCAGTTAACCAAGTCTGCATTGCTTTGTCCTCATCTCTCGATTTGCTCGTGGCTCTCCCCTCACAGGTCACTGTGTACCCATTCTCCTCTTCATCCTCCCAAACAAGATTATTTCCTCTCTATCTAGACACAATCACTTCTGTTAATGAGAACAAACCTTTCAGCAATTGAACATACATTGTCTCTTCTCAGACTGGGCCAAAGCAGACTTGCCACAGACCATCATTAATTTAAAGTGTCTACCCTTTTAGTTTTTTTCTCAACCCCTGCCACCTCTCTGTGGTGGCAGAAAAGCTCCTCTCCAGAAGCATTGAGATGCTAAATGGCCACAACCAACCGTCCAGAACGACCAGGCAGTGAATATTAAAAATCCATCAGGTAGCAAATCAACAAGCTAGTACATGGCATACACTATTATTTTCATATGGGGTTACTGTCACCCTTGGCCCTCCATTAATGCTGCGGTGTTATAAAGAAAGGGAATCAGCGCCATTGTTGCATCTGAATACCAGGGACATTAGGGACATTTGACCTGTTGGTTCAACATTTTATCACGGCCATGTGACGACAACCATGTTGACAGAGAGAGAGAAAGAGATTGGGTGAGTGGGAAATAGAGGCTAAAAAACAGAACAAATCAACAAACTTCAGAAGGACACCCACAGCAGAGGGTGAAAAAAACACAGGATTTCTGAGAGCTCTGGACAGAAAAAAAGATGCTGATTGCTTGCACTCATAGCCAAAGGTTGTCCCTATAAAAGCTTGCCCTTTCCTGAGCAGCCTGGCCCCTTCGCTCGTATGAGCACACTCATATGCTTTTAACGATGCTCTCTACCATCTCTGTGCTCAGCCTTCGCCCCGGGAAGACACCATCCATTACACCTTGCCCCTCCCTCAGAGAAACACACAAATGCATTTGATGAAGCTGTACAGCATGTAGACATCTGGTTGGGTGGGGGGGAGGAGTCCTTGTTCAGCCAGGCCTTTGGTGCTGGATGAGGTCATCCAGGTGGAGCTCTGGGTTTCGAGTTGTACAGTGCTACTGCACAGAGGGCAAAAAAAGATTGGAAAACTGAAATAGAACCAAAACTCTGGCTCTTTGATAACCTTAATGTCAGAATGCACTGCTGGAGACTGTAGAGAGAGACAATTAAAGGGATGGAGAAAGAATGATTGAGATCGACCAAGGACATATTTACACACACATTATGCTGCTATTATGAGCTCCACTCTGCGATATCTGCTAAGACTTGGGTGTGTGTTGGGGGTGATTACGGGGAAAGGGGGGTTCTTTATTAGAAGTAGCTTCCTTCTAAAATGTCGTTTTGCAGCAGGGGGACAGAGGTGGGAAACAGGCTTGTTTATATTAATAAGATCATGTGATCAGTGAGTGTAAAACTACTCCCTCGTAATCTGCAGAGAGGGAGTAGCTTATCACTTTTAAAATAACACATCTTTGAACGTATTTTGCATGGCAAGAACATTTGCTCCTGGAACCACTTGAACCATCGTGACAACAAATGAATACTAAATGAACAAGGCTTGTTCAAAAAGGTATTTCTCTTTCACTGGATGTGTTCATGTAAAGGTCCAAGACAACTTTTACCAGTGCTGCCGCCATCTGTGTTCCTCGTTAACCTCTAAGTCGGCAATGTTATCTGTCTCACCACTATTTCTCGTCACTGCTTGTTTTGAATGGGCTTCAGTAAGTTTTCAGCATACTCTCGATGACATGCACAACAAAGAAACAGCAAATCCCTAGTGAGCTGGCCTTGGGCAAACTACACTGTCCCCCTGACTCACTCTATGTGGCCAGCTGAGCGTCCCACATTGCCTGCCCACTCGACAGCATATGGAAGCAAAGTGCTGCCAACGGTGCAAATGGTGGTTTAGACCCATCTGCATCCTACTGTCACAGGGTGACACCTGGAGCATGAGTCTTCTTCCCAAACTGTGCTGCAATCAGGCCACGGGGGTGTTGAAGAGAAACTGCTGCAATATAAGCTTTCTCCTCCCTCCAGCCATCTTGATAAGTATTTCATCTCTCGCAATCTCCAAAACCATTTGTGCAGAAATTTCTAAAAATGTGAAATGATAACCCTGAATTGTGTGTAAAGTATGGTATTAATGTTGACATATACTTCCAAGTCTTAAAAGGGGACTAAATCAGATTTTGAAATTATTACTGTGGATGTTTTGACAAAGCATTCTTTTTTTCTCTTTCACAAATAAATGAACAGTGGCCGCTGTCTCTGATGCTCCTTCTCTGCCTGCCACAGGGCAGATATTAGTGTCACACTTTCTTCAATGGAGGCATGTCATAGAAGACACATCAATAACCTAGAGATGTCTTGATGTTCTCCATTATTATTATTATTATTCTTTAATGCTACCAGAGGCATGTTTTAATGCCTCACACATTTTTCTCCTGCTTGCAATTGCTTATCAGTGGAGTTTCATTAGCAGCCAGCAAGTTAGCTCATCTTACTAACTCCCTTTATATGCATTTTAGATGATAGTTTTGTGGCATGTTTGGGAGGCTCTGTCACATTAATCCTTACCACACACTGCTTTAAATCCAGCAGAGCACAGTTCTACTGCAGAGTTGATCAGATGGCCCACAATACTACAGGCAAGGAGACAAATAACATCTGGCTAGAGAAAAAAGAAGTTGGGCAAAGGTAAAAAGTCATTCAGGCATCTGTGCTTACTCAGCTGAGTTTGTGTGTATGTGAGTGTGAGAGGGAGTATGAGATGCAGCAAGAATATAAACTCTGCTTAGATGCGGTTTTATTTTTGGGGAATCATTCCACACCTTTCATAACAGGACTCATAAGGCATCTCCTCCTATTCCATCAGGTAGATGGTGCTGGCTTTTTCTAATGCTGCACCTGTCATGTGTTCGGGGGCTGCAGAGTCAACTTGCTGCCAGGCTTAGCCAGAAAAAATGCATGCAGGGAGCGGCTGCCTTCAGCAGCATGGTTGTTGTCTGTCCTCTTCCTTCCAAGTATCTCCAGCATCTTCAAGCTCTTCTAGCTTTCCATTACTTAAATGGGAAGCACCTGCAATGTCAGGGGGAGACAGGAGCTGCAGATACCCAGTCAACAAGCTATTAATTTCCCTCAGCCTTGCCTCCCTAACAGAAACAAGACAGCACGCACGCACACATACAAACAAAATTGTGGAGGGCCAAAAAAAATATGGCAGAATATCTCAAATTCAGACTGGAGGCTCTCCAAAGTGCAAAGGAAATTTAATGTCTGTCTTAATTTTATTTTCTTGTTTACTGCCAATTGTTCAACTCAGGCCAATACAGCACCTCCCTTTCAAGGATAATGTTTAACATAACTTCAAGTAACACTTTTCCATGCCAGACAGCTGCACCTGAGACCTGCCATCACCATAGGAGTGAACAAGTATCACTTCAATTTGCCCATATAGCAGCTTGTACCAGGTGCTGTAAAGGCGAAAGAAGGCGTGTGGTATGTGTGTGAAGGTGGGTATTTTGTAGATGTAAAGGGTGCAGTGGGAATATAAAAAGCATTCATTATAATGTGTTACCTAGCTCAGAGGGAGAAGCTATATGAGGTGTAATAATGACATTTAGCGCTTGCCCAGAACCCCGGGAATATATCTAATTGCCAGGCAAATCATCAAAGAGGCTTTAGGCTGCTTCAAAAAGCATCTGCAAATTCTGCAAAAGACAGCAGTCACAGAAAAGCCAGAATATTCAGTTGCGTGCAAAATCTGCCGATATCAACACTGAGTGTTTGTGTCACTACTGAACATTTCTACACTACTCACACCCAAACATGTGGAGCGCGCACTCACACAAAAGGTTCCCCACGGCTAATGCAGCTGTTTGCTTTAATAACTTGCATCAGAGTAAGCACATCCCTGGAGGGCAGTGCTCTAAGATGAAGTCTAATGCTTCCATCTCCCTAGGTCACAGCACCCTATCCTTCACACTGGCAAGCCAACACTTGGACATGGAGTAAATCTAGGGCACTGTGTCCTCATGTTCGATCTTATCACACTTGTGTAAATTTCCTTCAACGCTGTAAAGTTATGCCTTAACTCGCTTAGGGCTTGAGGTGAGTATGCAGAAGTTGCCGCGTGGAATGTGTGCGCATGTTCTTGATCTTTGCAGGAAATCTGACAGGCCAATGTGCCTGCGGATTAGAGGGGCCTCTGTTTGGATGGCTGCATAATTAGGACAACTCTGTTGACAATGCTGCAAAGTAGCCTGCTTTTTCAACATTGCATATTTTCCCTGCTCTGTCCCTCTATTTTATAGATCCGCTATATTAATGTAAGCCCAGCCTTAAACTAAACCTACCTAATGTGTTCAGAAAGGTGATGGTTGCTGGGACGTGTAAAAATCTCTCAGCTCTACCTATGGTAAAGTAGGAGGCAAGACTTTTGCAACTAAACAAAATAATCCCAATTGATACGTTAGGGGGTACGAAGGCTGAAGAGATCTGCAGTAAGTTCTGGCTTTATGTCATTTCCCTCCTCGACTCCACACACATGAGATCAGATGAACTGCAAATTTTACATTGTCTAGTTGTCACTGCATTTGTTTGTTTACGTTTTAACCCTGCTAAAGACTGCCAACCTATCCAGGGTGTTTTAACAGCTTTTATCTAATGCATGCTGGGATGGACTTCAGCTTCCTGTGATCTTTAGTGGAAATACGCAGGTAGAAAACAGGTGTTTAGATAGATCCATAGAGTCATTGTCTGTGTATTGGTTGAAGGAGAAAAAGTAGGGAGTTGAATGAGGAGAAGGAGATAGACATTTTGTTATTTTCTCCTCTTTCTTTACTTTTTTAAGGGAAAAAACACCCCCCTTTTAACTTCATCTCTTTTGGCTTTTTGATGCCCTCAGAAGAGAGAAGAGATTGTGACAGTTCCACAGAGAACAGTTGTCATACTTACTGTAAACTACAAAATGTCTAATTGAGCAACGCAGCTCAGTGCCATCCTCTTGCCAAAACCTGTGTGTGTGTTTGTGTGTGTGCACGCACGCATGTTTGTTTGGCTGGCTGTAAGACAAGGGATCCTGGCTGTGCTGGAATGCTCCATGGCAAGGTCTGTCAGCCTGTTGTGCTCCAGGTAATAGCTGACATTTCTTCATTTGTGCACCTAATTGCTGATTTACACTGCCTCTAATGGCTTGTGAAGTCAGATCCAGACTCTGTAATGGGCAAAGGAATCTAGCCAGAATGTCCAAACTGTTACCTCTCCTTCTCTGTCTTTCCTCCCCTCTCTCTTCTTCTCTGTCTCTTCCACTCTTCTGTAGCTGGATGACATCTTCTCTGCATCATTTATTCACTTGCCTTGCCTTTCATTTGTATGGCGTTCTTCTGCCAAAATTCCAAGTCAAATTGTCACTTAAGATCAGAGATGAGTTTATCTCTCTCTCTCTCTCTCTCTCTCTCTCTCTCTCTCTCTCTCTCTATCTTACCAATCCCTTCATGGGATGACTTGTGTAGTCCCTGCATGCCGAGGCTAACAAACGGTTTAGGGATCAGTTTCCTGGAAAGAATGAAAAGCAGGCTGGTGGAAAGCGCGTCAATGGCTCGGCTTAAACTGACACTAAGCAGAATCACATTGTACACCATTTTCCCCCTTGCATTTACTGAGGATTATGAATTTCAGAAATAGGACACAATATGTTTTGTTTATGATTAGGGAAGCAAAGGAATACAAAATGAATTTTCAGTATGAAATGCACCCCAATCATTTACATCATAAAGTTCCAACATGCCTGGTACCATCTCCCCATACTTTATGTAGTTATGAGGTGGAGACAAAGAGATGGAGGGAGAGATCAACCATTTATTACTGCATAAGGCCCATGTCATTTCCTGGAAATGAACATACACTGGGGTGTGATATATGGGATTCCCTCTTCCATGTAATGGCAATCTAAGTGTCTTTTATGATTTCATTCAAAATCCCTCATTCTTGTGTGGTGCAACTAAACACATTAAGGCAAAATGACGGATGGTCCCTATGAGTGTAAGGAAAGTGGGTGGAGGATACAATATGTATTCTCCACTTGCAGGGGTGGGGGAGGGGACAGTTCATATTAATTATGATGAAAGGCATTTGCCCTACTGCATATTTTTCAGGCCTACTGGATGAACGCTGCTATGGTCGCTTGCATGCACATGTGTGTGTGATGGCTCAAGTGTCCCACTGTGGCATGCCAGTGTTATACTAAATGAAGCTGACTTTAATGGCTGCCTTAATGAAATGCCCAGACCTTAATTAAGCCCTCTCCACATTGGTGGGGACAAGCTAGATTCAGTCTCTCTCTTACTCTGAGTTCCCTAAAGGCCTGTTCCCTATCTTCCTCTAAGACATGATGCCTTGACATCTAAAAGCTTCCTCTAATGTCTAAATTGTGTCTGGCTTGCATGTTTGTCTGTGCCAACATATGCTCGAGCAACAGAGCTTTGATAACACAAAATCTACTGTCAGCTTCTTTCTTCTGGCAGTACATAGGGACATAACCACTACACCTGATTTAGTTTTACTCATCAGGGACATTTCTTAATGGAGAATATTATTGATTGAAGTATTATTAGGGTTGGTATTTTCTATTTGTCTTTGCTGCAGTTGCTCAGATGTAACTCCTTTGCAAAACAGCAGGTTCTGAATTTTGTTTGTGAGTTTATAATTCGCAACATGTCTGTCTGTGACTCATGTTTTCAACCTTTTGACAAGGGAATTACTTTCCTTAACATAACATCATGAATATAAGAATCTTGTCAAGTGAGCTGACCTTCTGAATGTTCTTTAGCAATGTGACACAGTGTGATGACATCCAGACAACGTGACTCAAGATATTAAATGTTTTGGATATGCAGACACCTAGCAGTGACTGATGGTCCCACAGACATAGCTAAGTCATCTTTTCATCTTCTTCACAGACATACAGGAAAGCATTAATTTGCCATCCTCCACACACTACACCTGAACGATGCCATAATTAATCGCAAGAATACCTTAATGTTTTGCTGTTGTATGGGTACATTTTCAGTAAATACAACATAGTGTGATACACAGCCTATGTTTTTATTCTGTTTAATTGGCAGATATGACCTTCAGCTGTGTTGAAGTACAACGCAAACATTTGATAAAACACGGTCCACATATCTCAACGGCACAGTTCTTCTCTTCTCCCTTCTATTTCAGTTGGCGTGCTGTAATCATGTTTCTCGGCTAGCTGTCACAAGTAAATAATGAGTATACGCAAGATGCCTTTGATTTGCAAGGCCTTAGCCGGGTCACAGCTCAATTGGCACAGACAAGAAAAAAATCAGCCTATTGCTGAGGGCTCATTAGGAGCCTTGTGGCGTGAAGCCAGGGTCACTGGATGATATGGAGTCTTTTTTTTATTGAAAACCCTTAATCCTGGAGATCACGAAAAATATGTTCCACCATGATGGCAAGAGAGAGGGGAACAATTTCTCCAGATGACAAATGATATGCTTCAGGAGGCAGAGGGAAAATACAGACAGACAGAAGACAGAAAGAGGGAAAAGACATAATCTATACCTATGTGACTCCAAAGTCCGCTGATGAAAAGTCACTTCTTGTCAGACCCAGTTTTGATGCATGCTGCCCACAGATGAAGCAGCTGGCAGATAAAGTGTGGGTTAGGAGGCTATTTGATCAACATTTCTGGAGGGATATCAACATCAATGTTTGATAGTGTCCCATATAGATGGAAAACGCATATAAATCATTTTTGATCTCTCACAGCCAACTTTGAGAGTGAAAGCAAACAATACAGTATCTGTCCGTGTTGTGCAGGAAAACCTCACAGCTGCCCTTTCTGTTCATATCCATGCTCTCTGCTCTATTTATACTGTGGACATAGTTGTATCCCTCATTTAGTTAGCATGGCGAGTCCAGACAGGAAACCATGGCACAGCCACTCTGACTTGGTGCCAGATTTTTTGAGAGTAGCCATGCTAACTAAATGAGTTAAATCATGGTTAGCATGGCTACTCTCAAAAAATCTGGCACCAAGTCAGAGTGGCTGTGCCGTGGTTTCCTGTCTGGACTCGCCATGCTAATCTGATTCACTTGGGCATTCAACTCATATCACTTTTTTATGTCTGCCCTGGTACAAAACAACAAATAACTATAATGTGTGTGTTTGTGTGTGTGTGTGTGTGTGTGTGTGTGTGTGTGTGTGTGTGTGTGTTTTGTGCACACATACAAATTCTAGGATTAATACTGATCAATTAATACATTTGCAACAGGCTTAATACTGGACGTATTTGGTGCATCATTAGGTACATAATTCCAACAGCTGTTAAAGACACCATGCTGTGTTGGTCGAAATGAAACACATTGTAACACAATGGATCGTTGTTTTTCACTTTTTTTCTGGGCTGCTACTATTATGCTGCACTAACATGTGCTCTGATAGTCAAGCACAAATATTTTGTAGTTATTTTCTATTGAAGAGAAACACTTTTTTTTTCTTTACTTGTTATTGCACTCTCTACGGAGCGCTTTTCCTGTGGCCCCAGACCCCATTATTCTGGCACATACTGTCCCTCTCGTCCCTCTCACTGCAAGATTTCTGCATGACAACTTCATTACCTCAATAATACCAGCAATACGTGTTCATATAAATATGCACCAGCAAATTAATGGACAGACATTATGAATACTGATATATATTGGCAATGTATTTAAATGTATTTTAACACACGGTAACACAGGCACACAGCTTATGATCTGCAACCTATTGTTCATATTCAGCACTATTTTTCACCCAAGGTTAAATGCAAGTATGAAGGAACAAAGTGGTCATAAGGGTGTCACTACAAGGGATATACATTAATGCACACTGCTTATTTCTCTCAGAATCACCGCTTAAATTAGAGCACTCAAAAATCTTTCCATAAGGCTCAGCCTTTGCTTTACACATTATTTTTGTTATTTACTGGTCCTTTGGCAGAAGTCATTTGCTGTTCAGTAAATTCAGCAAATAGTCCAGTGCTTAAAACTAAACATAAATGGTTTTGGACAACTTCATCATATGCATGTGAGCAACCATTAATCTGTAGGTTGTTTTGAATCGCTCAACATATGTTGTGGTAGAGTCTGTGGTTGACCAAGGTTCTTTTCTTTTAATTAGGAACGGTTATGACACCTACAGTCAACCACCTCAGAGTTAACTGTTGAAATCTAGTCATCTGAAGTTGCATATGACAGCAGCGCAGATAAAGCTGTGAAAAGGCTGGGATTACAGATAGAGAGAAAGAAATAGAGACACAGGGAGTCAGACCGAGTCAGAGGAAGTGCAGGACAGAAGGGTCAGGTTGTGACATGATAATTGCTTTTTTGCAGCCAGGTGCAGGAGAGAGTTGTCATCCTGTACGGTCTAAACCTGCCTGGGAGTCATAGCGTCACTTTTCTTCATTCACAGCTGAAGGATAGCACTGACACAAACTAACACACACATCTACGCACACACACCCTAGCACTGCTTGCGGTAGCATAACAGAATCTGATGTTTATCATCACATAGCGCATCACGTCACATCGCCAGTCCAAATCACTCCAACTGATTGCAAGAAACTAACTGAGATGTACTTGCAGCCTCACTTTCCCATGTCACTGTCCATTTATAGCCCTTTTCGAACAGGAACAGCAAGTGAGAGATCTGTGTACATTTCTAGGGTGAATATTACAGCCTGATGTAAAATTCTTGCCCTTCAAAAAGCCCCTTCTTGTGTGGTGTTACTTTATTATTTACCAAGAATTCTAGTGCTGAATGACTATTTAAAGCCTTGCAAATGGCTATGAGGTCATATTTCAAATGATAGTGATTGCATACATAGAGTAAAATCCTCTGGGCTGTGTAAGGCATTGCCTTAGAGATCATGCAAGGGAAGTCAAACTGTGCCTACTACCTTACTAAAGGTCAGACTGTCAGTGCGATGCAGCCACTCTAATCTGCGCTGACCTAACCTTCAATTGCGCAACATTATCTCCATTAGTGTCTACAAAAGCAGCATTCCATTTCTGTTTGCAGGCACATCCATACTGTTGTACACCTGATAGTGTTCATATGCTTGTGTGTGTCTGTGTGAGAGGCTGGCAGAATTTTCTTGCAGCTGGCATCCTGCCCAGCAATAGGACAAAGGCTCTGACAACCAAAGCAATGGCAGCCAGAGGTAATTGCCAAGGGTAACTCCACAAGTGCTGGAGTCACAGAGGCAGTTCATTGACCAGGCAAAAAGCAAGTGCTGGCGAGCCTGTTAAGTGCCCAGTAAAACCTGCAGAAGACCACGTCTGCTTCTTGTTGAGAGGGCCTTTAATTGGTTTAAAAACCATGTCATCACCACTTAGAGAGGTTTAAGATGCCTCCACAGCCTGATAGCCACGCACACTAAGTGGAAAGATGGTAGGGACCCACCCTGGATCATCAACAGCTTTAAATGGAACATTATTTGATATTTTTCATTTATTTCAGATTTATTTATCAGGGACAATGCAAACTAATACATTAAAAATATAAAATGTGCCAGAATTAGCCTGTAGGCAATTTTTTTTTTTACATCTGCTGTCCCTGGACTGGTGGTACAGTTCACCCTAAAAATAGATAAAAGGATTAAGCTATACATAATACATACAGATTTGGCCCTATACAAGTAATAATGTTATACTAAGATAATACTAATGCTAAAAAACACAAAAAATTGGTTAGGGTCAACACCAGCATACACTTTCAGCTGAACTGTCAGGCCGTATAACAAACAGGACACAATAGCATAGACATACATTTTTGGTAGAGATGCAAAAAAAACAACATTGCTGGGACAGTAACAAGCAACAGAAGATTAGCCTAACTATACACTGATGAAACAGACAATCTCAATAGCAGAGCACAAGAAGCACAGACAGGCAGAGCAAAGAGACAAGATGGTAGCAAGATGTAATTCCTAAATTAATGTTTACAATGCTGACTACTTGATTGTGTATTAAGGTTTAGTTTAAAAGAGGCATGCGTGTTAAAATGTATTATGTGACTTGAGTCGACACAAGGTATATCTGGTCTCTGAGAACTCTGCAGTGGATGGCACTGTTTTTATGACTGCATTTGTCCTTGGCATTCTGGTTGTAACAGTCTGTTTTCCCAGTGAGACAGCCCAGGAAGTTTCCCCACTCTAAAACCCATAGTGGTCATTTAGTCTTTTTTCTCTCTCTATCGCCTTTCTTTTCTATGGTGTGCCTTAGTAAATTAATTGTAATTGTAACTGTGAGTAAGAGACATTGGCAGTAACTGACTTTTCCCTCAATTGTTAATGAGTTACAAATTGTGAGGGGAACTCCATCACACAAGTGACTTAATAATGTTTGACCTCCACTCCTAAACTGCTCAGCTTCCTCACTTAACACTTCATGGTGGGCGGACCCATTGTGAAACCTTGTCAGACAAATTGACATCCAACTGAGTTAAAAGTGTAGCGGAGGCAAAGCTGAGAGGAGCAAGGGCGCCTTGTTGATTTTTTTCTTTTTTTCAAACGAAGGTTGAACTGCATCTCTCAAAGTGTTTTACCTGCACAGAAAATGGAAATGGCAAGAGCAAAGCTGATATCAAATTAAAAAAATGGGACCAGGTAAAAGGTGAAGACAATGTTCGGTAGGGGTTTAGAGGTAGCGATGGGAGGAGTGTGGGGGTTCAAAGCTCTTCCACTATCGAGAGCTGAATTATGGCCCCAGGCAATGCTGTCGGCAAAAGAAAGTTCAAGAGGTGTGGAAAAAAAAGGAGAGGAGTAGTCTTGGAAAAAAAGGATTTCTTGAGGCTTCATAGTCTCGTAACCAGGATGCTGAGTTGGATGTGGCAATGTGCCCCGAGGGAGGCCAGGAGCAATGAGAGACAGCAACCTAAGATGAGAGATACCTAAGCCTCAGCATCAAACCACTTCTATGATCCACTCAAGACTACGACTTGCTTCGGTATTTGCTCACTGGTTCCTCAACAATGGCCCGCAGGAGCCATCCTCATAGTCCACGGCTGCACTTGGTCGTTGTAGACACCAGACAAGCGGAGTAAATTTATGCAATTGTAGTCCTTGTTTTTTTGTTGTCTTTTTTTGGTTTGTGGATTAAATATGTCCCTTTTTTATTTGAATGATGACTTCGTTACCTCGGAAATACAGGGATACCAGCAATAATTATTTATGAAAATATGCACCAGCAAATTAATGGGCAGACATTATGCATACTGCTGTATCTTGGCAATGTATTTGAATGTATTCTTTGACACAGGTTAACACCAGCGCACAGGTTAGGACCTGCAACCTATTATTCATATTCAGCACTATTTCAGCCAAGGTTAAATGCAAAAATGAAGGAACAAAGTGGTCTTGAGGGTGTCACTACAAGGGATATACGTTAATGCACACGGCTCATTTCTGTCAAAATCACCACTTATTTTAGAGCACTCAATAAGCTCAGCCTTTGGTTTATACATTATTTTGGTTATTTACCGGGGCTTTGGCAGAAGCAATTTGCATTTCAGTAGCAAATTATCCAGTCCTTAAAACTAAATATGAATAGTTTTGGACAACTTTATCATATGCATTTGATGCATGTGAGCGTACTGGTTCCCCAACACAAACCAACAGGAGCAATCCTCGCAGATGTGCCGGCTGGTCACGCTGGTCATGGTCAGTCAAGTGGAGTATTTTCATTTGCAAAGAGGAAGATTTAAAGTATCTGTTAAAGGCAGAACATGTAATGAAAATCTGGTTGACCAAGGTGAAGGGCACTCTACTAAAAAAAACGTATTGAGTGAGGTGTATTTATTTAAGAAAAGTAGTTTGATGAACAGCTTTTTTAAATAAATGGATCAGCTTAGAATATTGCGTAATTCCAAAGAGAAAATGCTCAAAGTAAAAGGGAGCATTTTCAATTAGTTTTTAGGCTTTTTGCCCACAGAGTTCCTGGCAAACCTTTTTCTATCATTACCCCCATTTATATTACTGCCTTTAGTCCCCTAAATCTTACGACTACCGTATCTCACACATCTGTGCACTTTTATGGCATTTGCTAATGTACTGTAAATGACATAAAATACGACAAGCTTAGTTTTCTACCAGCTCTGCTTTATATCATTTTTTACACCATTTTGAATTCCCATTTATCTATTTGAAGGCAGGTGTGATTTTATGTCCTCTCCATGGCTGTAAAGTGCTACTTTGAAATGCAAATTAAGCTTTGATTGAGATATTTTCACGAAAAGGGGTGTTGTGGACGAGGTGACAGTGTGAAAGCAAGTCCAAGGAGAGACGTTTTGTGGTCCCATGTAGTAGATGATGTACTGCTGAACAACCACACTGACTGGTAAAGGACGCTCTAGGACACGCTGTTGAGCTCCTAACTCGAGTGCCATCCATGACGTACGAACTTTGCAGAATATCATCTTTGTCTGGTGTTCCCATTCCAAACAAACTACAGCTTTACACCGTTTTTTGCCACTTTAAAAAGATTGCCTACAGCTTTTTGAAAATAATATTTTTGTCCATTTAAGAGCAGATTTTCAAAGAAAGGCTTTGAGAATTCAAATGAAATTACAGGATAGAGTGTCTGCTTATTGCCTTATATGCACTTAAAGGTAGAGTGTATACTTAAAAGGTAATGGCTTTCTGCAGTCAAGTATTATAGTGGCTTTTGCACTGAAATGGATCTTTACTCCTGTCTTGACAGAGTCCTCTTAGTGTAGGTGTGGCATAATGTAGTTCCGACTCAGGCCTCTTATCTCATGTCAGTGGTATCCTGCACACCTTGATAAATCCTGCTTTTCCTTCCTTGTCTTGTAACAACATTCCACTCTGTGTGATGGGTACTGTAGCTAGCAAGAGTATTCCTCTCATATCTCTCTCTCTCTCTCTCTCTCTCTCTCTCTCCCTCTCTCTCTCTATCTCTCTCTCGCGCATTTGGTTAAATCCAAAGTGTATTATACTCATCCTCATCACCTGAGTTTAGAGCTACTTACACCGTACAACCTGATAACCAGACGGGTTAAGTTAAATACTCTCTAATGGAAAAAGGGAGGTTGTCATTAAAGCCCTGCAATTATAAGCAGGTGACAAAAGTGATCTATCAGAAAATCAAACCTGAGGTGATTTACTGTTTATGGATGGTGTTGTTTTGTAATTTGAACATGGCACAAGCATATGGATGTTGAGTGCAAATGTCTGAGCCCTTCCTTTGAAACAGCGCCCTTTGAAAATCACACAGAAGATCAGTAGCTTTCTGCTGAGCTAATAACTATCTCGATAGGCTGTCTTATGTGGTGTGCCTAGTTTCTTCTCCTTTTAGCTAGTTAGTTTAATTAGGCAACACATGATGAGAATGCATGAGAGGCTTGAGCTAAATAATGTGTTAAGATTCTGAAGTTTAGCAGTACAACAATGGCTTAACACCACATAAGAAATGGTGTTTAGCCAGCTGTTTTCACTGTCAGGCAGACATCCTGGAACTTTATGAAGTTCCGTAATTGACACATGCATGAAGTTCACATGAACAAAAATGGTAATACAAGAAAATACACTATAATTGACATTGCTAGTACAACATTACATTTTAATTACAGCTCACTTCACAAAAGAGTAGGCAGAGATCCGTATCGCAACATTTATGGTAAAGGCAGAATGTCTGAGTTGCCTGTAATGGCCATGGCTGAGCCACTGACGTTGTGATTTAACCTGGCACTTTGGCAGTGGTGTGCCGCTCCTCCAAATCAAGGCTAAGTAGGGGATTCATCAGTGCCCTGTCGAGATAAAACACTTGCCCGGCGGTGACAAGGCGATGAGGCCCTTATTGGGACAAATACATCTCCCTCTGGTGTCAGCTCTCATTCACCGGTCTGAGCACAGGCTGAAAGAAAGACAAATGTTTTGATTAGGGGTCTCTTTCAATGTCACAGCAGCCAGTGAAGAAAAACGAGATGAGGCTGTCTCCAAGGAAAGCAAAGAGTTGAAGACGAGAGGAAAATGGATGTCTCCACTGTCTGGAGGGTGGCAAATGGGGATTTTATGAGTCTCAGGGAGAACATTTATTTTAATGAGGCTGCATTCTTTTTTTTCCGGAAGACCATTTCAATTTGTGCTTGCTGATTGTTAAATTTCATAATGTAATAAATAAAATATTACAGAAAAGTAACCATGACACTGCTTATGTTAGTTATTCTTAATATGGTGGAGGGTTATGGCTACATATCACTTAGAAGAGTGTTTCCAAGCCAAGACAATGTTTGTGAAAATATGCTGTTTAGTTAGGAATATGCACTGTGACTTGCTATCAATGACACGGTGCTTATCTTCCCATCCTTAGAGTGTTATTGTTATTATTATCACAGAATAAGATTGTGAGTGAAGCCACACAAGTCTGTGTTGGTATAATTCTTCGCAGATAATTATAAGATCATTAATCACTGGAAGTGGATAATTATAAATCTATCTCAACTGAAGAAATGTGTGCATTAACTGCTGTGTCCCTTGAGAAATGGTGGGAGCAGGGGTCTCATCATTCTTTCTGTATCATTCTTTCCACTCTAATCCATTGAAGCAAACAGGAAATGGGACATTTTTGAATTAACAAAGCCCTAGTACATTTTGTAAGAGGAATTTACATTGGAAAAAAAAGTGATATCACAATTTATTCCACTTCTGTCTGTCTATCTATCTGCAAAAGCACTTAAAACATGTGAATCAGTTGCAGGAAACTAATGGAGCCTATATTTCTTCCCACGTCTCACACTCCTTGTACCTTTGTACATATTGCCATCGACAGTGCAGACATAACACAACATTTTTTGTTGCTAAATGTTTTCTCATAAAGAACAAAATTCTGTGTGTTCCACAGTTTTTGTTGTATAGAGTGAAAGGTTATGAGAGACCTTGACAGATAGGACAATAAAAACATCACTATGTGCTGTGAGAACCTGGACAAAATAGTATATATCTAAGGTTGCTTATTTATGGAGACACCTTCCCCACAGTTCACCTTTGTTATAGGTTTGCCTTCTATAATATGTATATTTTTTTTATTTTATGAAAGAAATGTAGCCTCAATATCACAAAATGTGCTTTTTATTTACTAGAAACAACAAAAGTTGTAGAAATGAGGGAAAACCAAAATGTTATTTAACAAATTCCTAAGAGATATTATTCAAACATGTGAAATATGGGTTTTCTGAACACCTTGCCTTGTTATCAATTTCTTTGACTTATTAAAACGTTTGTATGAATTGGACACATTCCCGACACACACATACATCCTTTTGGCTTTTTTTCCCCAAGAGCTTTGATCTATCTCTTGATTTGATCTTACTCAAAGAGAACCTGCTCCAAGTCTTGAAAGTCAAGGTACACTTTTATCTTGTCAGCCCTACAAAATATGAGTTATTGCTGGACAAAAGGCAGCTTAATGTGGCTTTCTGTGCCTGTGACATATCATGTAATAGAAAAATGGGACTCTCCCTGAAAATATATGATATGCCCTTTAAGACTAAGGCCCTCTTCACACCACATCCATCAAATCAACCACCTGAGTCTGTTTCAAATGCTCATCATTCCTTAATGAACATGATCAATCCCAATGTAAGCTCACGTTGAGCACCCTTTAAGAGCCCTCTCCTGCACAAACATATGCCCTTTGCAAATCAAGTGACTTCTTCCTCTCAGTAAACACTCACGTGTTGATGTGTCAGCAGAGAGACAATAGCAAGGCTGGCCTTGAGCTCTGAAAACAAACAAATACCCCAGTGGCAGAGGGCTCTGAAGAGGCAGGAGGCGATGTATTGGGAAAAGTTGACAAAGAAAAGATGTGATGATGGAGTAGAGAAACAGAAGGGACCCTTCCTATTCAATCAGGGCCCATCTAAAGTCCCAAACTTCTTCTCTTCTCCATCTCATTTGCATCTCTTTTATGTCCCTGCTTTCCATTATGCAAAAGTGTACGCTAAAATAAAGTAGTCCGGTTTGCAAAGCGAGGCGCTCCATTTCCCTACACTTTTTTTAATCAATACCAGCCAGCGGAGGTGGGTTATGTGGCATTCAGTCGCATTTATGCTAACTAGAATATTTGAACCGTTCTCTTTGAACTGTGGTTACCTTGGAAACCAGACCACAGAAGTTGCTGCTTTATAACAGTAATTACAATCAGTGGTCAGACTAAGTTTGTGTATCCTGAACAAAGCTCACATACATCTAGTAAGTGGACTACTCGGATTGTTTAGAGGCTGACAACTTTGAAGACCATTATATTCCAGCTTGCTCTCTTTTTATTCATGATAAATGTATATTGTTTATTGATCGACAGTGGGGAAATTACAATTTATTTTAATTGCTCAAATTTTCTTGAGGGTGAGAATCCGTTCTATGGCTCATAATGTCTTGATGACCTTTGGATCCCTGGTATTTCAACTGCCAGAAAAGATGCAGCCTAAATTCAATAATCTGTTTAGGGCCCTTGAAATCCCAGCTACTGATGTCCATGGAATCTCACATTTTTGGTCGTGTAGCATATTATAAAGCCTTCAAGGCCTTCCCGCTGTTGCCATTTGTAATTTTTAGAAGTCATCATCAGAGGCGATCCGTCTTGATTATGTCTTGGCAACTGTCATGCTCCACTAATGCACAGTGTGAGAGAGGGCATAAATACAACATCTTCCAGCAGCACTGATGTTTATCATCCCTGCTTCATGAATTTTAATTTCCACAGACAAATCTTTATAATAATGGCAGCCGTTGCAGCATAGCTAGACTTTGCGTTTTTTTCAGTCTGCATACAACTGTGTTTGTCTCACAAGTGGACAGGCAGGAAAAAGGATTTGAACATTCTGATGAGGAAGACAGTTTGATAGAAATGCATGCCTCCTCTTATGGGCTTGACAGAGCTTTAGAAAATAGTTATTATTGTAATGAAGTAGCCTATATAACAAAAGCCTGGTGTCGGTGCTCTGAGAAAAAGGGGACCAAAACATTGGTGACAAAAGGTTTAAAAAAATGTCAAAATCCAGAATTTGAAATAAATAAACACATTGTTACAGTGAATACTCATGTACCACCTTGAGCAAAGCGTAAATGCGGGAATATTTCAGGCATTATCATTGTTCCTCCTCTCTCCTCTCTTTTTTTTTTACATTGGTCTTATGTAATTTCCTCTTTTAAGAACACACTAAAGGCAATTTATGTCAGAATGCCTTGAGTTCATACAAAGGTGTTGTACCTAAACCATTTACTGTGTTACTTTTGGATATAGACACCTCTTTGTAACTTAAATACATGCTGTATTGCTCATGGAGTTTTACAGATTTATTTCAACAAGGTGAGCTAAACTATTTATTTTCAGTCACATTAACCTGCAGAGTTGGTTCCTGTATGCCCTCACATTTTACACATTAGTGGTACTGCACAATCCCACTGAGAAACACTGCATTCATCCAGGCTGTCTTTTCCTTAGGCAGTACATCAGATGAATACAGTACCACAATCAATAAGAAAGTCCTCATCATTTCACTCATTTAAGTCTAATGCAAAAAAATGGCTTGTCACAAGCCAAAGATATCAACACTGATCTTTTTTTTAAAATATCGTTAAAATCTACAGACTCAGACTCATACAGACTCCAAAATGGCACATACTAACTCATTGTGGGACTGGCTCTAGTGGCTTTAATTCTGCACCAAGGCTGAATTCTGGGAAAGAGACTTCAGATACAGTATTAGGGGACCACTAAGGTCTATATAAAAGCATCCAAAGAGCACAATGTCATGGAACCTTTAATATTTTTAATATTTTCATTAATTTTGTATGTCTGGTTTATAGGCATCAATCACAGCACATCGGAACTATTGGGTGACCCATTGCTTCTCAATTAATATTGTAAATAAATTAGATTATAAAACATAGTTGATCAAAGTGTGACTTTCAGTGACCATGATTTGTAATTAGTTGCTTTAACATCACTGAAAGTATGGTTGCTTCCTTTTTAAAATTTGTCAAAATGCTTTCTCAGACATTCAGAATGCACTTATCATCAATCTGAAACTGACTTTCAGCAACATGGATAGGAGTCATATAACCACAGGCGAGATAGAAGTCATTCTTTTGTGGTTGCTATGGATTGATGAATGTCACAGCAGCATGCTTCACTGACAGTGTCAAATTAATGATCATGCTGTAGATAATTAAAGTGACCAAATCATGGCCTTGAGACCTATGGTGAGAAGGAAAGAATGCATGCTGGAGTTGTGGGTGTATCACTAATCAGTGTCTGATAATGAAGGACAAAAACGTCTGCCGCTGCTTCAGAGGAGTAGGAGGTCTGGTGGCGAGATGGATTGGGTGTGCATTGCAACAGGCAACTTTCAATTGCAGTTTAGATGAGTAATCCTAATTGCAGGGCATTTACCTACAGGCCAGAAAAGAAACAGGTGGAGTCTTTTTAGAAGTGTTAAGTAATCATTTACAAAGCTTTGGAAAGAGTAGGTAAAATAAAGTCTGTTCATGTGCTTGGAAAATGTACTTTTCTGGTTCCTGTGGGTTCATCTTCTCTTTGTGGTTTAAACAAATGGACCAGTAGGGGCCCCTGCATGATATTTTTTATTTGACGATCATTGCAATAGGATCTATAAGAATCTTTTTAATGTATTCTCTAAATTCATACCTTTATCAAAAGTAACAAGGCAAGGCAACCCTACCAGTGGGTTAGAGGAAGATAAAAATAAACCTCTCCCCCTCAGTTCCCCTGTCCTGTTTCTCTTTGTACTGTTTCTCTTACATACCACGGAAAACTTCCAGCTGCATTGTCATTAAAAAGAAACTGTGGTCTTTGGCTACCAAACTACAATACATATGACCAACTCACCTACTCCTCCGTATTCTGAAGCCTCTGCATCTAAATTGCTGGTATAAAATACCCAGGCCAGAGGGGTAATCATTTTTCATAATGATCCTGGGCTAAGCTTTGGTGCTGTGTGGCCACATGCCGAACAGACAGCATGCTGATTATTTCTCTGAAGTGGGCTGGATATGTGTCCGTAACGGTAATTTCCAGGCCTGATTGGCAAAGAGCAATGAAATTGGGGGCAGTTAGCACTGAGGGGGAAATAGTGCTGTAGTGTGTGGAAATGCAGCAGCCATCCAATGGTAAACAAATTATCTGAAGTGAAATGACAACATTAGGTAATGCAAAGTGCCATCCACATTATGAATATGGCTCTGTGCACAATCTTTAACTACCTGCTTTTTTTCCATTTGAAACAATTGGGCAGTCCTTATCAAAGATCGAGCTGGTCTCACCTTTCTAAATGCAGGGCATGCAATTACACCCAGCATGAATCATAATCTAGAATTTGATGCACATAAATATATAAAGTAAGGGTTATTGCAAACATGTTTGCAAGGGGTTTCACCACTCTAATTGGCTTTTATATATTCAGAAATGTGGATATATACCTTTTGAATGTTTTCATATTTTTGTGTGCATTTGGAAATTGATCATTATAGACAAGCATTGAGCGCTGTTCCTTGTAATAAACTGATCTTTGTTGATAGATTTAATTTATGGCAATTGTTATGTAATGTCTGCACAGTCAGAGGTTGTCTGTTAAGAGTTTGTGCATCATAACCCTATGTGGACAAATCTAGTATTTGCGACTTCTTTTCCTTAAAGATGTGACCTGCAGTTGCATTATGAGCACTGTTGAAAAGCTGTTGCTCTCCATATGATAACTGGACCTTATGCTTAGATTATTTTGAAGTGTGTGATTGTCAAAATCTGCCGTGTGTCTTTAAAGAAAGGTGACTGATAGATAATGGGTGGATTAGCTCCTATGAAAGATCGCCCGAGTTAGCAAATCCAAAGTGCTGAAGTAAAACATTTCTCCCTTATTGTCACTAATCTTCCCAGACAATAGATGAAAACAAACTAAGAGGTTCACTTGTGCTATTATTTGAAGTTCTATTCATAGTACAGGTTTGGCTGTTGCTGAGTGAGAAAACCCACGGAGCTGCTGTCTCTAGTGACCGACCAAAAGTTGTCTGTTTCTGTTCTGTGTGCCCACACATTTACAGAACCTAACCCATGAAGTCAAGGCTCATTTGTCTCACAGTAAATTGCCATGTTTTTCATTTTATTATTCATGTTGTTTGTAACTAAGCTCTTTAGTAAACCCTGTTAGGATGCTTAATAAAGCATTATTAATGTGGTTCTTCAAGTCTGCGGGCAATTGAGCACAATTACCCTCCACCCTTCATATTACTGTCAGTGAAGGAGTCTAAAGTGAGATATAGAACTTTAGTATTGATTATAGTGGCCGCTTTGGACAAAAGTAGTAGTGTTTTACCATACCTACTGTCGTAAAGGTCTTTTCTTTACGGTGCTGTATTGCCCACTGTATATTATTGAGTTAGCATTAGCGGGAGGTCATATAGTCACGATGAATGTTTCGCTTAGCCTACTTTGGATGCATTGTGAGCTAAACCAGGTATCACTGTCACTGTGTTACAAGCCAAAGCTTAAGAATTTGTTGTAGCAACCAACGTAATTATAATTTAGATTAATATAGTACATTTCATGAAACTCATGGACGCTTTGCACAAGTAACGTTACAGGGGGACAAGGGGAAAGACAATAGTAAGCCAACAAAAACACGTAGTAAAAAGGAAAACCTCTGCGCTAAATAGAAAGTGGGCGTAATTTAATATTGGCTACTGACGTACAACTACATCGCACACTGGGAAGTTATTTTATGAATAAAATAGACATATTACATACCTGAAGACCAATTAGGGGTTGGCTCTGAATCACTTACAACCCCTTAATTGTCTCCATAGCCAGACCGAGTGGGACTCACATTATCGTTGTCTTTCTCTTTCCTTTTCCCTTTTATCTTTAATTTGCTCTTCGTTTTATTTCCTTCTATCCTGTGATGTGCTTGCCTTAGTATCAGCCATAACTACAGCAGTTTACTTCTAAAATGACATTAGAATACAATTAGGCCTATATAAAAAAAAATCTCCTGCTTTTATCTTGCTCTGCTGGCATACAGACATACATACACAGGCATTTAAGGTCTTAAAAAGAAATCTGTGACCCATCAGAATGGGTTATTGTAGCAGTCTACCGGGAAAAATCGAAACCAGGCAGCATTCTTTTCATTGTCAGTTTCGTTCTATATGAAAAATGACAAAGCTTTAGAAAACATTCAAAAGTTACATATAGTCATTTTAATTGTGGATTTTTGTCATGAAACTATTTTCCATTTAGTGGGGAGACAGGGTTTGTCTTCACTCTGTTGCATATCATGCCTGGCAGAGAATAAAGAAGGGCACATGCCTTGATTGGGGCAAAGCTTTTTGCTAACGCTGTGATGCCCATTGAAGGATAAATGTGGCAGGTCACAGGTGTGACAAGGATTTATTCCGTACAGAAGGGATGGATGAATGAATGTAGCCCCCTTGATGTAGGCCCCAGCCTCCTCAAACACATCACCTCATTTTGTTACTGCTGTGTCCCTATGAAGACTCAGCCAGGCTTTAAATTGAATGAAGGAAGTCACTTTTTAACTGCTCAAGTGACAAGTACAAGCTGGTGTCAGTTAAGTTTTTGATTCTTCCTATCACTGGTGTATTTTAATAGCCCTTCTGGGACATTAGTCTTGAAATGGCGACGGTACAAACTTAGAGCAACTTATATGTTGTTGAATGCACTTCATGCTTACGACATCCATGTTTTGTTTCTATGCTATGTAGCAATCTTGTTACTTGCTACGTTTTGTCTGCTTTGGTCTGAGGGTCATTTTGAAGAGTTTGACTTATTCTAGCCATTTAGTGTTGTACTTCCATAGTCCAAGTTAGGAGCTAACTTAATGTTGTGTCACAATTACATGCAAAGCCAATGCAAAGATGAGAATAGATGTTAATTTGCGTATTCACGTGTGGCTGTGACGCAAAACCATATCAGCGTTGATATTCATCTGACGTGCTGATGTTGTTCAATCAGAAATGGAGGAAAGATGATTGTAGCCATCTGTGGGCTGCGTGCGTCTCTGGATCATGTTATGAACCACAGACAAGCCAGCGTTTGGTTTTCTGATGTATTTAGGACTTCCATAACAGGCACAAAGCAGCAATAGTGTTTTTTTTTTCGGCCATGGTTGATGAAAGAAGAAGAAAGATGGCAAAAGAAAAATTGTTGATACATGGAGCCCCTCCTCCTCCAGAGCGTCTCGCTACTAACGCAAATAAACACATATGATCTTGCTATGAAACTCGAACATTTGCTTTGCATTTGGGTTGAATACTGCATAAAAGTCTTCAATATGGGTCAAGATCACAGAACACAGGACTCTGCAATTCCCATAATGCAACTTAATTGTGTCATGTGGTAGATCTTATGACATCATCAGGGTTATTTATTTAGACTTTCAAAAGCTCCCTTCAGATCCACAGAAGACTGACTAAAGACTGACTAAACTGAACTTGCTTTGTAAAATCAATGCAGTGCCCCTTTAAGTCATGCAGCTCAAGTTCAAGTGAAGCTAGAAGTAATGGCTCACATGTACGTATTTGTCTCCTACGTATGTAAGAGATGTGTGAGCACAGTTAATTAATGTTTTGGAGGAGGCTGTTTGAGAAATGTGTTTACAATAGTTTCAGTGCAAGGCACAGAATTTGCATGAATTCCTACCGCATGTAATAAAGTGCTAAAATCTGCCTCTGTGCAGACACATGTATATGATCTTTCAAGATGAAACTGCGCTGCTCTGTCTGAACAAAATGTGTAACAGCATGATGGGTAGCCTGAAAAGAATCTCCAATCAATTTTTTCTTGATAACACATGAGGCGAGTAGTCCAAAGAATGGGGACAGGAGTGAGGACATAGACAGCTTGTTGGAAGTATGCAGGCATGTGCTGCCAACAGAGACATCCCTCCAATGTTAAATTGATTACAGCACAGGCTGAACTGTTTGATAATATCTGTCATGACTGAGCAGATACAAGATTCCCTGGCGTTTACATTGTTTTTCCCGAACATGCCAAGAGATCTGTCGAGTAGCTGTCTATATATTAGCGTACTTCATCTGTGTGTTGAATGTGTAGCAGAGTACAGCTGAGATAAGCTCCTCACGTGGGTCGACAGTCAGGTCTGTTGAGGTTTGAAGGGCAATACATATGGTGAGATAAAGTCTCACTTAGCCAGCATTAACTAATACACATGCACACTTACGAAGGGCCTGGTTAGCCAGGGAGGAGCTGTTAAGTCTCCAGATTATGAAAAGCCCATATGCTTTCAGGCACAGCACATCATATATTTTTTCTGATGTGGGTTTAGTAATAGATATATATTAAAATGAGGCAGGATTTTGTGTTTCTGTCTGTGTGTAAATGTGACAGTGTGCACAGGAAAGAGAGCACATGAATCAACATGAAAACTTATGCTTACGTCTCTAACAAGCTATCCATCACATGGAAATCAGTTCAAGGTTGAAAAATGACTTGTTGGGATTCTAATGGCATTTTCCAACTAAATTAAAATCAGTTTCTTGTATGACAACAATCTTTTCTCTGATGTGGTTTGAAATAGAAGAACAAAGCTGTTCAGTTTTCTTGTCTGCAATAGGATAAAAAATGTCCTTTGAATAAATAAGCCTGCAAAGATGACTGCAATGTGATACAAATATGTTGTAAAATGAAAACACGCTTTCTTTGCTCTGCTTATAATTGTAATTCACTACATGTTATTCTTCTATCAGCTTTTTATTTGCATATGGCTAAGTTGAAAAAATGTGTGTGTGAGTGCCCATTTCGGTGTAATAGTACATGCTCGTTTGTATGTGTGCCTGTATTTTTGCAGCTGCATATATCAAGGAGAATGAAAAAGTTGTTCAAGAAAAAGGCAGACATTCAGATCCAAGCAATAGAACTTAGAAGTTTAAAAATAAGAAACAGCTGCTAACTAAAACTGTTTCAGTAAAGTGTGAGAGAGAAAGTGACACTTTTAAACCTTTGCTTCAGTTTGTGCTCCCAAATCAGACTGCGTCTGTATGAATGCATGGCAGTGTGTATATGTGTGTGAGGGCTTTAGTTGATAGGCAGCCTGCCAGTGTTTCTAACTACACATCAGTACCACTTTGTACCCTTCCACTCTGATCCACAACACTACCCCCCCCCCCCACCCTCTCCACCGGCACCATACCCCTCCCGATTAACACACCCTCTTCCTCTAATGGAGTTCCCTGCTCACCATTTTCTGCCTGAACAGAAAGAAGAGGAGTGCAGCTAATAGCAGTTGCACAGTTGGAATACATAGGTGTGAGCTTGAGTTAATGTATGCCACTAGAGCAGTGTTGGCAGACAAGATCATGTTATTGCTGTGGTGTGTAGGAGCTCAGCCCATCTGTACGGGGACATCTTTCATAAATTAACCAACCTGAACTGTGACTACTGTCTTTTTGCTTCAGTCCTGGTTCTGCACTGACACCTCTGATGCCTGTACAGTATCTTGTATCCATATAATGAATAGTAAAAGAATGTGCCACATTTGTAAATCACCCTTTAGGGCCCTTCAACTTAACTTTGACAAGGGGTTTGAGTGAAATTGGTGGAAATGGGCATATGGTGCACTTCACTTCATTTCCCCTTCATTCAGCACTTTAAACGTTGAAAGCAGGTGTTTGTAAAGCCACACTTACTCCCCTCTTTAATCTTGAATTTCTCATCCCTCGTCTCCTGATTATATTAGAATGATTTAATGATTTAAATGGGTCAGACCTAACCTTTCCCTTCTTCTTTTGTTCTAAAGGGGCGGAGGCCATGTTTGCCCAACAGCCACAGGATCTGGTTGTGGTGGCAGGCCAGCTTGTGACGTTACCATGCACTATCCCCGGTTACCATGGCGTTGTCCTATGGATCAAAGATGGCCTGGCCCTGGGAGTTGGCAGAGACCTCGCTGGTAAGTAACAGCATTTATCCCCTTGAGTGTGTCAATATCCATTTTTCCACCACCCTCAGTTTCCTCTATTAATTACACTCTAATATAACTGTTATATTCAAATGGCCGCTTTTTTTTTCAACTATTTGTCAACATCCTACCCTTTCCCAGATAGATCACCCCACAAATAGATAAAAGAGGCCCCATTAAATTGCATTACAAAATAAGTTAAACATTGCAAGTGTTATGTGAAACATAAATAAGTCTATCACTCAATATTAACAAACAGAATGTCTTTCTGTGTTAGATGCAGACATAAATCTCTTGTACTTTTTGTTTGGCAAAGAAGCACAAAAATCTGAGTTAAAATCAATGTGAAATCAATATAAGCACTGGTCTTTCGCTGGTGCTTCAGGCTACTAAATGGCTTTTTGAAGAGTATCTGGCATCCTCTAATTACACCGCACCTCATGTATAATTGCCCTAATTGTTTAATTTGGAGTAAAAGTGACTATTGCACTGTCATTTAGAAGCTAGCTATTCCACCAATCGAGGTTTTATGTATATTCATGACCTTGATGAATTTCAAGGAAGCACATTACTCCTCTACATAAACATTTACAACCTTTGAAGCACTAAGCTTTTGAATGAGAAAATCCATAAAAGCGTAGTATGCACACATCTTTTACTGAAATTATTATTTAATTCTTCCGAAAAAAGAAATCCATTTGAATCTGTTCATAGAATTCTATACACAGTAGGATGTGTTGTTCTATCGGGGCACGGCCTTTCTTTTAGAGCATTCTATTTTGACTCGCATACCACCCCTGTGTGACCACTGATGAAGCTAGAGTAATTTCAATTCAAGGCATGGCAACAAAATATACAACTGCTGCCAATTTTTTAAAACACAAAAGTCTCTTTGGGAATGATTCAATCAATATTTCACATGAGATTGGGGTTCTTCTCCCCTCTGACCTTTAACAAACGGAGGCTCTGTCGCCTGTGTGGTCAGTAATTAAACCTCAGTGGCTGACAGAGCCCCAAGAAAGCAATCCTATTCCCTCTTCGTGTTCTTATCAGGCCTAGGGGAGACAAAGAGGTTGCAGTAATCAACAGTCCTGCAGTCTTCAAGTCTCCTTTGAAGGAAGAGGAGGCAGACAGGGAGAGAGTACTTATGATTGCTAGAGATACAATGAGAGAGAGGAATGAAGAGAGAGCGCAATTGTATTTAGGTTCAAATTGAAGTAGAGTAGAGTTTGTTTTATCCTCTTCTATTTTTATTGATTTAATAAGACAAGAAAATAAGATGAAATCTCATTTTGACAATGTTCAAAGACAGAGAAAGGAACAGAACAGAGAAAAGGGAGAAAACGTTGGGACACAACACCAAAAAGTGACTAAACTACAGTAGATCAACCAGAAACGTAATTGCCTTCTTCTTTGGCTAAATAATCAGGGCCAAGATGTAGAGTTAGAGTGATATTTCTCTCTTAAACCATTGAAAAAAAGTGTTTTGCATGAGGCGGAATAGCTGCCTGCCTGGAAAAGATGGGTTGCTAAAATCAACAGTATAATACATACAAAGGGCTGAGTGCCTTCTATTGAGACAGATGACACTTCTTCCAAATAAAGAGCTCCACAGCTGTCCTTTTTATCACTTCTGCCTACATAAACAAGCAATGCATGCAGCAGTAAAAGAGTGACGGTACATCCACTGCAAGATGTACACAATGAAAGGAAAGTGGCAGCTGTATACATAAAAAGTGTGACGAATCAAATGTTGCATGGAGCATTTCAATTATATAAGTCTGCTCTGCAATTTATGGAAAGAAGCTGCGTCGGCGACTGTGTTCTCTGCCTGGGACCTGTTTCCATTCACAGGAGCAGTGATTAAACCGAGAGAACTCTTTCACCATTCAGCACAAGAAATCACGGCACAAAAGCCAATGATTCCTATCTTTCCATGAATTTCCTATTCATTCCCATTTGTGTCACATGTTTCCACTCTAATTAAAGAAAAGCAAAGTAGCCCCACAACCGCAGAGAAAATACCAATCATTGTCATGAATTTGCATGACAGAGAAAGTATTTGCTATACGCATGATGATGGTGACAGACAAAGCAGCTATAAGTGAATTCTCCTGTGCACACAGTAAAGACGTTGAAAGAAAGTCTTTGTATACATCACGCCATGCACTTGTGGGATAAAGGCAAATGAGAAGAGAAGCTGACAGTGAGCAGCAAGCATGTGTCACTCTCGCCTCTCATGAGAGCGAATTGAACACCAGTCACCTGTTCACAGCTGCAGCTAACCTGTTTCTATCCACTGGTGGTTACACTGTGTGAAACATGTTCTAGGTGATGCTATAAATCACAAGGCCACGCCTCATGTGTCTGTATACTTTAATGCACACACACACATGCACCATTGATCCAGCCTCAAGAAAAATCCATTCCCCTCTGATGGATTCATTACTTCTTAATGGACCTATTTTACATTGTTTGCTTTGGGTAACACATTGTGTGTTAGAAATTTGCTGAGATCTAAGATCAATGGTCCTTTATTGGTACCCATTATGTGTGCAGAGGTGATCAGTCTTCATGTCTGCCAATGTAATTTTAGTCATATTGACAAAATGCATGGTCAAGGTGCTTATAAGGTAACAAAAACAAATTAATGTATGTTTCTATTGTTTTAAAATTAGATTATAATATCCTTATCATTACTATCCATCACAAATGCAAATTGCTTTTCCTTTTGGATCCAACTAATCTACAGAGATGAAACTGGGACAGAGCCATATCCTCACACAGCAAAATTATTCTTAATTTGCCAGAGGCACAGATGAGGTAATTGGCCAGATCATCTGTTTGTGGAACATAAATGGACATGGCTTACGCCCTGCAATAATTAGAACAAGCAACACCAAAGTGCATTTGAAGTATATTCTGTTTCTGGGGGTAGGTACAATCGCTCACTCACTAGGTAGACTGGAGTCAACTCAAGGTCACATCATTCAGAATGGGCAATAATCATTACCCTTGTGATCCGCAATGGCATTATTGCTTTGTATCTCATCAATGAACATAAAATTGAAGCAAAATGGTTCTCTGGGTGACCCTGTGCATATAATGGTGTGTCCTGTATTTTAGGCATTATTCTGAGTGGGAATAAGCAGAAAGCTCTTTTTTAGTTGATTATTCATCTTATTAATGGAAGCTTTTAGTTTTGGTAAGGTCTCTATTGACCCTGTTACAACCTGTGTTACTGAAACCCTGCTACCACGTAGTGTAGGAGACATTGTAGCATGTACTATGAAATTCAAAAAAACAAATCATTTTATCACCTGTATGACTAGTCTGCCCATCCTCACTCCTCAACTTGTCAAACACGGCAGCAGTGACTAGCGTCCTGTACGTAAGTTACGTAATGTTACCAAAGTATTTATTATAATTCAAACCACAATGTTTTCGGAAACCTAACTAACTAGGCTAGTTGTGTTACCTAAACCTAATCCATGACACTGAAAAATTAAGCCAAAGGGGTACAGAGAGCATTGAAAATGTGACTCCAGGGGTCCTGTCCGTATGTCATGAGTTTGGTTAGTGTGTTAGGCTAGTTTCGCACAAATCATTCACTGGTGCAGCTTTCACCTTTGTTAATTTTTTAGTTTTTTTGGCTTGCTAATCATTTTGCCTTCCACTGTTTATCTTCTCCCCAGCTTTAATGTTGATGTTAAGGCGTTCTTTTATCCTTTATGCTCCCACTGTATAGACCCTTAAGATGAAAGGCTACACGTAGGAGGATGAAATGCAGAGTGGCTTAATCGGCTGTAATGCACCCCACCAGCATAAAATGAGGCCCACTTCATGCTCTATTAAAGGCCACTGGATTCAATGAAGCAAAAGTCTTTAATTAGACTTACATCTGGGCATACAATGCATTTCTGCAGTAGACAAATTCAAGGGTTTACAGTAACAGCTGTTTTAAGCCTGCCCAGTCTGCAATGTTCCTTTTGGCTGCTAAAATTCATAACCAGCCTGTAAAACCTTAACAGTGAAAGATTGGAGTGTTTGAAGATCTCTGAAGTGAACATGAGTCATTGGCTAGCGGTCACTGGAAAATCAATATTTCTTCTCCCCAAAATATTTTGGCAATGGCCCATCAGTTGGATGGGTACTGCCAGACTTTCTGGGAAAGTTCTGCTGTACAATTCTCCAATCCTATCCACTAGTTTCATCATTGATCTATTAGTTAGGGACCACTGGAGGAAAAAGCAATTCTTAGCTGGAAATTTGTAAAAAAAATTTGAAGTGCATTTTTTTATTTTCATTTCATTCCACATACTGTATAACCAATAATTATAAAGATTGAGTGAGCAAAAAAGAAAAGGGATCTTCAGAGACAAGCAACTCTTAAAGCACGAGAAATACCCTATAAAGCTCCTCAGTCAAACACATTTCTGCTTATTTGCCCTGGTGGAGAGATGCACTCCACAACACACTCTCAATGCATATTTTGATAATAGTTAGGGGGATAACCATCTTGCTTGACTTGTGTAAAATACCCAGGTCTCTTGGATATTGCTCTGCTTTCTTGCATTATTAAACTATAAATCATTTCACAGAGTAATGCTGAAACAATTCAAATTTTAGCTTTTCCTGTTTACGGCTACAGTAAAACATTCTGCAGAATGAAGCAACCTCCACAGCAGCTCATTAACATTGCCAGGAGTGCTATAAAAATATGTGTTATACTATTCATATTTTACTCTGTATGAAAATGCATTGTGAGTGAATTAGCAATGAACACTCATAAACTATACTCACCTATAAAGTTCTATAATGAAAATATAACCTGCTGTTTGAATTATCTGGCTATGCAGCAAAATTACAGTTAACGTGCCAATATTGTGTATTTTAACATGGGTTTTGCCAATTAAACAAGATAAATGTTATCATATAGCCTGCTTTATATGTATGTGTACATTAAATTAACTTGTGAATATTGTTGTTGTTGCTATAAGTGTGCAAAGCTTTGAAATTTGGCAAATGAGCAGTACTGTTGCTTTTGAAGGTGATTAAAAGGGACAAATGTGTTTGTGCTGCAGGCTATCCTCGTTACACAGTGATTGGCGACCATGGTTCAGGAGAGCATCATTTGCAAATCCAGCGTGTCGAGCTGATGGATGATGCTGTGTTTGAGTGCCAGGCTGTCCAGGCTGCCATGAGGTCCCGTCCTGCCCGTCTCACTGTGCTGGGTGAGTCTGGATTAAACACACACACAGATTTCAAACAACACCACTGGGCTAGCGCCAACCACCCCTGATCGCTGAGGTGCAAAGCAACTCATGGAAAAGGCTTCACTGGCGTCACTTGCTTCTCACTCATTAGTTTTTAAGTGTTCCATGCTAGATTCAAAGTGATTCTGAGGATTTTAGGGGCACAATTTATTGTTGTCTTAGCTATGTGTGTGACATCTGAAATATTTCCTTAGAACAAATGCAGGCATTCAGGACAATTTGCTTGTATGCGTCATCCCGAAGATTCAACCCAAAGCTACACTCTTGAGCCTAAACCCTGGGCAGAAGTACTACCAGAGCTCTAGGGGCCCTAACACAAGTTGTGCTTCACAACAATAATACTGTACACTAGGGGCAAGATCTACACTTTTGCTCCCACTTCAGGCATATTTGTTTCACAACGTGCGTGTTAAAGGATGACGAGCCACATTGAGGTAAAAGTGCATATTGCCTGTTGTAGGAGCTGAAAATGGCATATTGGGCTTTTCTGTGTCATGCATATGCATTCATGGGAGGGTGAACAGGATAGTGGGAGTTTCCCATAAGAGATGGGAGTGGAAGGATAAAGTGCGTCTAACTATGTATTCCGTGGTAAGTACAAAAAAACGCCTGTGACAGCGTCCCTCTATTTTGAAAAGAAAATTCTCTGCCTCTTAAAAGCAGGTGTAAACCAGCCGCAAGCAGGTTTCCTCGCATTTGCCTCCTGGTGAAATGGCAGCAGTAATCTGGGCCAGACAATGACAGGCCAAGGAGGCAAGCTGAAAGGAGTTTTGTCACAAGGATCACACTTTTTCAGTTCAATCATTAAGCATTACAGATTAAGCACTGAAGCAATATTACAGTTACTGGAAGAAATCAAAGATGACATTGAATCTTCGACTCAGCATTCACAGTTCATTTCAGCAGTTGTTAAACTGCTTGCTACATTACATAAAAACATACAATATTGGCATTAGAATAATTTCAAACACTCATAGCATCAGCAGTGGGAATATCGCAGTCTGCACTCAGCCATATAATAGCACAAGCAACGCTTTGTTACAGTGCACATACATTTCCCCACCACTAATGCCGTAATAACATGCAGCAGGATTTCTTTGACATCGGCCATTCAATTACTCTATTAAATGTGCACAATTTACGGTATAATGGGCGGGGAAAAGCACTGATTACCCAATGAACTGGAGGTTTGGTAAATACGATATCAACTGATGTATCACAGCGTGCACTTTCTGCAGGTTGGCCTTTGGTGTTGATAATGCTGCATATATATAGTAGGTATATACAGTAGTATATACAGTATGTTCACGCTCAAAAACAGATGTTCACATGAAGTCTCAATCAAAAATTAAAGCTGCAAGCAGCGTTGAGCACCACACACAAGACTCTACCTTAAATGGGTCACCAGTTATGAAAGCGGGCATGGCTTAAACAAAGGGGCGGGCCAAAGCATCACCAATGAAGAAGAAACTTTCAGCTGAGTTCTATGACACCTCATCAGGGTGTGAAAGTAACACCCTGATGGCCACTCGCCAAATGCAGGTGAAGTTTGCAATTGGCGGGTAACACTGTCAATTTTCATCCCACGTTGGCTGGTAGCCAATGAGAATTGAGTGATTCAGACATGTAACTATCGGCACACAGGGTACTTATTGGCCCGGACCAATCAGGGGCCCCCATCACTGGAAGTCATTGATTGACAGCCAGGGCCCCCTATCCCATTTTCATTACTCGCGAGAATCCCAGCAGTCCCACGTGCAGCCACTGACCAATCAAGAGTGATAACGGGTCAAATTAATTTCCTTATTTCTGATATGAAGATGAGAAGTGTGTGAACATGTCACCAACAAAATGTACAGCGACAGACGTCCTGCCAACCTGCAAACATTTTAACACCATTGTACGCTCTAACGCGACTGACGCACGCAGATGGCCTGAGTGAGTGCTCTGTATCACATGCAGACCACACATTATAAGTTGCAAATTTGGTGAGTTTTTTAATATGTTAAGCCCTTCAAAATGATTATTCATTTGCTGGGAGAAAGAAAGAAAGAAAGAAAGAAAGAAAGAAAGAAAGAAAGAAAGAAAGAAAGAAAGAAAGAAAGAAAGAAAGAAAGAAAGAAAGAAAGAAAGAAAGAAAGAAAGAAAGAAAGAAAGAAAGATTCCTTCAGTTTCAATAGGGCCGTGGCGCTCGGGCCCTAAAATATACACAGTTAATCCTGAGAACAAAAGATATATGTTCTATTAAAACCACCAGAAAGGAATTAAATCAATGCTAATGTTTCCCATTTGGCAGACAGTGTCAATATGACAAAACCTTTACAGACTCTTACATTTCCACTTTAATTTTCTTCCTCTGCATGCAGCCTCCATTTTCATTATAACTACAAGCTTGAGAGGTTACTGGTTCTTGATTAAACTTTATTGGGTTATCATTCAGCAATACCATTTCAACAGTGCAATCACTAGCTAAAGACTCTTTCTTAGGGCCCTTTACGTCTCCTGCTGTTGCATCCTGTCTCATGCTGCCTCTATCAACACCCTTCACAGGAGGAGCTAACGAGAACAAGAGAGAAGGATAGAATAAGCAGAAGAAAGAGTAGAGGGGAAAAGAGGGGCATCTGCCATGCAGTATCCTCGCCACGAGCAAGTGATCTGCCTTATTGATCCAGACAAATGAAAAGTAAAAGTAACGATTTGTAGGAGAGAAGGCAGCAGGAGTAAAAAAAGACAGCAAAAGACAAATTGCGGCATTGCGTTTCTCTGGTTGCCAAGCCCTCTGAAAATGGATATGAGTGAATAATTATGGATACTTCAGAGAGATGAAAACACAACTGCACTCTTCTACCTTCAATTTGTCCTTCTTTCTCTACTTTGTAAAATCTTTTACAGCGTAGATGCTCTGACATATTGCTTTCACAGTAATGTCATTTGACCACATCGTAATGGAGGTAAACTAAATTAAATATTGGGTATAAACAATGTTAGGTTTAATTAATGTTACTGTTAAACATCATATTTATCTAGCCTCTTTTGGAGTTTTCTGCCATACACAGCAGATGCAAATGAGTCTTGTGTTTTTTGCTTTAATCCCCTTGACACTGCTTTCCTAATTTGGCAAACCATACACCAACTACTCACAGTAATTAAAACAAAGAAACATATTATTCGTAGAAACTTGACTTTGACTGCAAGCCACATACAGCAGCAGGAAGTGCAGTAGTTGGCCCTACTGTATTTAAGTAACCAATCAGCAATGAGAAAGGAAAGCCTTTATTACCTATTTGGATGATTTAGGGTGAGAGAGTTTATCGTCCCTCCCCATAAGCCAAATCCCCTGCCGAGCTAGCTGGGTCCTGAATGCACTGCCGGGAAAACTGCAGGCTGACATGCACGCAAGGTAATGGAGGAAATATATGCAAGGCCTGTGTCACTGCAAACTCCAAGCTGTCAATTACTTGCCAGTGGTGACAGAGTGTGTGTGTACCCACACATACACACACACATGCACACACACACGCTGACAGCAGATTGAATCTAAAACTCTCCCTCTCTTTCAAAACTCAATATCAGCCCAAACTTCTCCATGTGCCATATGAGGGGAACTACTCTCCTTTTGACTTTGATAGGCTGTGAAATAACGTAAAATAAATATTTACTAACAAATAGAGGAAAACTTTAATCACTGCCAAAGAATAGACACTCTTTATGCTTTTTTTGTGATTTGCTGACTTCATCCGTGAAATCTAAACAGTTCAGTTGAACCAAAGTCACCTTGTCTCACCTGCCTATTTAGAAGAAAATGTGCAATAAGTAGCAAAAGCCTTTGGTTTACTTTTATTTATTCCAACCAAATCTTTAAGTGCAACAGTGATGCAATTCAAGAGGAAAACACTGAACACATCACAACATTTATAAACAGCAATGAAGTTCCTTCATTAAATAAGCTCTGAGAGAAAAATAGATGGTGAACTTTCCGAGCATTTGCATTGCTTGCAGGCTTACCCTCAGACGCCAAAGGAGAATCAAGGTCTTGTGAATTAGTCATGAAGAAAGGCAATGGAGGGTTTCAGGTCCAAAAAAGACCCATGAGGCTAATTATATCCCTTGCAGCAATTTGGCACTGCTCCAGACCTTTGCTCTAATCTTTCTACCTTAGGTTGGGGACCACTAGAACAAAGGGAAAGATATCACCATTGTTTGATTAAGGTCTAAAAAACTACTTCTATTTTTCAGACTGTGTTCTGGGTTTTTTTGTACATGAGGAGCATATTAATCTTTTCCACAAAGGAAAATGTGTCATAATGTCATAATGAAATGTGGGGCTATTTTTAACTCATTGCTGACATTTTAATACATCAGTTTCCGTCTTAAATGTGTTTTCTTTCTCTGTTTCTTTCACACTTTCTCTCACTTTGTCCTTTATTTTCTGTATGACTCACCAAATCATTCATAGTTAATGCAGAGGCATGGCTTTAGAGAGGTCCAGGGTTTGAATCCGACCTGTGACAATTTCCTGCATGTCTTCCCTCTCTCTCACCTAGCTGTCCTGTCCATTAAAGGCGGAAACGCCCCAAAACATAATCTTTAAAAATGTACATAGGTACACTCATAGAAATGGTTTCAAAAAAAGTGTTACGGGAACCATCACTTCTCCGCGAACCATATCCTTATCGTGGTGGAGAGGTTTGTGTGTCCCTATGAACCAGAGGGCTGTGTTGTCTGGAGCTTTGTGATCCTGGGAGGGTCTCCCATGGCAAAGTGGTCTCAGGGGAGGGGCCAGACAAAGAATGGTTCAAAGATCCTATGGAAAAGGGGGGGGATCTGACTGTTGTTTGTGCATATGCACCAAACAAGAGTTCGGAGTATTCGGCCTTTTTCAAGACCTTGAATGTTTTAGTCCTTTTGGACCTCACAGCGGCGTTTGATACAGTGGACCATGCAGTCCTCCTCTCACGCCTTGAGAATTGCGTAGGCATCAGAGGTTTGGCACTCAAATGGTTCAGCTCCTATCTGTCAAATAGGAGCTTTTCTGTTATGATTGGTGACCTCTCCTCGTCAGTTGCTCCACTCTCTTGTGGGGTACCACAGGGATCCATTCTTGGCCCTATTCTGTTTTCTTTATATATGCTGCCTTTAGGGGCGATTATAGGGAAACACAACCTGTCATTTCATTGTTACGCAGACGATTTGCAAATCTATTTGCCTATAAAAGCAAATGACAGTGTTGCACTAAACTCCCTGCTAAGCTGTATCGCTGATATTAAGTTGTGGTTTTCAGACAACTTTCTTAATTTGAATGATAGTAAAACAGAGTGTATTATTTTCAGTACTCCAGGCATGCAGAATGGGCCAGCTTTGAGTTTGGGAGCTCTGACATCTTGTACGAGATCTGTTGTCAAAAACTTGGGGGTTACTTTCGATTGCTGCATGAAATTTGATAAACAGATCAGTAATTTGGTTAAAATGAGCTTTTTCCAGCTTCGCCTGCTGGCTAAAGTTAAGCCCTTTCTGAGCAGGCACGACCTAGAAAAGGCCATTCATGCTTTTATCAGTTCAAGGTTGGACTACTGTAATGCCCTCTATGTTGGACTGAATCAGACCTCCATCTCACGTCTTCAGCTTGTTCAAAATGCTGCTGCTCGCTTTTTAACAAATACATCTAGGCGTGCACACATCACTCCCGTTCTCTACACCCTGCATTGGCTCGGTGCGTTTTAGAATAGAGTTTAAGATTTTATTGTTTGTTTTTAAAGCTTTAAATGGTCTCGCCCCAGAGTATCTGTCTGAAATTTTAACTGTACGGAGAACAACCGGTCATTGCGGTCTTCAAATCAGTTGGTTTTAGAAGTCCCGAGGTCCAGGTATAAACGGTGGGGTGATCAGGCTTTTGCAGTTGCTGCCCCGAGACTCTGGAACAAGTTACCCCCTGATATACGTACGGTTACAGATGTCACTCTTTTCAGGTCCAAGCTCAAAACATATCTGTTCAGTCTGGCTTTTAATACGTAGTAGTGGTGTGACAATTTCATTCTTTTGTTTCTTTGTACTTCTTCTTAATTTACAATTTCTTTGTTCACTCCTTCTATTGTATGTTGTGATTTTACTTATTTTGTTAAGCACTTTGGATACCTGCTGGTAGTTGTAAAGTGCTATATAAATAAATTTTGATTTGAATTTTGATTTGAATGGGGCTCCAGTAGGGGACTCCATAATTCTGCTGGGGGACTTCAACGCACACGTGGCTGATGATGGAGATACTTGGAGGCGTGATTGGGAGGAACGGCCTCCCTGATCTAAACCAGAGTGGTTGTCTGTTGTTGGACTTCTGTGCTAGTCATGGATTGTCTATCACAAATGGAGGACTCCGGAGGCAGTTGCAAGGTACCGATGGGCCCAAAGGGCTGCAGCCTCTTCAGGGATTGTCGTCAATTTCCCTGTTGGAAGTTAGTCAAACAACTTCACAGTGGCAAAGCCCCAGGGTTTGATGAGATTCGTCCAGAAATGCTGAAAGCTCTGGGTGTGGAGGGGCTGTCTTGGTTGACACGCCTCTATAACATTGCGTGGAAGTCTGGGACAGTGCCTAAGGAGATGCAGACCGGGGTGCTGGTTCCCCTCTTCAAAAAGGGGGACCAGAGGGTGTGTGCCAATTACAGGGGTATCACACTTCTCAGCCTCCCTGATGAAGTCTACGTCAAGGTGCTGTAAAGGAGGGTTTGGCCGATTGTCAAAACTCGGATTGAAGGGGAACAATGCGGATTACGTTCTTGTCGTGGAACAACGGATCAGATCTTGACTCTCGCAAGGAACTTGGAGGGAGCCTGGGAGTATGCCCAGCCAGTCTACATGTGTTTTGTGTATCTGGAGAAGGCGTATGACCGGGTCCCCCAGGAGACACTGTGGGAGGTGCTGCGGGAGTATGAGGTGAGGGGGTCCCTTCTCAGGGTCAGCCAATTTTGTATGACCAAAGAGAGCTGTGTCCGTGTTCTCGGCAGTAAGTCGGACTCGTTCCAGATGAGGGTTAGCCTGATGGCGTCATTGGTCTGTGACCTTCAAGCACTCACTGGATTGGTTTGCAGCCAAGGCGGCAGGGATGAGGATCAGCACCTCTCAATATGAGAGGTTCTCAGCAGGAAACCAATGCAGTGCTTTCTTCAGGTAGGGAGTGAGTCCTCACCCCAAGTGAAGGAGTTTAAATACCTTGGGGTCTTGTTTGCGAGTGAGGGGACCATGGAGCGTGAGATTGGTCAGAGAATCAGAGCAGCGGGTGCGGTATCACATTCCATTTATCGCACTGTTGTGACAAAAAGGGAGCTGAGCCAGAAGGCAAAGCTCTCGATCTACCGGTCAATTTTTGTTCCTACCCTCACCTATGGTAATGAAGGCTGGGTCATGACCAAAAGAACAAGGTCCAGGGTACAAGCGGCCAAAATGGGTTTTCTCAGGAGGGTGGCTTGTCTCCCTTAGAGATAGGGTGAGAAGCTCATTCATCCGAGGAGCTCTTAGTAGAGCTGCTGCTCCTTCACGTCGAAAGAAGCCAGTTGAGGTGGTTCGGACATCTGGTAAAGATGCCCCCTGGGCGCCTCCCTAGGGAGGTGTTCCAGGCACATCCAGCTTGGAGGAGGCCTCGAGGAAGACCCAGAACTAGGTGGAGAGATTATATCTCCAACCTGGCCTGGGAACGCCTTGGGATCCCCCAGTCGGAGCTGATTGATGTGGCTCGAGAAAGGGAAGTTTGGGGTCCCCTACTGGAGCTGCTGCCCCCTCGACACGATACAGATAAGCGGATGAAGATAATGTATTTTTTCTGCGTAAACAGTTATTAATACATGTCAGTGTGTAGTAATATAGTTTGTCTTTTTTTATTGCTGCTCCAGCATGCTATTTAGTCAGCTTTACATTTGATCCCATATCTTGTTCATTCCATTATTACAATTAGATTTATGCAGTTGTTGCAGGGGGTGAAAGTTAAAATACCTTGCACAAGATCTTCCAAAATGAACACAATATGATGCTGCTCTTATGACAAACATAATTGATAGCATGCCATTTGAATGAGCCATTGTGTTTAAGATATTTGTTTTCTCTTTCCTGTATTGTTAATGTCTTGGACTCACGCTTCAGCAACAATTTCCATGTACACAAAAGCCCAAGGGTATCTTTTGTTTTGGTGTTTTCAATTGCCAAAGCTGAACCAGCTATTTTTTTGGATAATTCAGAACTCATTATTTCTCAAGGCTCACACAGGCATCCTTTTACTATTGGGGTAGACTTTGAGGACAGGGTAAAAAATAAAACAAAAAAGCTACTGAGGAATTAAAGGTTGTCGCGCTGAAAACAAGACACAGATAAAGTTTTTTTACGTTCCATAAGTGTGTATTTTGTCACAACCACTGTCCATGGTTATAGCCCAGTTATTCACTAAGTGGTACACTTCACAATGAGTGAGAACCGCAGGCCAATGATGGGGTTGTATAAGAGACATTATTTGCAACTGATGGCCTGACTATATAACAATGAGTGCAATTTGGCAATTATTTCTGTTCATTTTTAAAAAAAAACACAACAATGTATAAAAGGCTTCATTACCTTGTCTCTCACCTTATGGCCACATAGCAGCAGTTTTTGTAAAAAATAGGCTAACAATTATGTCATAACCACGCGACTTTCTGTCGCACAGCAGAGAGATCACCATATAGTCAGGAAAAGCTTGCAGAAAAGAAGAGTTTGAGGCTGCGCTGTATGCTCAGCCATCACCGGAAAAGTGTTTCTAATTGACTTCACTGGTCTCCGTTCAAGTCTAAGATGTCGCTGTGTTGATTTCTTTCACTGTCTATTGTGCTATTAGAGTGGTGTGATTGCTCTTCAGGGTTAGAGGTAAGTTTAGTTGGTCTGCTATTTTTGTTGTTCTATTACTTTTTCATGACTTACAGTAACTAGAAACAAGCTTTTTGTGCCTTTGCTTTTCTTTTTCATTATTATTATAGAATATTTATATCCATATGCCTCTTACTGAGTTGTGTTGATGAAATTGTGTGTGTGTGTGTGTGTGTGTGTGTGTGTGTGTGCGCGCCAAATTCAGAGACATACCCAAAAAAAAACTTTAGAGCATCACATGTACGTAACCAATATGTCTTTTACAAAAGTTAATTTAGGTCTAGCTAAGCATCGCATTTGAAGTATAGGGAGAGATAAAATGTCCTAAACGGCAGACATTCTGGGAGAAAATATAGCTAACGCTTCTGCTGCACTGCTTTTTCTGCCATTTTTGAAACATGAGATGGAATGATAACTACATCTATCATATCAAAGAGTCTGTGAACAGGTGTGTGATTATGGTAGGCAGACAGAGGGTTTTTTTCTTCCCAGCATTTCAACAGGAGGAGAAATGACAAATACATCTGTGCTCTGCAAAACAACAGTACCAACTGTGTAAAGGTGCTGAGCTGATTTGAATTCACACTACATATGAAATAGGCTTGCTTCAGCCAACAGTAATTGTTGTTAGCAAAGTAATGATTGGCATTAAGAAAAATCTAGAACCATGGGGGCTAATTGTGTGCAGGACCTTGAAAAACCTGTTTTTATGCTGTTCTTATGGAAACAGAGTCCTAAATTAAATTTCTCCCACCCTCAAACTCTCTCTCACACACACACACACACACACACACACACGGTGAGCAGTGATGTCAGCACCCTGCCAATCTGTGGAGAGCAGCTTCTGGGGCTGCACATGGCTGCACTGTGAAGGAGCAGGCTCTGCACGTTTTTGACAGCTCTGGCATATCCCCACTCCTCATCTCATCTTCATCCTTCCATCCCTCCATTTTATTTGGCAGTGTTAATTTGGTAGATCATGACACCTACACTACCAAAAGTTTAGTAAGTGTTTAAATACTCCACTTGTAAAAATTTTAAAATGTGTCTGTGTATACTCCAGCCTTTGAATCCTACGTTGTGTTTTTGCTTCATTTTAATTCACTGTCTTTTCTAACTTCCTTTTTCCTCACTAATTCCACTTTCTATCCCATTTTTGCCCTCCCTGTTTATTTTTTACGATATGGAAGCACACACTTTCTTGAAAATTGGTTCTGCTGTTTTTTTGTGTATACATTTTGCACAGTCCGCCATCCTGTGTGATTGCTGTCTGTGATCCTGTTTGTGCGAGTTAAATGATTTTGTGGATTTCTCCCCCCTTTTTCATTAATTCGCTCATACACTCATACTGTGTGTGTGTGTGTGTGTGTGTGTGTGTGTGTGTGTGTGTGTGTGTGTGTGTGTGTGTGTGTGTGTGTGTGTGTGCGCGCACGCTCGTGCTCACACATGGCTCAGGATCATCTGGCTTTCAAACAGATGTACAATGACAGCACTTGAAGAGGGCAGGTGATTTGGGCCAGTGAGCCACGCATACCCACCTGCTCTGGGTATTCCTCTTCTCTCCTTTTTGTCTTCTTTTCCCGATCTATCCATCACAAACTCTGCAAGCTGTCGCAATGGGGTGACAGGCGGCCCATGCACGCATCATTCTGAAATAGATAGACAGGCAAGTCAAGAAGCTCATTGTTGTTCAGGGCACGTCTGCTGAAGCACAGCGCTACAGCAGCTACACATCAGCCTCCTCTCTCTCATCCAGCCACCTTGAGGAGCCCTCTCCCATTTATTTGCCCCCAAATTGCTTTTTCTCCCTTGCTCACCCTCCTGGAAAGCCAGGACACTCACAGGATTTCATGGGCTGCTTTCGCGAAATTCCCCCCCAATATTGGTTTGGCCTGAAAAACCCAGCAGGTTCCCCATCAGCATCACCAGACTAAAGAGAACTTTTCAGCCAACTCCAGTGCATGTTATCAGCTTCCCCTCACATAAATTCAAGTTTTATGTTTTGTGTTTGGGGAATTTTATGTTCCGTGTTCAGGGAATTAATTTGTTTTAAGAGACAAAAGGCAGCTTTAAGACCCCCAGGGATTATTCATGCCCCTTTTGGAGGTGACAGACTTACCATCTTGCACAGTTAAGTTAATCACGCATCAATATTCCTTGGTCTCATTTATGGATATCTTTGATTTTGCAGTAAAAGTAAATTATCTCCCTGATGTCCAGGCTTTCTGACATCAGTGTGCCTTTATTTTCCTTGAGACCAAGGTAGGGTTCATACTCAGACATGTCTAGCATTGGTAGATTTGCAAAAATACAAAAATTAAGTCTTATCTTGGACTGGGTGAAGTGACTGACCTCTATAAAATGTTAGCAGCCATAACACTAAATAGTGGAACTTTCCCATCTTAGGGAATAGGTTAAGTTAATGTATATTGTGACAGACAAATTGTATTTCTTGATCAAACTAAGAAAAATGACAGCTTTGAGCTTTAAACCCACCATTACATTTATTATCTATGGGTCAAAGTAACTACAACAAGAGTAATGAACTGGCTGTATCTAATGCTATTTTAAATTCTTAAGTTAAAGCCACATGCCTTATGTTTTAAATTAATACAGACATGCATTAAAAGCACAACTCTTGTGACTGATCTAGTAGTTATCGTTGATTTATATAAAACCTCAATGAAATGGGTGTAAATATTGGTGTCTGTGTCTATGCATGTCGACAGTGTTTATGTCTGTGCATGCACAGGAGAATGCAAATTTGTTGAAAGATATTACATCATTATCCCTAAGAAGAAAGTAGTAAGTGGAGCAGGGTTTGCAGTGAGTCAGCCATGTAATTAAAGAGGAGCGATCAATCTGTACCACTGACCACACTACTTATGCCAAGTCCATCGAATGGCTGCAGTAAAGAGCTAATTTAGAACCATTAGGGACTGCCGAGTTTGCAAACAGCCCAGTAATGATGATGGCTGATTCAAGTTCAAGGCTTGGCCTCTGTATAACTGTCAGACCTGGCAGTCATAAGGCAGGATCAGTGGAAGATCCCAGATGAAGAGAAAAAGCCAACTATCTATTTTAAATTATATTTATCCTAGTCAGTCATTTGTATTCAATGGATGTTGGGTTATTGGTCAAATCCTCCCTTATCTTTAGCAAACATGAAAGGCTTTCACCTGCCAAGAACAAGAGCACAAATGTTATTTTACTGAACTATCATGCAATCAACTCTAACTGCCCTTTAGGCTTGGTAAAATGCTATTTTAGTGGTGGAGATTTCAAAAAGATGCAATACTATAACAAGCTGAGAGCTTTGCTAGTTACCCAGAAATAACTTAAGTCCAGGCTGTCACAAACTGTCTCCACATTGGCACCCTCCTCATACAGTAGGACCTCAAACACAATGGAGGAGAGAAACATACAAATGTATGGATGCAGGATGGAGGCAGCCGGGCATGTCCCTCTTCTTACTTGTCTGTTCACCATTCACCCTCAGTGTCTTGCAGTCAGTCTGCCCTCCAGGGGGACATGACCTGCAAGTATAGCAGTGCTCTGTTTGGTCTGCCGGCAACTTCCTCTCTGCTATGTAGTGCATCTATGCACAAAATCATAAACTCCTCTTGCACTGACATCCCTCAATGGAAACCATACAAGTGAATCATGGATAACTGAGACTATAGGTCATAGTGACTTACTGAAACAGTCTGCATAGGTATACATTATATCTACATTTATTAGTGGTGTCACCTTCTGACCCTATAGTACCTATTTATAGACACTGATATGTGCTAACATGTGTAGAGGAGGAATATTCCTTTGTGAAAGAGCAATGAAGCCTCTGATTTCTCTTTCTCTCTGAGTTTTGAGCACTTGTAAGCATATCAAGGAAAATCTCCTAACTTTATGTCTGAGTCCTATCAGACACACACTGTCAGATTATCCTTCTTAGCTCCCCCTCTCCATAAAAAAAAACATTTTCTGGCTGCCTTATATGTTTGGCATTTAATTAATGTTTCAATCATGTGTGCAAGAGAGCACTGACAGAAAGCCAATAACACTGGATCTTTGCAATCAACTGTCACAGTGCTATTGCTGAGCCTCACATTTTATTCATTTTCTTTAATGACAAATGGAAGAGCTGTTTGAGATTTCCGGCTCATAATGCTTTTCACATGCTCCCTGTCTCATTTGCATACCATGCAGTAGCTCTATTCTTAGCATAACAATAAAACTAATGTGATCTCCTTGACTTTGTTTCCAATTGCTAATAAAGGACCAGAAGGTAACCACATTCTCACAAAGATTCTTTCAACTTGCCTAGATCAGCACACCCTGTTGTCTAATCAGCAAATGCTGACCTGTGATTCCTCTACCCCTCCAAACCCTCTACATGTCAAGGAAAACTAGATGAAAGGGAGCCTGCAAAGATCAATACTGCATTTCAAACTCAAACACACAATATGAACTAGTGAGTGGGAATTGTCTTTGAAATTGCAGATTTACTGGTCCAGTTGGGCAGTGGCCCCCGTTCAGACCTGGCATTTACACACGTCTTGGTTGATCCGATCACAAAATACACTGAGGGTGCATTGAGATGCGGTTTCTCAGACCACATTTGGATGTGTTCCGGGCCGCATATGGCCACTTTCTTTTAGCAGTGTGTCTGCGGATGCGTCTTGGGCCACATTGAAAGACCACTTACTCAACTGACGTCCTCATGTAAGCTTAGCATTCTCATTTAGCATATGCTGGTTTTGTCCATGATGTCTGATCATTTCAAAAAGCCCATAGACAAGTACATCAAACATCTTGGGCAATTTCGTTTGATTGGAACATTTCAAGGAACAGACCAAGTCTGTTTTGTTTTAATTTCTCCTTTTTTTTTCTTCTTCTTTCCGGCAGACTAGGCACGGGGCAGTCTCCCGTCGGTTAAAAACAACAATGCATTTGGTAAATGCAAACAGAGATGAAGTGTATTTACTTGGTTATAGAAATGAAGAGAAATATCCCATCACAAGTGGTCACTCAAGATGCATGTGGAGACACATTATATTATGTGGTGTCAATTGACATACTAACTACTTATGTAGGCGTGGTAAGTACGTTTCTTAAGTTACATTTCTTATGTAACATTTTTAAGTAATGCCACATATGTAAATATTTGAACCCAAACCATGAGCTTTTACTAAACCTAACCATGTAATGTTTGTTTTGGATGAATTGAAAAAGGGACTTCCGTGGTCCTAAACCATATAGATGATAAGGGCCTTCTGAACCTACTAGTAGGTGTAGCAGGCCTCTTCTAGAAGAAGACAAGAATACATACTTTATTAATCCTGCAAGGGGAAATTGCATTTTTTTTCACTATATTGTTACAGCTACACACATTACACAGGCCGGAAATGTACACACATCCCCAGGACCTATACATGCACTAATGGAAAGATGTCACAGTGAGGGGGCTGCCCATGGACAGACTCCACGAGCAGTTAGGGGTTCGGTGCCTTGGTCAAGGTCACCTTGACAGTGTCCAGGAGGTATTTGGTCCCTGTGTGGCCATAAATCTGCAACCGTCCTGTTCCCAAGCCAAGTCTCTTTGGACTTAGCTAGTGCCACACCTTCTAACCCATATGATGCTAATTACCTCTGATAATGCCCATTCAATGGAGTGTTAACATTTGAAATGAGTGTCTGGGTTGGTACCAATGGACTCCTACTAATACTAAAACATATAAAAAAAAGAGGATTCTAAGGAACGTAAATACATTGAATAGATATCGCTGAAAAAATGCCAACCATAAATTGCAACATGGAAAATCTTAAACATTATAACTTTAAAATAAATAGTTATCTTAGTCAGAGATCAAACTAGAAGTTTTGATTGATACTTTTATAAACACATTTACAACAACTTCAAACCAAAACTGAGTTCTCTAGAGTACATTTTCTGTCAGTAATTTTAGTTAACCATGAGCAACATAAAACACTATTTGAAACTTTTCTGACTCTATGCTTATTTATGTCTGCCATAAAAGACCTTTTTTATCCTTTTTGTCATTAAATGTACATACCAGTATGCTAATTACATTTTCTCTCTTTTCATTCATCTCAGTGCTGTTTGACAGCGTAGATCTAACCCATAATAACCTTCCTTCCAATCATGATACTTTTGCCGGGGAATATGGCAGCTGCCTGCAGCCTTTGATTTCATCTTGCCCCAGATCTGCATTATAATGAGCACTCAGGTCAATCAATAATTCACTGCAGTTTCAGTTATAAAAAAAGAAAAACAAATAGATCAGCTCTTGGGTAAAACAGGAAAAGGGCTTTGATCAGTGCCATTGAGATGCACATATAGCACTGTTGTGATGTTTTCTTCTCTCTGTTGTTTGCAAAATGTGCATCTGTGTGGGTTATACATAGACTAAATCACATGTAATGCTAACATTTCCATGTTTATTGTATATATAGTAGGGAAATCACATCTGCTTTGATTGAGAAAGAGTTGAGTGGCAGAGTTAATTGTTTTTAGAGAGGCATGCTGTGACTTGTGTAAATCTTTGTGTGCCACAAACCGCAACATCTAATTTAAGATAGTTTTTGATTAAGTATAGGTTAAATTTGTTTCTTACTGTGAAGTCATTACCTTTCCTGAATGAGGAACCATAGATGTGGCGTGTAGATTTGTATACAATAAACCAAAATGGTGTCTCTTGTAATCACGATTTGCACGAGTGTCCTAGTTAAATTGGATTGATCTCACATTTTTTCAGTCTAAATGTCCTTTAAATGGATTATTTTACCAGTTTTCAATGCTCAAGTGGTATTTGAGCCTCGACTACACTGTTGGTAACTCAGTTCACATCTACGGTAACGTTAAATGCAAATAAATTTAGTCTTGTGGAGAGAACCATCTGGAAGGGCTTTGAAACGCAACTTGCTATTCAAAAGACCCTTTATTTACTCATTTCTGGAGCTTTGTTTCTGGTGGCCATCCACTCCTGTTCATGGATGTATTTTTAGACCCGTTAAGACCCGCTCCCATTCCACCGTCTCGCCTCTGCTGCTGGCAGCCACCCACCCCTACTGACTGCCTGCGCAGTGCTGCTGCGCAATAGAACAGAGCTGTTTAGTGTTTAATCAAGGATCTCTGGACTTCATGCATGGGAATGAATTAAAGTAGAAATACAAACTATATTTGGTCATATTTATAAGTTGCTAAGAGGGTCTGAAAACTTGCTAAATCTAGCAAGAAAGTTGCCAAGTTGGCAACACTGTCCACAATGTTACTGCTGCAGCTTCCTGATTTCCCAAACTGCGGAGCAATATCACAGAACCTGCGTGCGTTAGTCATGTGTTAAAAACATGAATGCCGTGGTGTTGAAAGGAATTTGCGTTAACTCGTTATTAATGCGTTAATTTTGATAGCCCTATTAATTTGTTTTGTCTTAGGTTCACACTTCCATTATCCCAGTGTCTTGGAAAAGCAACATATCTGACTGATAATTGCTTGTAAAACCAAAACTTCATTGGTCATTGTGACTTCAAAGTCATTACATACCAATATGCCATGATTCTGCATTCAACAAAAATAAAGCATAAATGACAACTCCATGTCATATCTCCATACTTTACCAATCGTCAACCCATTAATTATCACATGGTTGAGGCTAATGTCCTGTCTTACTTTGTGTCTATACCAACAGTCCCCCCAGAGGACCCAGTCATCAGTGGAGGGCCGGTGGTGAGCCTAAGGGCTGGTGACCCACTCAATCTGACCTGCCATGCTGACAACGCCAAGCCGGCAGCCTCAATCATCTGGATCCGCAATAAAGAGGTCCTTAACGGGGCAATGTACTCCAAGGTAAGCATACAGGTGTGTGTCATACCAGGTTTGAAGGCTGGGGACAGGGTGGGGGTGGAATGATGTGAGTGGGTTGCATGGTGGCTGTACTTTCATTCCACCAGTTTTTTTTCATAAAAGTTATCTGAGATAGGGAATTAAAAACTTGTTAATTTACATGTTGGCCTGTCTTGATTTGCTGTAAATCTGCAAAAGTGCTAAACCCCCATGAGATGTTTCAGAGTGACTGTCTGAGTCATTGGTGGGCGTTTGCCTCAGCTCCCAGACTGCTTTTTGAAATTAAATCCCTTGAAAATCCAGGTTGTGTTTTGATTCCAAAAAAGATGGCTGGCCTTTTTTACAAATAACTCAGAAAAGCAGATGGCAAGATCGGGGAACTATCAGTGACTTTATGTTTCTCTCTGGCTTTGATCTCCTTTTGTGGCATTTGTCTCTTTATCTTCTCCAACCTGTTATAAAATCTACTATGTCACTTTCCGTGCTGGAACCTGTCTGAAGCTGTTTTTAACGGCGACGTATGATTCTCACTGACAGACCACTGACAGACCATGTTACCACTTTTAATGTCATAGCACACAATAGCCACTATTCACACCAGTGTGGTGGCATGATTACCTGACCCATAGTCTCTTGACTGACATTTACCCTTAAGGCTAATCATGCAATCAACACTGTCTTGTTCTATTTCCATTCAAACAAAGGACATAAAGAGACCAGGCACTTCAGAGCACTAACACCTCCCCCGCCTTCCCCTGCTCCCTGCGCTGCCTCATCCCATTATCGGCTTTTTCAATGAGCAGATAAATGCTTTTGATTGGACAGGGGTACGGCACCAGGCCGATTTGAATAAAGCAATTGCTTGAGGTAACGCTTGCTAATGGTGGGCGGAGAGTGTCCTGCCTTTACTTCCTCTTAGAGCAAAGGCAAATATGAGGACATTCTGTGTTAGTAGCTGATGGAACGCTCTTGTCTGCTTTGAGCCCAAGTATGTCCCTCGTCCCTCTTATCTCTATTGCCTACCATTAAAAAGCAATGGGTTCGATTAAAGAAGATGAGTTTTTTGGGGTCCGAAGAGCAGTACGGGGACATTTCGTAAGCATAATCATTTGCTCTGATGGTCTTCTCATATCCCTCAGATCAAAAGGACTAATGTGAGCAGATGTGGTGGTGGATTCACAGAAATGGCTTTCCTGATGGTGTCATATCTAATGATAGTTCCGACCCAAAGATAATTTCCCACTAAGGCCTCAAAAAGCTCATCTATTTGACCTCTTAGAAAACTATTTACTGGAACAGTGGTCAAAGAGAAAGTGTATGATTAAAGCTATCGCTTAGTAAAAATGTTTGTTGGTTTTACCATACAAGAGAGACACAGAATTGATGCATTATGTATCATTAGCGGAAGTAGCTTTAAAGAAAAACTATATTGTCGAGAGGGCTTTTCAAAAAATTACATGGCTGAAGTGTGTCACAGTAAGGTGAATGGTTTAAAAACAAGGCTGTGAAAATGTGGGCCGAGGAAATTAATGACTAATGTTCTCTCTTCCCTCAAAACCTCATCTACCGTCTGCTCCAGTGGAGCTGCTCAGTGGCAAACTGGAAAGGAGTGTTTGCATTATGCAGCCTCAAGGTCTGAGCTGTGGTTTGGAAATGTGCACACTTGCTCTATGATACCTTTGCACTGGAATAGTACAACAAAATCATTTGAAAACATATATTCCCTTCCCCAATCTGCTACATATTTTTCTGAATGCTCTGGTGGCAAGCTGAGAAGTGAGCAGGAGACTGGGAAATTATCTCAGTGTTAGGTTTAAAAAAAAAAAAAAAAGAATGATGACATGTAATGCTTCTTTTGTTGCATACCCTCTCAGCTTTGCAGTAAATCATGTTGCTATTTAATGTCAGGCTTACATGCAGTTGCTACTTTTGATTGATATAAGTTTAAGCCTAAGCAACTGTTATCCCTTATTTGTTCTTAGTATTTCTTTATTTTTCCCAAACCTTTACTACAAGTGTTAAAAGCACCTGCTTTTTCTGCCTCCCAGTTTTATTATTTTTCTTCCATCCTTCATGGGAGTCTATTATGTAATTGTAATTGCATTTTTATCGCCACACCCACTGAGTTATAGGTTAGGAAATACTTAAGTAACCTGTTAAAAATGTGTATTTATTATGAGACAGGTGTGAGTTTCCCAGCAGAAGAATATTGTCAAATGGCTCTTTACATTAAATCTTTAGTGCGTAACTTTTAGATATTAATGAACGTCTGTTACATTCAAGCCATTAGCAAAAGGGTTCTTACAAAGCTAATTAAGACTATCAGCTCCACAAAATTCTGTATTTCTCAGTATTCTTATATTCAGAAGATTGTGTTGTCCGACTTTCGCACGCAGAAAATCAAGTGAAGGTAATTACCTCTTCTGAAGAGTTTGTCATGTGTCCTCCTTGTTCACTAGTAACTGCGTGGAGGAGGGTTAGGGGCTGTCGGAAGGTTTGCATCATGTGGACGTGCCAACAGTGTTTTTGTCATTACTTAGAATTCCTCAAGGGGGCGACATAAACTACGCATAATAGCTTTAAACATAAGAATAAGTAATTGTACCAGTTGTTACAACAAGTTACAAGTGCTGATATTTTGCTTTTCGGCGTTTTTCCTTTTTCTGTATGGTTATATATATCTTTTTGTGCACGTTATAGGTTTACAAAGTGAAAAAGCCCAAAGTCCCCCCAAAAGGGACTTACCATCTCCAACAGAAAACACTGTTTACAAACTGCTCCAAACAGCTCTATAGTAGGCCAGCATTTACTTCCGTGACGAACGTGCGTCACCTTGTAACACACGTTATAATGCTTGCCTGGATGCTAGCATGGCACTCCCTCATGCTTTGCAACTGACTAGCTAGCAGTACTTACTGCGCATGTGCAACTCCCAACAAAAGATGGTACAGAAGTGAGATGCCACTTTGTAGCTAAAACAGAGAGCTCAACATACAGGGTGAAAAGATGAGCTGCACCAATTTGCAGTACAACAAATACATGGTGTTTTCTGAAAATGAAACACAAACCTATTCTGGTACAACCTCTAAATACAATTATGTAGAGTCACCGACAGGGGCAAACGCCCTGCAAGTTTTCTTAATTTGCTTGTGTTTTGTCTATTTGCATGTGTTTTCTGAAGTTGCAGAGCAATTGCCCCTGTCGGCATCTGTAATTATGAACCTGAAAATGAGCATAATGGTTGAAAAGAAGTACATTTTCTCCTCTACATTGACATAATGTTAAAGCAAGTTAGATCCTGATTTAAAACCTAGAGATTTGTAAGGAATGGGTTAACCCTTGTGTGATCCAGAGTTCATTCTGTAAATCATTGGTCAGTATTAACATTTATATAAAAATACTAATCAATTAATCGTAATCTCAAACACATCCGTCAAGACATTACCTTTCTTGCAGTGCTTTATTGGACTGAAGACATTACAGCCACATCCAGCAAATGTGTTTTAATGTAGAGCTGTAGAATGTAGTATTTTACTAAAAAGTAGTATGACAGTATACTATAGACTCTACTTACTATCTTTAGGTATGTACTATCCATTCTATTTATACAGTATATACTGCCATATTCACAAGATCTTACAAGACATAAACATATGGTGCAAAGCTGCTGAATGATAACTTACTATTTTTATTACTATTGTGTTATTATTGGTGAATTTATTTTTATAATTTAATCGTATGTGATTTTGATATAACTAGCAAATCCACAATTGCTGCCACCAAAAATAATACGATAATCATTAGGTGATTTATCAAGTATTTCTAACTGAGGAGACAGCCTGGTTCGACCCAAGACTAGTGAACTGCCATAAACCCCCACCCTCTAGCTATATAGTTTAGAGAATATTATAGATCCAAGACAAAATTGACAAAAGGGGCGGAACTCAGAAAAAGTCACAATTAGAAATCCATCTTTTCCTGACAGCACCACTGAGAGCCCGATGTCAATACACAGCAGAGTTATGCTAATGATATTTCAGAGCCACTGATGGGGCTATAGATTCTAAATTGTACAAACCCCAGTCAAATAAAGGATCAATGAGTCAGGCAGACTGACATTTTTTAAACAACCCCCTTCCTGCGCTCTCTCTCTCTCTCTGGTCCTGAGATTATCTGCTGTTAGTTCTTTGTAATTCTGGTGAATTTAGCACATCTATAATTATCAAAATACTTACAAAACTGAAAAAAAAAAATTTGCAAATTAGACCCATAGAAACCCATAGAGAACTTAAAATGTAGTGTTAGTGGTACATTTGGGCACATTACATTTTAAAATTTCATTCATGGATTAACAGCACTGTTAAAATAGGTCTGCGAGTAGAATAGTGGTTCAAAGTAAACAGTGTCGGTTTAGGGCTAACTGTAAATAAGCTTGGCTGGCAGCACACCAAGTTTTATTTAGTAGATAATCCATTTGGTTCAGCTGTTTTTTTTAATTAGTAGATAATCCAGATAGATAGGCTTTTTGAAGTCACTGTCTGGTCATCTACTGACAGGTCACCTTCTTGTTAAATTAACATTTGGTTTGGCAGTTGCAGCTTTTTTATTATTTTTATTTTTTTTAAATCAAGCTAGGTCAAATACTGTTACGCTGTGGTAGGTGTGGTGCTCTTTTGTAAAATAGAATACAATAATCTCAAAATAAAAGCTACACTGATACATAAGTATACCCCCACAACATAATGCAAAATTTGGTAGATGGCAGAGAGATAATGTAACAAGCAACATCCCATACCAAGACTAAAATCCAGTACATTTATTTTTAACAGAATTTAACAGGTTGTCAAAAAGAGAGTACCAGTGGGATGCACCTGTTGCTGGTAATATTTAATCAACTTGATAAGCAATCATTTGGCCTATTGCTGTGTACTTGGTCTGCTTTAACCTCTAGTGGTCAGAAATCACCAGATAAAGCTTTAATTATAACTGTAACAATATAACAATGTCAATATTTTACTTTTGCACTTTACTTTTGTTACTTTTGCACTTGTCCCAGCATTGTTAAAAGTATTCTTCATAAAGGCTCCAGGCAGTGATATAAAAATGTATCAATTTGTAATGTGGCATGGTGTTGAATTCAATGCAGCAGCCAGCTAACCCCCTTCTTAAGATTAATGACTTCAGACAGGTTCAGAGCAACGAGGGAAACAATCTTGATTGTGTCAGAAAGGATATTACATTGACATATCCCACATCTGACAGCTAATGTGCTCTGCAAGTGACTCACGCACGACTATGAATTTCTCCTTCATGGTTCTTCACATACAAATGTGTTTCACAGAAACATGGATGGCATCTGTAATATCCTTAAACTAATGAAATTCTTATTAATATTGTATGAAGAAAAATAATTTTTTATCCTCAATCCAATTCTACAGCCATTCTACTGTGTCTTAAGAACTTGAACTCTGAAGTGGTTAGATAAAAAGATTTATTTTGAAATGTCATGACGTCTGGTATTACATGACATTTTAATCATATTATTCAGAATTTTATATACTTAAGAAATGGGCATGGAGTTATGTTACAGTTTTAATTAAAAGAAAGCTTTGCATTAAAGTAGAGAAATGAGAAGATCATTACCACTGCTTAATGATAATGAACCACAGTTTGACTAATGATTAAATGGGTAGTGGTTATAGAATTGAAATATATATGCTGCTTAGCTTTCTTGAATTTTATGAGAACACACAATAATGTACCTTGATGTGTTTCAGTCATGACATCTTAACTTACCTGTTGTGCCTTTCCAGAACTTACATTTTTTGTTCATTTACATACATGTATACATGTAAATGTACAAGTAAAGGACCATGACATGTGCTTTGAGAATCCAAACAAAGGAAATGTCCAAGAAGCCGTCCATACATTTGTGAAGCTAATCCAAAGGCAGCAGTTTATTAAATGAAGCCCACCGTCAATATAGCAGCTACGTTGCTTAATCAAGATAATGTCTTATGTAACTTCACTATAACACGGCTTTGGTTTCTTCAAAAACACAAAGCAACAGTGAGCCTTCTGTAAAGAGACGGCAGGGAAATGCATCTTGACTTTGTGGTTGACCACACTGTGCCCTGTTGCCTACGCAATTTGTTCTAGTCAGTGACTTTGTTCTGCCCCGCACTGGTTAACATAGACTCCTGGAGCCCTCCCCAGACATTTTGGGCAGAGTGAGTGCTACCAAGCGATTCCAGATGGCTTCCACAATGTAGGGCTCAGAGGATGAACACTGAAAAGAAGATTGATTTCCTTTGTGTAGTATGATAAGCCATGCACTAGAGCGCAGCTCTCCAGACACAAAAGAGGCTCAAAACACATATTTCTACTTTTTATTATTTTTTTCAATCAGCTTTGCAGTAAAACTACAGGCTAGAGTGTTCTGAGGGTTTGCCTGTGGTCCCCTGAGGGACAAGATGTGCGATTCATGAATTTGCTGCTGTTTTGTTGTCGTTTCTTCCTAGTTTTACACATGCTAGTTTTACACATGCTCCATCAAAGCATGCTACACATGCTCCATCAAAGCTTATCTGCTGAACGGTTCGTTCCATCTATCTTCTGTTTGTGTACCATTTAAGCAGTTTAGAATCCCAAATTGAATTTGATCTATTGAAGATGCAATCCAATATTTGACTCTAAATTGTGGGTAGACAGTATGTTGAGTTTACTGCCCAAAATCAAAGTAGTTGGAGACTCTGTTTATTGATTTTGCCAATCAAAATCTAAGGTTGAAGCAAGGTGATCCATCAGGCCAGCCAACCATATGTTATAGATTTAGAAACATTAAACATTTCATCCACACAACTGCCTGCGTTGTTACTTTCAACTTTCTTTCTACACTCTTTGCAGACCTTGCTCCGGGATGGCAGGAGAGAAAGCACTGTAAGCACGCTCTACCTATCACCTTCCAACATTGAGACAGGTCAGCAGATCATCTGTAAGGCCTCCAACAAAGCAGTCACCAATGGCAAGGAGACCAGTGTCACAATTGACATCCAGCGTAAGCATATCTCCTCTCCCTCTCCAGCTCTCTCTTTAATATTTTCTGTGTCTTTCTCCTCTGTCTTAATCATTAGTTTTTTACCTTGCTTAGCAATCAGTGCAGGTGACAAGCATTGCTCAGTTTTTTAGTTATTTCTCACATGTAGAGGCATGAAACTGTCTGAGGCATACGTGACTAACACTCTGTAAACATTTAGGATTCATTTTAGGCTCTGATGGATATTTATAATTGGTTTCCATTTTGCTTTCATACCATGTAGGTGGGTGGATGGATTGATGATGCATCACTTTTTTAATTCTTTTTTTTTTTACTTTGATAAAATATCAAAGATGCTGTCCATCTAAAATGAATGGGATTTTCTTTCTTGGTCCAACTAGCTGCCTGCTGTGGCGCAGTGCACACTGTCTCCACCTTTTATTTTCTTCCTCATGCCATCTATCTTTTTGAAGAGAGCATGCACAATTCCCCTTTAAAATAGGGAAAATAAGCCCAGCGTGTAAAACACATTCAGCCTCAATTGTCAGGGAATCTTTTTTCGATCAAGAACCGTTCACAGTGAGAGAAGGTCTTTGAACAAAGGGATTCTGCATCACTCACGGCCCCTTCAACACCATTAAGTATGACTAATAAAGCAGAAAATGCTATTTAGAGAGGCAATATGACTGACGGCTCCATTCTTTTCATTATGTGCACCATAAGAGGCACGGCACGATCAGGACAACTCAGGCGCGGGAGTAAAAATGATTAACAGTTGTTAGTGTTTGCAACCCTTGCAGTTTGTCCTCGTCATTTTTTTTTTTTGACATGCAGTCAAAGAGGGAAGTCTGCCCACATGTAAACTGATTTGTCACCACGTATTATGATGTGTCTGTGATAAATGCTTGCCATCATAGCATCATCCTCACTTCTGAATGTATGATTTAACCCTGAAAAATGAGTGCAGCGGATTTCTAATTAGCATTCCAAAATGTGCTCTTTACACAATTAAAGCTCCCGACAACATTTTTCACAGTGTGAGATCAAACTGAGCGACAGCAGAGACTAATTGTCGAGATTCAAATTGTCTCCCACAAGGCTTAGCCTCTTGTTTCCCTCCCTCCTTCTCACTCCCCCACCCCCTTCCTCCGATGTGACAGGTAAAGTGTTCAGCACAGTTCAGCAGAGCCTCCGGAGTTTGTGCTACAAATTTCAAATTAAGCTTCTCCTGGAATGAAACATGCTCTAATTGTACTTTGATTCATTTGCGTTGGGCATTATTTGCTTAATTTCAGTGCTACCTAATTTGTTTACAGAGTTCTTGATTCAACAACAGCATCTGATATACGTCATGTTTTTCAAACAAAGATACAGAAATATAAGCATTGGTGAAAATTAGGGCTGATTCCTCATACCGTTCACTGTTTGTACACACGGATTGACTTGAAGACTTGTACCGCGGATTGTAAATGAAGGAGAAGAGCATAAATAGTGAAGGGCTAAGAGGAAAGATAGACAAGAAAAAAAAACAAAGTTTGGTATCATTTCCATCTGAAAAAAATAAAAATAAAACTTGTTTCTAATGTAAAATAGGTCTAGCTTACCACAATAGCACAGCATCAATACTATAGCATGTCAGCAGAAAACATCCAGTTTATTCATCTCTCATGTCTCAGCATGCTACTCTGCAAAAATAATTTTTTTTCTCCAAACAACCGAAAATGAAAAACTCTCTGTAAACTTAGCTGCTGGAGGAGACAAACTAGACCCTCTCTCATGGCTAGTTGTTGTGTACGTCAATGACTTCATCGCACCATGACGATGATTTATGCATGCTTTGTTCTTTCTAAATTTCACACAGTATTAGCCTTTTAAAAATTTGTCTCCCTGAACAGTATAGTTGAATAGCCAGATTTAGGCAATACAAATGTGAGGAAACCTCTCTTTTGTATAGTTACTATTGCTTTTTACTATAAAGCAAACGCATTTCTTATCTGATTAATTGATGGAATAATCTGTAGAATATTTGATCATTAAAATAATCGCTGCAGCCCTAGTGCAGATTTACACCAAAATCTGTGATTTGGTTAACAGAGCTAAGTTCCTCTGAAATTTTTTTAGGTTGGAAATCTGGAAACTACTTAAATATGAATGCACTGCACATTGCAAAGAAGAGAAGTCTAGTGAGAAGCAGTCTTTATTTAACAATAAAAACAGGTGCAGGATGAATAATTGATGGAGCACTAGCAGGGGGAAAGGTAGCAGATGAAACTTGACCTTCTCTTTAAGGACCAAACGCCATCTAGGTCTGGATAGGTGTGCTTTATGTGGTTGCCCCTCTATACAAGGTGGTGTGGTAGGACAACTGAGTGTTAAATATTGATGGGAAGCTGCTGTTTTCATGAAGACACAAAATCTGTGTCTTAAATCAGGGGCTGAATCATCCAAAAGATGCAGCCAACTGTTAGGCATTAAAGGATCTGAGGACAGGCTAAACCAAATCAGATGGTTTAGATCATTATCACAATCAAAATCATTTCCATGTGTAGCTCCACGACCTCAAATGTCTTCCACATTTAGACAAAAATTGGAGAATATTTATTGGAGAATAATATTTTTAAATGGATCAGGCTTTGTCTGGCTGTTATAAAATATTTAGTCCAGAAATGCAGACTTTGGAGGATTCAGAGCCTGATTTTGGACAGCTTTAGTGAGCAAGGATTAGTCTGGACATAGTATAGATTTGCAGACTCTCAAATGAGCAAACACCTTCAACCAACAACACAGGGAAGCAGATGAGAAAAACCTATGAACAAACCAAACACACACCAAAACAAACTTTCCTCTTTTTTCCCCCCAACCAAATATCCCATTGCACTGATAACTCCACAGCCAAAAAGATTGATATAAAGATCCTTTTGTACTAGCAAACGCTCCAAGTTTTCTTGGAAAACTTGATTTTCATGTGTTCATATTCAAAATAATAATCCAAAACAGTTCAATTACATCATCCATAACACAAATAAATGGGTTACACTTTACTTGAAGGTTTCTACATAAGAGTGACATGACACTGTCATGAACATGTCATAAACATTAACAGGTCATACTGTAAACATTTATGACAGAATGCTTCTTTTAGTAAGTGTCATTCGGTTTTGTCATGACAAGTTAAGATTCATGTGTCATGACTGCATCATGGCAGTGTCATGGGTTCATGACAGTGTCATGTCACTCTTATGTAGATACCTTCAAGTATAGTGTTACCCATAGAAATGCACAGTCATAGCTGTCAACAGAATACATTTCACCAATTGTCAGAATCTGTAGAAAAATGACTATTGCATACTACTCAAAATGCATCTATTTGTTGCTCATTCATTAATATTCATACAATAATAAACAAAGATTGAGAGTCCTAACAGAGTCAGAGACCACTGCCAGGCAATAGAAAAATGTAAGACAGGAGAGCATGTATAACTTCTTTGGAGCAACAGAAAACAAACCTCTATTTATTGTGCCTGCTGTGGCAAGCCTTTCTCGAAGAAGTTGAAAGCCATCACCCTACCTATCAAGGCATTGGTTCCTTCAGGCGCTCCATGTCAGCTTATAAACTAAATGTAACACTTGACCATCTTTTTTTTTTTACAATTGTGCTGGATGTTCCCTCTATTCTACAGTAAGAAGCAGTCACAACTCAGGATTTAACAAGATAAAAATAAATAAAATATGTAAGCAGGCCAGCACTTGTATGAATATGTTCATCATTAATAGATCCTTGTAGTTTTGGATGCCATCAAATGTTAACAAATTTTCCCTGTGGCTTCTATCACGCTAAAGTCTGTGTGGGTACTACTTTGTTTTGGTACACCTGGATTTCAATTCCATTGAGTTTCACAGTTACTGTTCTGTAATAGTAATCAACATTTCAAACTTTTATCTGTAAATGATACTGTATTTTGGTCATAATTCATTCAAATAAGAAAAAGCCCCAGAGAGATGCAATGTAGTAGTGACATATTGTTGCCATGCACGTAACATATGATGTGTGATTGTCCATAGCTGTGCACAACAAAATGCTGCCTTTGTCTGTGCATATATATTCTATATACACATATTGTAAATGTACGAAACACAGAGAATTCCCGTCCACATATGAAGACCTATCAGACATGCCATTTTTTTAAAGACATTTAGGGCTTGTTTTCCTTTATTAGAGCAGCTGAAGAGAGACAGGACATGGGAGAGAACGAGGGAGATGACACGCAGCCAAGAGTCTCGGGTCGGATTTGCACCCATACGCAGCCGCGCAGGCCCTACTGTGTGAACTACAGTTCACCCTACATTTGTTTTTGATAGCAAATTAAAAAGGGCAGTTACAGTTTTGAGAGAAAAAATGAAACAAATGAATAAAACCTCTCATTGTCTTAGACAGAGATTGTTGCCATAAATGTTTGATTAATTTTCAAAATAGTCATAATTGATTGCCATGTTTAGTGCAAATAATAAAGTCCATTTTATGTTCCTTTGCCGTACACTCCTGTTTTACAAATGGTGCTACAATGTGCACCAGTCATGTAAGAAAGATGGAGGGATTAATGGAAGTTTCTTGTGAACAGCTGCTATTAGTTTAAATGGGACCCTGGTGAGGGCTGAAAACAGTAAGTCACTAAGCCTAGAGTGCACACTACAACCACTTCTGTCCTTCCAAGATCTCATTGAGTTACATTATAATTTACTGGCCTTAAAGTCCCTTTGATCTTTGGGTAGAGCTTTTAGCCAATTTTTCGTCTGGGGTATAAAGTCAAAAGTGGAATGTACAGTTAAGTATTTGTCAAAGTTTCATTTGCCTGCTAAAAACTATACTTAGAAATGATTTCAAAGTCTTGTGAGAGCAACATTTGTGTTTACTGTGTGGACAGTGATACAAGCTTCACCTTCATGCGCTTTATTTCCCTTTTCCTAATTACGAGTAGGAAATTATGAGTTGACAGCTATTTAATACAGGGTTAATGCCTTGCAAATATTCCTCTAACATTATGTCTGCTAGATCTGTATTGAAGATTAAGATTAAATTGATATTGATGCCCTGATCTAATTCTCAGTAAGACAGCAAATAAGTAAAGGTCCCCAATTGGTTGCATATCCCTTGGAACTGTGGATACTAAGTATTTAAAACTTCTGAATAAATGCTGGTATTTCCTATTGCATGTCTCTATGTGTGCAAGTCCCAATATTTAGAATGAATAGCCTCATCTATTTTCCTGCCAAGAGTTTTCTAATTGACCGTATTAGTGAGATAATATTTACGGAAACCAAAGTAATTAAAAATCTTCTCAGTCCGTCTGCCTTTCTCAGCATTTCGTATTCCGCTCACCTCTAAGCATAGGTGCCCTTTTTCTCTCTCTGCTCAATCCTTACAGCAATCCAAATTAGAGTAATCTAAAAGCAACCTGTACATCCCTTGACAGCTGAAACCAGCCAAAAATCTAATGCATTTCACAATGCTATTTTCTTTTATCATCACTTTAATGCTCATGGTGTACACCCACCTCAGCATTTTCGTTCCCACACAAGATCAAACTGAGTTATCTGACCAAGGGTTAGCCAAATTAGCATCTAAATACAGTATGTACAGGTGATGTTACCAAAATGAGAAGGATTTAGAACCAACTAAGGTGATTCAGTAGCCTGGGTAGACTGCTGACTTCAGTTGTCCATACCAGTCCATTAGCAGACTGTAATTATTTGATAGCAAAGAGGGGGGCTACCCCCTGATGCTGTTTTTCTCCAGCAGCATAGCTTAACTTGCATTATGCCCTTTAGACTTTAATCACTAAACTCTGCTAGCCAGCGGCATTAAATCTATTGCAGTGAAATATGATTCTGTTGCCACAGTTTCATCCCACTCATCACACAACTTAAAATATTCGTCAAATATTTTCTAGTCCAGCTGCATATCTGCAAAGCATTGCCCTACATAGAAACACGCTTTCAAATACATAGTGGGAAATGAATGCACTAGGGACGAGCAAAGCCAAGGTTCTCTGTGTGTTTGCATTGCAAACAAGCTGAGCCATGTGGAGGGAAATGAATGCCATTTGTTGAGACTAATTAATAAAGAACATGCAGATGTGCAATTGGGGAGGATTTGTTTTTAGTAGCAGCTTCATGCTCACCCTGCTTAATCAAGCAGATAGTGGCAAATTCATCTAAAAGGCAGATGACCGAATTGGAAAGTAAGAGGAAAATATTGTCAGTAAGTAAAGGGGCAATATAAGGCTCTGTGCATTAAAGTACATTACTTTTCTGTATATTCAATGACGTTGTAATTATGTTGCAAAGCTGATATCACACTTACAATGCTCCAAAGATATGTCAGACGCCCGAAAAAAGCTTTGACTGCTATCTTTTTATTGTATCAGTAACACCACGTTGATGACAGATGTGCTACAAGGAATGCAGCGCTGCTGTTTAAATAGCAGACTATCTGCTTTCATGAAACTGAAACTATATCTGAAACTAGAAAATTCTGCAGAAATTTTAACAGTGTGCCTTCCTAATCAAAGGGTCTTAACCCTTCAGAGATTTAACTTTTTAAAACCTATTTTAGACGTTTCTGTTTCCCAGAAACAGCTATGACGTAGCTAGCGCCAAACCAACCAGACTCACACTTCTTCTCCTTCCTTCCGCTCCTCCTCCAATCCAAGTCTGTCTTCTATGAAACAGCTTTTGAGGCCTGAAGTCAGTTAGGAGTCAGTTAGTTTGTCCGTTTGTCTGTGTCTGTCTGTGCGGGACACACACTATGCTTGTTACAAACACACACGGACACACAGCTTAAATTTCATTTTTCACTCTGTTTTAAAATGAGTTGTGGAGACAACAGCAAAGCAATTGACGGAGACTGAAATGGTCTCTAATGGATACGAACTATCAGTGGCCATGGTTGGAAACACTAGGAAGCCTTTAGTCTCTGATGTCATCTCTTTGATCTGTAATCAGTTAACCTGTTGTACCTGTCAGCTGTGTCACCAGCTATTCAGAGACTGAACAAGCTCTCAAACAAATGATCATATCACCAAAAGGATATGAGATATCACTAAAATAACGTTCTTGTGGCCACCAGAAGGCCTTTGTGAATGTATTGATATAAAATGTGTGTGGATAAACTTAAAAATGTGGGCATATCAGCGATTTAAAAAAGTGCTTTGCTCTGTGTTTTTCTCAGAAATGTGGATGATGTTTAACATGGCAGTGAATGGAGGAAGATTTGGAACTCTTGTCATTTGAAAGGTCGCTGAGCAAAAAGTATAATTCATATCGCATAAATGAGATTCACATTCAATTAAATTCAAATTCACATTAGCTGAAACCAGACAAGAATACCTATGTTTTGATGTATAAATTGTCCATGACAAGTTACAATTGTTGGCGTGGGAGCAAGTTATAGAGAGCGAACCAAGATGACTTTTTGGATCTCCCCACTCTGTCCTCCACTCTAGCTCTCAACATTCCGCCACATACACACACAAGCGGTCTGAAAACGAGACGATGCGTAAACTGTGATTTTGGAGAAACTGTGCTTGATATCTGAATGCCCATTCAGCCCAATAAACGCCAAAGTCTTGTCTTTGAATTAAACTTTTAATTAGGTTTGTACGTTAAAGTATGGCGATACAGCATGGCCCCAAAGAGGGGGCGTTTTGAGCAATGTTGAGTGATTTCCCGAACATTTCCCATTAAAGTTTATAAGAAATTTTTCGCTGTTGAATCTTGTTGAAAAGTCACAGCACACCATTCCCGATCATTACACACGTTTTGATGTAATTTGTGTGCGTGTGTTAAGGCTGGTCCTACTGGAGAACAGCTGTTTACAGTGACTCAGAGAGAGATTGAAAATTGACCTTGAAGAAAGGGGAAAAAAAACAAAAAAAAAACTGTTTATGTTGGCACTGTCTCTAGAAGAAGAAGTTGGAAGATCCCAGTTTTCATCCACCCATCCTCTCTATCTCACGCTACTACTCTCTTGACGAATCGGACAATCTTGCATATTGATGTGCTGTTGCATGATGCCTCAATTGCATTCGCTCAGCAGCTCATGAATTTATACATCAAAGGGGCAAATAGACTTCTTAATTAAGTAGATGTCTCTCATATCTGAAGGGTCAAAGGTTAGAAAAGAGACAGTCCCCAATTCACACCCATAACCTTTGCTGTCAGACATTTGACAGCTGTTGTTCCCATGGCTGTCTTTGCTTGTGGTTCTTCAGGGAAATACAACTAACAAATTTCTCATCTGACTTAGAAATAGAAGAAAAGTCGTCATAACATTACCCCTTGCTGAGTGGGACTAAGTTCTTTAGAGAAGGTCCGTGTTTATGCATAGATCAGTTGAAAAGAACATTAGTTAGAAGCCCGATTGACAGTGTGAGGGCCCAAGCTGGCAGGCACGAGGAGTCATTAGATAGATTTTCAGAAAAATGTAGGATTTTATTTACAAAATAAAAACTAATTTTCAGAAAACCGAAAGTCCTGGGCCCATTAAATATTCTGACACCCCCATGATACGGGGAAACATGGTGCAGTCCAATTATCCCTTCCCCATTTAAACAGCTTCCAACGAATTGGTGGTCCTTTCGTCTTTCAGCCAACGACCCCCAGCAGCAACTCCCCAGGAACTGGTAACTCAAAAAAAAAAAAAAAGCTATTAATTTCACAGACTATAACTTAAAGATAATGAATCTGAAATTAACTAAATTGACAAAGTTAACTAAATGTGTCCATCAAAATAGAAAACTAAGTCAAATAACTAATACAACTGTTCGTAGAACTAAAATGTGTGTCCAGTTATTTATTTTGTATAATGTGTAATGTGCTCAAACCAAAAAAAGAGTTAGCACCGTGAGTTGTTGCCATGTGTGGCTGCTAGACGGCCATCACAGACAGTAATGAGAATTTGTGTCCTTACAAGTCTCTTAGCAGGAAGACAAGAGAAAAAGGTTGGCATAATTAAATAGTACAATATAGGAACACCTTAAGTCAGAACGGCTTGTGAATTAGCTGCTACACAAATGCTGTGTCTATTATCAAAGACAACACTTCTAGATCCCCCTCGATCTCTTATATCTGCTTCTCTCTGTACTCTCCAGCTTTTTGCTGGATTTTATTTCCTGCTCCACCACTTCCACATCTGTCATTTTGCCCCTGAGGTTCAATCTGCCCACATTTTTGTCCACACAATTACCTGCTTGCAATGCTGAAAACAGCTACTGGGCAGCTAACACTGCTGTTCAAAGCATGGATAGGTTTTTATTATAATAGGTTTTATTATGACACCCACATGCCCATTCATATGCACACACCCCTTCTTAAACATGTGCCTACACATGCAAACACAAACACACACAGATGGCTGTTCAGTATGTGGAGAGACTTACTGGTTCACTGTGGATGTCAGTCTAATGGGATTCCCAGTGTTGTTGTTTTCTTTACTGGCCTGGGGAGAACTGGCACAGGTGGAGCTCATGGATTTGAAAGTGGTAGGATGGTTAGTGGTGGGGGGTGGCAACTGTCTAGGAGTGAAATAAGTCTCCTGATGGGGAATTTGGTGTTTGTGAGTAGGGAGGAATACTGCACCTGGATCACCCCTCTCTCTGGGGCTTTGTGGCAGCTGAGCCAGCCCAGAGCATCTGCACAGCCACAGGGTGGAAAGCAGTTTTCCTACACTTCATGCCCACACACACGCGACCACTCTCCATAACTTTACAGTGTTTGGCTTCCATGTGTGGATCGCTGTGCCCTATTCATCTACATCCAAACACAGTCCCTAGCTGGTACATTAGTATTATTAAACACAGAGCAGATATACTTAGTACACCTTTGAAACCAATGGCTGCATCAGCCCCTAAACCAGAATCAACTCATTCGATATGTGACTCATCTAATGCCACTGGTACCACAAATGGCACACATCTTAGAAAACAGTTGTTAGTGTTTTAGAAGTATTATTCTTGCTGTTAAGGTAGTGTAAAATATGTATGGAAATACTCTATTCAGACTCAGCCTTACATATTAGATTGTACAGACTTTTTTCCAAGTATGTGTTAAATATGACATGAGACACACACATATTACCCAATTGTGCAAAATGTAGTTAAAAGTTAAGATGGGAATTTAGAGAAAATTTATGAACACTTTATTTGAAGAGGTGTGCATAAGGAGTCTGTATGAATGTTTATGGCTGTTGTCATTAGATGTCATTCGGTAATTTATATTTTAATGCAAAGTTAACGTTGTTTGAGATGCTGTTGTAATGATAACTCAACATTAACCAAAACATTATCTGTGTTATGACAACTTCATATTAACCAAGAAAATATAAACTGTCACCATCATCATATTTATGTCATACCAGGCCTAATTATCAAAGAAATCAAGAAAATATTTAGCTTCATGTGTTAACACAACATTAAACTGTCATTAAGTGGGTGGTTTTTGAAAATGGCTGTCGTAAGACCATTATGATTATGTCATGAATATTTTCCTTGAACTCAAGTAAAGTGAAACAATTTGGACTTCTCATAAAGATATACAAATTTCATTACACTGTCAAATTGTTTATAACGGTGTCATGAATCGTTCCCTCAACCTCAGGTAAAGTGGAACCATTCAGACTTGTCATTAAGATGTCCTAAATGTTGTAAGACCATTTTGACGACAGTAAATACTTTACCGAGGTGATTTACAAGTTTTGGACGGATAAGGTTAGTTTTAGGCTACATATTGCTAAAGTAACTGCTAACTGTAGTTAGACAGTCCTATTAGCTGACTTAGCCCCGGGATGCCAGTAGCCAAACCCGGAAAGAAAACCATCAAGGTACTGTATTCCCTGACGTCAAACAAGCCTCCTGTGTAAGTCTTGGAGGCTGTGTTTGGGTCTGTCCAGCCGTATTCACTGCGACCTCCGTTAAATGTTGACAGCGAGAAAATTTGCAATTCCTAGGACGGCAAAGGCATGTCCCACCCAACTTTGCCTTGCCTCTGGTTGGCTAACCCTGGTATTCTTACCCTAACTCTAACTAGAGTTGTGTCTAATTGAGAACACCTGATTCTCCATTAACATTAGTATATACTGTACACTTAAACAATACTGGTCATATATCGATCAGTTAGATAATTTTTTTTCCCTTCCCACATTTAAAGCTCAACAAAATGTATACCAGTCTCTTTTTAGAAACCCTGACAAAAAGCTTTACCTACTTAGAATTCATTCATTCTGTGAGTACGTGGGGTAAATAACAGTTTCACATGGGATGGGATTGATATGGAAATGTACACGTATCTTCAAAAAGATTCCCACCTTTGTCAATTAGGATGAATTAAGTTGTTTATTAAATTAGCATAATCTGATGCTTGTTAAAAGAACGATTTTATTTGTACTGTATCACAGAGGGTGTTCATTGTTTTAATTGCAGTGTACTGAACTATGGATTATTTGCTGTTTTAAAATTGCCATTTACTGAAACTAATTATCAAGTGAAGTTTGCCTTTGATGCGCTCCTTAGAGTGTTACTAATGAATGTATGAGAATAAAAATAGTATGTTCTCTTCCACACCTGCGAAATACAGTATGTCTGGGCCTAGACCTCCTGGGTGGGTGGAAGGAAAATAACAAATAGGGCATCAAATTATTCAGGAGTGCCTATTATTTGGGAGAAAATGCTGCCACAAACTGTGATAAAATGTCACAACTGTTCTAAACGCTGCCACAGCCTGTTGTAAAATAATCCAAATGAAACAACTTTGTCCTTGTGGTTTTAAGTGGAGCCTGTTTACCTACAGTACTGTATGTGTGATACAGCTACATGAAAGGCTGCCAAATCAGTTTTGGGTTGCATGAAAACACATTTGGAAAATCTAGGACCCCCGTAATAAAACAAAAAATTTAATTTGCATGTCAGTGTCTTTGGCTGCTTTCTTTTGTGGTTTCTAAACTATTTATAAGGTGTCTATTTTGTCTTCTCTGCAAAAATTCTTCTATATATATTTTTTTCTTTCTGAGCCTTACTTAGCCACAGAATGTGGTGTTTGTCTCTGACATGCAGTTTACTACACCAGTTTGAGGAGGCTGCCAGTTCTGTAATTGGTTGTCTTTGTGTCTTTATGTTTTGTATTTAGATCTCCCACTAGTCAATCTCACAGTGGAGCCTCAACCTGTTCTGGAGGGCAACCTTGTGAAATTCCACTGCTCTGCAAAGGCCAACCCTCCTGTCACACTCTACAGGTGAGATTATAAAAAAGTGTGTTGAGAGTACATGCAAGTTGTGGTGGCACAAAAATGAACAATGTAATGTAAAATAGAAAGAGAAGGTGGTAAAGTTTAAATGAGGGGTTCTCTAATCAATGTTGCTGGTGGATAATACATGTTAACAAAAAGTCAATTTCTGCAATGTATTGTTAATAAGGCACCTTTTGTGATGCCATGGTGGCACCATTATATCTGCCCACAGTTTAGAAAGAAGTGTAGAAAAACAATACACTGTCAAGCTGATACAATATAATAAAAATATACCTTAGAAAAATCATGTTGCAAACCTTGTCATGTTCTACTGGGTTGCAGCAAAGCAATACAGGGACAGCTATTGTTGCATAGCTGCTTTCTTTGCAGTCATATCATATCCCTTTAACATTAAATGTCCATCAGTGTGTTGGAGTAAAGCTGGAAACGTAATGTGCATGACATCTGATGAAGCTGTCAAGATTACAGCTTTTTCTTAGATTGGGTTGTGCTCCACAGTATACAGTTGGAAGACAGGTTTCCTCCCAAGGGTCTGTTAGTGTTTTTTTTTTATGTGTGTGTTGTGGTTGAATATCGCCGACAGCACATACAGTACGTTTGAATTCAAGCCCTTTTTTATTTTTTTAATAACTCAAATGTCTCAAAAAGACTACAGATTAGAGATATTATGTTTGAGAAATTGCCATCGAGATACATTAGTTTTAGGACAAGAATGTGAAGGTTATACAGTCATAGAAATGACCCAGAGCTCACTTGAATGATTTAAAGATTACTCTTCATAACCTAGGCAAGCCCCATCCAGTTTTAATTTTCAATTTCAAAATGTGTGCTAATTGGTTTGAGAACATGTTTTCAGTTTTTCTGTGAAGAATGTTGATGAAATGAACACCATTTAATTGTATTTTTCCTTAAATATAGAAAATAAGAGATTTCAATTATCTCTGAAACTACTGTACAAATGAAATCCTGTAGCACCTTTCATAGTACATTAACAGATGACTCTCCATTTCATGCTTAAGATAATCCTACGACCTTATACTGTATGGATGGTATGGAAAGGTATTCAAAAACCCTATCACCAGACACAATGTTAATTGGCTCAACATTGCCACTGTATATACATTGTGCACTGAATGCAGAATCATCATCAATATGTACACAAATCCTTGGAAATGGGCTTGTTTAAAAAAAAAAATGAAATATTAATTATCAAATGATGGTTAATTCAAAAACACAAAACAGTAATATTTTTGTAGTTTCCATTATGATCTAAAACATATATTGTTAGGCAAATAACCACACTGAATATACAGTTGTAGATGAAACATAAACTGGCACGCATCAAATCAAGTTAGACTGAAAAAAATCGAAAACAAAATAAATAAATAGATGGACAAAACAGCCTTGCTTGTTAAATGCTTACCAAAATCTCATCGTGCAGCAGTTTTGCTAACCTTAATGTACTACTATTCTACTACTATTGAGATGAAACAACAAAATGGACAGTAATTATTCTCATAAAATCTTGCATAGCCCTACTCGTGTAATTTGTCAAGAGATGTTTTTCTGTGTGGGAAGTTTTTAAAAACTAGCCAAAAATAAATGGAATGAAATCAATACCAAAGGGAATTGGCCAGCTCTGAATCTTGTAATGGTACTGGGAAATGAAATGGATGTACAACACACTCACAGGTGCAAACAGATATGTTGCCTTTTTTGATGGATTTTGCCCTTTTGAAAAAAGAAAGGAGAAGGGAGGGCAGTGATATTGTGGAAAACAAGGTTTGTATTTGATTGTGTAGGTGCACAGCATAGACAGGACGTCTATTGCACCTGCAAAGGGATTTCACCTCCATTGTTATGAGACTAGATCAATGCTGGAATCAGACTTCTCCCCTGGGTCTCAAGAGCTAAAAGGCAATGGCGGTTGAGATTACTTTTTCTTTTAGTTTGACAAACTACAGAGTGAAAAAGGTTGTATGTTGAATCTAAAGAGAGTAAAACTGCCACTTTCCCACTCTCTAATTTCTTTCTTTCTTTCTTTCTTTCTTTCTTTCTTTCTTTCTTTCTTTCTTTCTTTCTTTCTTTCTTTCTTTCTTTCTTTCTTTCTTTCTTTCCGCTGTATGGCTCTCTGTCATTGACACAATCCACTGTAGGATTACATAATATCACACCGACTAATAACTTTTAATACTTCAAGGTTATACTCTCCATCAGTTCCACAGTCTCATTGTCTCCCATTTAGATTTATCTGCAATTTATACAAGAGCTTCAAGGCTCCCGTGCACCATTGGCATTTAGGGCATAGTGAACAGGGGATTTTTGTTCCTCATAATGCTTGCTTTAGAGCTTTGTCTAGGGAGAACCCCCCACAAATTCCCCCTCTATAGAGCAATATCGCAGAGGAGAGCAGGAAGCTGGTCAAGCAGCGTGAGGCCATTTTTCAGTGCTAATACACTCTGTCTACCCCAGATCAGATATGGCACAAGGACAGAGTAGTTCTTAGATGGATGGCCTCTTTTCCTTCCCCAAGAGAGCCATACATTCCCAATGTGCACTGCGCCACTTTGCCATCCTACAATTCAATGGACACTTGAGACACAGACCCGAGATAGCAGGGGCACTAGTCAAAGGCACGGTGCTTTCTGTTGCCTCCAACCCCTTGTGCTTGCCTCACTAGTTCAATAAGTCTGACTTTAAATGTGAGAATGGAAATAAGAAATATTTCTACAGATACCTGAACCTTCGCCAGAACACAACTCAAGGGGAGAGTAAATAGGGAGGAATTCAAGGGATCGGAGTGGACATAGTGTGTAGGCGGGGTTGGAAGAGAAGATGACAGTGGTGCAGGAGTGTGAATTAAGTAAAAGTAATGGGTTTGCATTTTAATCGGCACTCAGGGAATCAACATTCTCTGAGAGGGAAAGACGAGTGGGTCGGAACATCTTCATTACTGTTTATAATGGTAGAAGGGTTAACTGGCATACATCACAATCACTCAACCACCCTCTGATGAAGACACAGAGGGTTTTCTCAGATCCAAACAAGAACCCACCAGAGAGAAGAGAAAGAATAACAAACAAAGCAAATCAAGTCCCTCGTCGGCACATACAACCATGCACAGAGCAACAGCAGAACCCCATCCTTCGCATGGCACTGGAGCAAACAACATTTCAATCCTCCTCACACTTATGTTCTCAGTGTTATTTGTTTGCTTATGGTTGACAATAAAATCACCATACTTTCCCTCACCATAGGACGTCATTGTGTGTAGTTCACAGCACTATTGCAAAATCGTAAATTAAAGTGTGTTAATGCCGCTGCAAATGTACAATTCAATGCAACCCTGACAAGCTGGAATTTCCCTTAAAGTTTGGACTTAACATTAAACATCTGTAATAACTTTGAAAAGTAACAACAAATGCTAGCCATATCTAAGAAGTCAAGAAAAAAGTCATCTGGTTATTCCGCCACTATCCTCATGCCGGGATGGGCCCTTGATCAAGCATTTGTGTTTTTGTAATCATTACTTCACTTGCATAATTTGGTAGGGAGAATGCTCTCCAGCATCTCCTGTAGGACTGGGTAGTGTTGCCAGTGCGTCGGCATGCAGACGGTGATGAAGGACAGTATGAAATAAGTGATCGAGACAGGAATGTCTCCTATATGGTTCCAGGGCTTTGATTATGTTGCTGCCTTGTTCTGTTACCCACGCTATTCGGCTAAGGGTGGGAGCTAGGGTCAAGTTTTTCGAGCAGTTTACATGCTTCGTCCTTGCTGCATTGTTCATTTAGATAATTCTAAACAAATTTATGTTGTTCAAATAACTCAATTGTAGTTGAGAACGTCAGTTATAACGGCCCACATAATTACAGTTAAGGCTTGATTTTTTTAGGGCCCAATCTAAGCTCTAGTCTACATGACACTTGTATTTTTTTTTTAAATATAACATCTGTACTTACTTCAGTTCTTTGGCAGAACATGAAATAACTCTGTAATTTATGTCCATGTCAACATGACAGCATGTTATAACTAAACCTGCATATTTATTTTCTATTCCTCTGAGAAGTCAATAGTCATCACCTTTAATATGCATGTAAGGGAGAATAGAACGGCGCTGTGCTTAACCATGCTGATAATAACTGTGGGTCTGATTTACTGTGGTTCTCAATGCTGATGGCACAGATCCCTGCCTAATTTAATTGTTACTGTTTTATTGCCTTAATCACATTCAGCAAACACAACTCTCCCCTCTTCTATGTCTCCTTCGTCCTCTGCTTCCATTAACAGCAGACCTGTTTATCTGTATATCAGTGTTGGCTTACAGACCCATGCACATGGGAAAATATACACCTTGTACTTGTGCTTGCTCACGCACACACAGATATTTGAGCGTACAAGATTCACACCCTTTGTCTGAATCAAATCCCTGAATAGGATACAGCTGTGTAAAGTGAGTCAGCTTCGGAGTAAGCTTGCGCCGGTCCTTCTAACCTCCCAAAGGGAGTACAGGTGTTTGTATTACCCTGGGCCAGCTATGTTTTGACATGAGTCTTGGACCAGGCCCAGCACACCAACAGAGCTCCCATGGTCCCTGCAGGCGATGGAACTCTGTTTCTTCTCCCTCTAACATTGTCACAAACTCCCAAAACTGGCAACCACATCCTCTGCTCGGAAGCAGTTGGCTGTCCGGACATTTGTCCCTACCCTATTACAACTACTACAGTATGAGCTGGTGATGGAAACAGTGTCATACTGATATAGATGCATCATAGCTGTCATCATCATAATGGTCAGTTATCACAACCATCACAATTGTATAACTGTGCACGCTCACCTAAAGGTCCCTTTAGTAGATGTTCTGGAGCCTGTACATATCATATGATCTTTATCTGCAGATTGATTTTTCTAAGCACTTTTTACTGTTTGTGATATGATCCAAAGCTCCAGAACAGAGATTGTGTTGTCAACTGCTGATTTCAAGAGCGAGAATGAACTTTGAAACTCAACATTAAAGCCAACGTGAAAGAGAAGTCTTTAAAGTGCTCTGAAGCAAAAATAAAAATTGCAATATCTACTGTACATTTCCTTAACAAGTGAGATAACTCCATCTGCTGATGAAGACCATGTTATATTAAAGCTCAAGATCAGCCACCAAATGGACCTTAAGGAGAGGTTGTTTTTGTTACCTGCTGTTTCCTTAAGCAAGACCGAAACTTTGGAAATCATCACCAGTGTAGTTCCTATCATGATCATCTTCATTTTTGTTGTTGTCCTCATCACCAACATCATTCTCATTGTCGTCCTCATCATCAATATCATTGGCGTCATCATCATCCTAATCATCGTTATTGTCTACTTCATGATTACCGCAACTGCCACTAGTGTAATTAATACCATTGTCATCATCTTTATCATCATCGTGATATAAACAGCAGCGGAAACATTCATAATGATATTCATATTTAGAGACAAACTCCTAACATCTGCGAACATCAGCATTCATCATTATTAACATAATGCTTTTCACATTCTTTTAATCTTTCATTCTTTCCGTGGGATGATTTTTGGTGATATGATATAGAGACTTTGCAGATATAAAGTGTGTATACACAACTCTGTCCCAAGACCACAGTATCTAGGGTGTGCATCTGTTTGTGCTCGCTGACAAACACAAACACTACACGAGTAATTCTAACAGTTATGTAAAAGGTCAGACAGGCCAAAAAACCCCGCCTGCCCTATTTTCAAATTATTTTGAAAAAACAGGTGTTGCGGAGCTCTCAGCTGTATACTTGTCACTCAAGAACACAACTCTGAAAGATCTACTACTGGAGAAAAAATCCCATGAAGCCCAATTAGAATTCTGCTTCACTCCACTTACTGATTGAATGAGGTAATCTGTTTTCATTTAAATGATAGCATGTCAGTGAAGCATGGGGCCAGCTTAGTCATGGAAAACAAATGAGTTACCCATCCCGTAAAAACTGCTCTGTACTGGCAGGAATATAAAATGGAGACAGGCACCGGTTCCGCTGTCATTGTTTTCATTTGCCACATCAGCATGCAGCTACGTCTCTATTGTGGAGGAAGACAGCGATTAGATGCGTGTTGCACTGTATGTCCCACAACACTGTCTAAATTTTCCAAAGAGACCCGAGACATTCACAGATGCCTTTGCTTCACTTTTATAAATGGGGCTCGTCTGTGGTAGCAGCAGAGAGCAATCCACACCACGCAGAGCGAGACACCGCTGCCCGTGACATAAGTCTCACCTAAACACATAAGGAGTGTTTGTGTTCCTGTCACTAAAGCTATCACTCACAAACATGAACAGATGTTCTTTATGTGATCCCATGTCAATTTATTAACATCACCTGTTGTGTGGAATACAGTACTTGTCAACCAGCATCTTCATAGGTGGGGGCGCTACCCATTTGTCATTCTGTGATTTGTTTTTCTTAGCTGGCACTCTGTGCTGCTCTTTCTGCCTGGCGTAATGAGGAACGTGCTGTCTGCTCAGAGTCACCGGGGAGCTTGTCACAGCATGGAAGGCTGCCACAAAAATGTGCTGAAGCCAGCACAGAAAACTGTCCCCAGATTGATGATGTATTCACACAAAAGAATGCTATTGAAAACCTGTCTTAATGCCTTTTCCCCTTTTCCTTCAATCATTGCATTTCTTACCATCTCTGCTTTTCTGCCTCTCACCAGGTGGGCCAAAGGAGGAAGCATTATTAAGGAGGTTTCTGGAGACACATATGAGGTTATTGTGGACCACTCCTTCTTTACAGAACCCGTTTCCTGTGAGGTTACCAACCCTCTTGGCAGCACCAACATCAGCCGCAATGTTGACGTCTACTGTGAGTGGCTCCTTAAGCAATTCTGCATTCAGAAATGCCAGCAACGTGATATTACATAGTTATGGTTAAGGTCTTGTATATTTTGACACTGAGCTCTACATCCACTAAATCTGCTTAATTATGGATGTATCATGCAGTACATTGACAGGAAATGATGTTTATTTTAACAGTTGGTCCTCGGATGGCTGCGGAGCCTCAGTCCTTGCAGGTGGACCTTGGCTCTGATGCTGTTTTCAACTGTGCCTGGACAGGAAATCCCTCTCTTACCATAGTGTGGATGAAGAGGGGATCTGGAGTGGTGTGTATATTGATTTGTACTGCTATCTAATGTTCTACATCCAGTCACATAATGTGGCTTACAATAGATTCAAAGCTGCTTTTCTCTGATAAACTCTGTGTTTGAGACTTTTTGTGATTCCAGCATCTCCGTGGCATAAAATACTTAAGGTAGTTAGTTGATGTCATAGTGCATCTGTTTTGAGATGTCCATTAAACATAAGATCTTGAGGCAATTGCAGTCCCAGCTTCTTGGAGACCTGTATCTTGGAGACCTGTATCTCATATTAGATCTGTTAATTTGATCCACAAATTAAGACTCATTGCACCTTCTCTTTTTTCAACATCAAAGGCCAAAGCCAACCCATTTACTCCACTGAGATCAGACCCTGAATTGGATTTTAATTATTGAGAGGTGCACTTTAAGCATAATATGGTGCCTATCTTTCTTTCCCATAACACCGCCTTGTTGCTAACTCAAATGTGAAGGTGCCTTTGCTGTCACTGCATTTGATCTTTTTTTTTTTTGCTGCAGGTTCTTAGCAATGAAAATCTCCTGATACTCAAATCTGTGAGACAGGAGGATGCTGGGAAATATGTTTGCCGTGCTGTGGTCCAGCGTGTAGGAGCAGGAGAGAAGGAGGTTTCTCTCACTGTCAATGGTAAGCTGTATTTTTTTATATGTCTTTCACACAGACAGGCTCAGATGCGCACTCACAAATATGTCAAATGCATACACATAGAAGTGTGAATCTTGAGGTCTGGGGTCAACGGCAGCAAAAAGAAAGCAATTTGTCAAAAGAGTCAGTCTTCTGCTTCTTCTGTGGTTCACAAGTCTTCCAACCACACAACTTCCAACAGAATATGTAGCTTTATTCCTCGTCTTTTTTTTAGTACAGCAGTTTCTTGGAGAAACTATTCATTTTTACCAGGTAGACAGAGTAACAAAACACAAGCATCACACATAGCACAATGATGTGGCACATAGCATGCCAATTCAAATCAATTTCCCTGACAAAGGTAATGTGATAAGACAAAGATGTTTCATGAACTGCCATCATTGTGAAGCCTTTAAGTAGAAAAAGCAATAAATATAGACTTAGTCTTTTCAAGATATGGTCAGACATTTCATGAACAGGTGAAATGTACTTAAATGCTAATTATAGTCTGCATGAGTCACAGGGAAGCAGTCTCTTCTGAGGCACCAACTGACTAATGAATACCAGCCTTAGTGGGAGACCTGGCAACTCTCAAACAAATGACTTCATTATCAGTGCTTGATATTCAGGGTGCATGCTTCGGTGTGGCAGAGGTTCTTAGTTGTGGGATTTACATGTCTCTTGTTTTTTCCGTGTCCATCTGAAAGAAACCTGTGCCAAACAGAAGGGGAAAAAAACAAGAGAAGGTTTTAAGAAGCTGGCGAGATGATGTTGAGTTAATGCTGACAGTGTATCATTGTACATTTCGAAAGCTAACAAAAGAGTTTGCCTGTAAGCAACACTGGTGCTGATTTGGGGATGAGGATACATCAAGTAACAAACAGTGTGTGTAAAGATTTTTTTTTTCAAAAACCCAGACGTTAGCTTTGCATATCAGAGAGAATTGGATACCAGTATTCCCTCCAGCACAAGATCAGAACCATGACTGGGCTGCTCCTTCTCAGCCAGGAATTCAATTGAAATCAAGGTAGAAGAGGTGTAAGGAAAAATTATGACAAACTATACTCAACATTCTGTTAATAGCAACCTACTGTTTACTGCCATCCTTTCTCCAGCCTTAATATATAAACAGAATGCATCCAACAAAACATCCAATGTACCACTTTGTTTTGATGCATCTCTTTTCTGCTCATGGAGAATGTGTTTACAAAAACAACACCATGAGAGAAAGAAGACGGATTGTTTTAATAAAGATTATAACACAACACAACTCTGAGCACACTGGGAAACATACAACAGAACTGAAGTGGCATGTTTATTTGGTCTCTAGTCTCTAGACCTCATTTAAACAAGTTTGGGATGTCTTCTAGTCTTTTATTTGCTTATATTCCTCCATCTAACACCTCCCTGCTTGAATTGGTTTTTGACATTCAAAAGCGTTGTTCCTTTTTATCCTGCTGAATAATTGAAATTCATCTCTGTTTTCCCCCCCAAACCACATGAGGAATCTCGAGTCATTTCGTACCCGGTCCTTAAGGTGAATCAGATTGTCAAACTTGTGAAAGAGCAAACACTGCGGTTGAAGAAGTAGTGGTAGTGGTAGTAGTGGTGGTGGTGGTGTGTGTGTGTGTGTGTGTGTGTGTGTACCATTTAGTGGTCTATGCCACTGTCTAAACTGCAGATGAATGTGAATGCTCCTTACCTCTCATCAGCTTATTAGCTCTACATGACTGACAGTCAGCCGGACTCAATTGTTTGTGACTGAATAACTAACATAACAGATGAACAAGCTTTTGCTGAGGAAAACCATGATACAGTAGATACCAGGCAATGCTGTGCATATTCAGAGCTTTCACGATGCGACAATGTCTGCTGTGCATTTAAACTTTTCTTTGCTGTTTGTTTTCCCTGCAGTTATCCCCCGATTCCTTAATGCCTTAATCATTTAAATTACACGTGTTTATAATTTGTCATTCCCTCTGTCTTTCTCTTTTCTGCCGTTGTGTGAATAGCTCCCACTGTGGCATACCACATAGACATGAGGATTCCTGCTTTCCCTGGGGAAGAATGTAATTTAATTATAATCAAACAGCTAGCAGGGGAGGCAGTTTGTGTTTAAGTCGCTAATGGATACATATTGCTTACTCCAGTCAATTTTTTTTAGAATGGAAAAGCTTCACAGATTTTTTCATGCGGTCGTAAAGTGGCTACAGGTATGAAATTATTTATTTATACAGTGTAAGACATATATGCATGGCACAGTCCTACAGAAATTAGCATTACAGAAGTTATCTTGCATGGTTAGAAGGATTTAGCTTGTGTACACTAAAGGACCATATATTAATGCAATACATATTAATTAATATATCCACAAGTGTGAGTCGATCTGTACAACAGTTTGTGATGGGCAAAGCAGTATGTATGATGACGCACATACAGTACTTGGGCAGTCAGCAAGAGAAAGCCCATTACCACAGTAAGGGAGAGGGAGGGCCTTAGAACTCCTCAATACCCCACAGAGAACTGAGTTGTTATAGATCTAATTTTTTTCCCCTGCGGTTTCTCTTTCTCTTTATGTGCCTGGTTAATTAGCATTCCAGTTTTTTTTTTAAACTGGCAATGACACTGTATAAAACAGAAAAATGCAAATTAATGAAGGCTAAAACTGTATTTATAATGCAGCACATTTTGTCTGACCGGCTTCATTTCAGCATATTAAGATATGATCTGAAAGACTTCCTGGAAGACTTTGAACTCACTTTTCCATTTGCATGTACCTGTCACTTGCATTCTCTACTCAGCTCAGAAACTATTTTTATTTTGCGTGAAAATATCTTTAATGTATCCCTGTGCTATGTTTAAAAAAGCTAAGTGTGGGGATTTTCCTAACATGTTGGATCATACTGAAGTTTAGGCTTGTTCACAGTCACACAGGCTTATAAGGTTTCTGGAGCACAATAACTTTGAGGTCAGCAGCCCCAGTGTGCCCTATGTCTGTCCAGGGAGAGCATAATGCTTGTGAAATCCTCCTTGGTACATCCAATGAAGTGGAAAGGAAGTCTAGAAATAAACAGCCAGCGGAGGTCAGTTCCCACTGATAATAATCAATGTGTTTTCAACAAGAGAATGTACATGTTAGCTGATATAAAATCATAGGCCAAAATAACTTGTTTTCACACATTAATATTATTAAGGATTTTTGTGCTTTATTTTGAGCTCATTTTCCTTTATAACAATAGTTTCTATTTAGTTAATATAAGCATAATGCAAGCCAGAGTCTCACTAGTGTGTGATTACTTTTTTTTTTTTTTAGGCAGATGCTTTCTGTTAATGTGACAATACCACAAAGACTAATGGAAATATTCATTTAAATCATGCTTTCAGTACCCTTCATAAGTTGTACATTTGGATAAAGCACCAATTGTAGCTAGATAATAAAATTATGAATGTGTCTGGCCTGTGTTTGTACCGAGTTAATACTGTAAATGTATTTTTACAGTTTAAATTTGAGACAGTGTGGCTCACACTGCATGCAGGAAAAGAGATGGGGAGAAAATCCCTGTTGTAAAGATGCATTCAGCCAAAGCAAGGCAAATGTGGTGAGGCTGTCAGAGCATTCAGGGTAGGAATACGATGGCTGTCTCAGCTGACCAATTAATTAAATTATTTGTGATTGTGGCTCCACATCCACGCCATATATATATATATATATATATATATATATATATATATATATATATATATATATATATATATATATATATATATATATATATATATATATATATATATATATATATATATATATATATATATATATATATATATATATATATATATATATATATATATATATATATATATATATATATATATATATATATATATATATATATATATATATATATATATATATATATATATATATATAAATATAAAGGAGTGTGTGAAATAAATAAGACTTGAAGTATAGGGTTGTATATTCAAAATATCCATGGTGCAATACGCTTATGAAAATCATGGTTCCACTATTTGTGGATACATGTATTTACATCTCTAGTTGTACATCAAAAAACAAGGTATATTCAATATGATATTGTTAGAGCTGACTGGTGGGCAGGTTCAATATATAAACAGGATGTCCTCACCAAGGATTCCTCCCAAAGGAAAATGTGGCCACCAGTGACCATGCCAGACATTTTTCTTCTGTTTCAGTTGCCCTGTAGCTGTTATGTGCTCTCTTTTATCACAAAGGAAAACAGAGAAATCAAAGGAGCAGCATTGAGGTAGCGAGGAAATGTCAAGTTTTTGTTCAAAGCGGATGCCTGAATTTGTGAAGGAAATGTAAGCCCTGGCCTTTTGACACCCACACTATTGTGTAATCAGATTGCCACTGTCCACTCTGGAGTAAACACCTCCTCAAAGACTCATGATTAAGAGAGATTTTGTGCCCAACATTTTGATTACCTCCCCTGCTGCTACCATTGATGTTGTATTGCCACCAACCTCCCCGCTACCAAACATGTACTCATTCACACACACAGGCATACACGCACATACTTTTAACCAAGGCTGAGCCAGTGAGATAAAGCTATCTAATTATATTCCTCATTTGCAGCTCTGATCCATAGAATAGATCCCCCCCCCAGCCACTTCCACCGACCTTTAACAGCCTGCAAGCAATTGATCTTGCTGTGTGTTGCCTTAGCTTATACCAAATACTTACGTTTCATCTCCCTAACACAGGCTAATGCATGGACACTGCACATACAATTGTCCTTGTATGAACTATAGCACATGTCAAACTATTACTGTCACTCCATGTTAGTCTATAACCTTGACGTTTGCTCCAGTGCCTCAGATTATTCCATCGGATGAATGTATTTTCTGTTTCCTTATTTCTTTGTGTTGGAAATTTAAATTCAGTAGATTAATGAGAACTACGTGTGACTGCTCCTCAGCGCTCTGCAGGGTCAATTGAGACAGCTAGGTAGACTATCTTTCCAATCTGAGTTTTCTATTGCACCACTATTTTGCAGTGGTGCCGTGCAAAGCTTAGCGCCTCCCATGGCGATTCTGATTGGTTCAAAAAAAATGCCATTAAACCAGCGCACATTTTCCACCCATCACCAAATGCTATGTGGAGTAGCCAGACCCTCCTGTTTGCTTTTGAGGAGGGTCTGGCAAAGCAAGACTTCTCCATGTCCACAAACAGTGAAAGAAGGGGAGCAGCTTTCAATACATTTTTCTTAAATTTGTCTACAGCATTGATTCTGCAGCAGCCTCCAGTATCATACGAAGACGCCATCTGGCAAAGTCTCATTAAAATGCTAATTCTTTTTAATAAGAGACAGGTAATAAACTGCAATTATGTATCTTCAGAGAGATGGCAGGGAGCAGGAGTTTGAGGGAAGTTGGCGGAGAAGCAAGTTGTCTCAATAATCAAGAAGCTGCCTCACTTGCCACCCCCTTAAACCCATATTCTTAACCTTAACCATCACACAAGACATGCTTAATGTTTGATTTTAACAGCTTCTTTTTTAAGGTATTTTCGTCAAAAAGGAACCGATGAAAACATTTCCTTGTGTAATTTGTGTGGGAACATCTCCTTGGAAACATAGCTTTTAGATTTAAAGGAATAGAGGTGTATGAGAGACATTATGTCAGTTTGTGCATCATTTTTAATTGAATTATTTCAGTGATATGTCTTAAGGGCTTAAGAAATTTCACCAAAAGAACACCTAAATCATTCAGGATGTGGAGATCTTGTAATGGGAACAAACTCAAGGCTACTGATTGAAGCCCATATGATTTATTTTCACAATTGTTTTTGTCGGGCTGGGTCTTTTTGGGTGACATCCAAATTTGAAATCTCTGATTGACAGTGGGAACAGCCAATCACAAGCAGAGGAAAATTAAAAACCCTGTACTTAAAAAATGTGTACATGCCATCAGCATAAGACAAATAAACACAAAAACATCTAAGAAGATCAGAAAAATAAATGAACCAGAAAAGAATCAAAAATTATACTTAGTGTAGATTCTATGAAGTTTAAATCAGCATGATTACCATCTTCCTAACACTCTTGGAAAACTGCTGTACAATTTAATTTTACTGAATATGAACTTTGGTCACATACACAGTTAATCTACAGTTTTATTCTTCTAATGTAATTGCATCTATTTAAATGTATAACTACGATAAATGTGAATCATTTCCGCTGTACTTTGCTTTTCTGGAATTGCACTTACAGTGACCTCTTCAGGACCACATTTGAAAGACAGAATTGGGTCATGAGTGACTTCTTGTCTTCATATTAGTGCTGTCACCTGGTGTGAACAGCCTTCAGACCAGATGGCAAGCAGAACAGTCGTTTAGGCATAGCTGCCCTTGTCAGGAAAGATCTTGTAGCCTGACCAAGTTTTAACACATGCTGGCTCAAAGTCAATCCCTGCAGCTCGCGTAGCCGGAACTAAGCCTGTTTACATTCCAATAAAGCCATTCCATTTCCAACTTATTATGGGAGAACCTGAATTTTAGAGGTTGTAAGAGTTGTATTTACAGTTACAATATGAACAACAAATAAGACAAAACTGCATAAAACTACAACAGGGTTGTACCTACCTGTTTTTTTAAGTGTTCTGCAAGTGCAGGGAGTGATATATTTTAACTGTTTTTAACCCAGTACCATAACTGGATGCCGGTCCTCACGTACAAAAAACCGGACCACCGAAAATTCCCCTGGTGCCCCTGTTTAACCAATCCCGGCCTGACATTATAAATAAACGCTTTGAGTGTCTATGATAAATCGTTATATAAATGTAATGAATTATTATTAAAGCTTTGAAGAATTCAGTACAGCCAGAAATTACAATTTTGTCCTCCAGTTGCTTGATGGATTTTCTCTTTTAAAATGTTTCGATTGTGTATTTATAGAGAGCTAAGGCTTAATGTTTAGATGTGTTTTTGCCAATCTTTTGGTTCACCATTAAATCTGCTCCAAGGAAATTGATTGAGGTGATACACTGCAACAAGTGTTGCCTCCCCACAATGGCATTTTTCTCTTTCCATAGTGCTGATTTCGCTCCAAAGAACTGCTGTAGCACTCTCCAGTGACGTTTATCTCCATGGGAGAAATCTAGGCAGCAATGAATCAACAATTTCTTGATCCAGAATGAGGTCTGAGACCCCACTCATGTCCTTCGTTCTGTCCTGCCGTGTCCTTGGGTAGATTGTACAGAGGGATGAGGCATGTTTATATCGAGCTGAAATACAATCTTCCCCAGGAGTCCCAAATTACTAAACACTTCAGGTGTTACTGCTTGGAACAAGAGAGCAATTAGGATATAATGTGCCACAAAACCTTGATTGAGCAGAAATGTCATATGACCCCATAATATGTCAAATGAAACTGAAAATGTATTTAATTATTCATGTTTTAATTTCTGCAACTCATCTTCAAACTTTTTTTTATGGTTGCTCATTTTCAGGTCCACCTACTATCTCCAGTACACAGACTCAGCAAGCTTTACATGGTGAAAAAGGACAAATCAAATGCTTCATTCGAAGTACACCTCCTCCAGACCGCATTGTAAGTACATTGGACTATTTCGTTTTTTTCTAATCTCATCCTTGAATCAACGGCCTGGTTTTATTGCAAAGAAAAAGGATTGTACGATCCGGAGGAGCATTCTGGCAACTTGCATTAATAAGTAAATTAATCTAATTGGTGGTTTCATAGATCAGTGTTAAAAATAACACCAACTATCCATTCCAGTGTTTCCCCTATTCATTCTCAGCAGTGCACCGCAGTCCATGAACAAGGCAAAGTGTCTGTGGTTAGTTCAGATTATTTTTAGTCTTGTTTATTGTCATTCAAGCACGTTAAAAACATGAAGGAACAAAATGTGTTACCCAGACTCAGCAGCATAGACAATAAATAAGTATTTTAGCAAGAATAAAATAATAAACAAAATCTAAAAACCTATAATAAATACATTTTCATAAATAGTGCATCAGTTCATGACTTTTATGATAGCAGGACAGTCCCATACTATCTGGTAAAGTCAGGTGAACAGGTGACGTGTCCATTGTCGGTTACCTAACTGCCAGATCCAACTTTAACACCTGATAATAACTATAATCATGGATAGATATTTTATGAATCTAATGGTACCTGAATGAGGCAAATTAGATAGAATAATGACCACTCGTTCATATATTGGTCTGAAATAAAATGCCTGACTAAACAATTAATATAATGCCTGAATGCACTATTGATCTGTTAATTACACATGGGCAGCACACATGAGTTTAGATAAATTGAAGAATTTTATAACATTAGCTTCATCATTTGTGTTCACATGAAACGGTGGGCATGAAAATGCAGTTTAAACCCCCAATTTCTCATCTTATGCACACTTATACTCTGTCAGCACTGATCCAATTAAGATTTATGGACTTATGCACTTATTATGAAGTTGTGTGTTGGGGTGTTTGAAAATGCATGTGGTTAATTGCCATACTTTGCCATCTAATGCATGTCTTTATTATATTGATGTCCAGCATTAACAAGCAACATAATTAATATCAGGTTTATTTGAGAGGGGTGCCTATAGAGGCAAGGTTGCTGGGACTTTATCATTGTTTCAAAACTATTTATTTAAGAAACAGTCCAGTCCACCTTTCTTTTGCTTCACTATTGCAGTGTCTGTTGAAAACGTACCTGTTGGGAATGGGTCAATTGCTTGGCCTATGGTATTGCTGCTTGCAGCTTTCTCAAGAACCACTCATCCAAACAACTTCACACACAACACTGTGCTTCCTTGGGTACTGAGCAATACACTTAGAGTATACGCATCATTTGCTAACAGCTATAGCTATTTGGGACCAGGCTATTTCTAGGAACAAAAGCATTAATTCCGAAAGTTACATTGTGGATGCTTAAAATGTCTCTGGTCTCTCCTTATATATCTGATCTTGAATTAACTGTAGTGAGTGACAGAGAGCGAGCAATACCCAGCATGCTGTTTGGCAGTGTAACAGTTAACTGTGGTCCCCTCCATATACTACAGTGTTTACATAACCCACTGCTAATTCATTTGTCTCGTATATCTTAAGAGCTCACACTGAACACTTCACTTCCTTGGGTCCTCAGCAATACACCTGCCAAGTGTGAAGTCAATTGGATGAACGGTGTTCGGACAGACAGACATACAGACAGACAGAGACTTCCATAGATGAAATTACCAATGTGAAACCTGAGATGTTGTTATGACATGTAAAGTCAATTCCATGTATACCAAATATAAAAAAACTGTCACTGAGGGCTTTTCGGTCTTTGTAACATTGACCATCCTCTAATAATGAGGAATTCCATGCAAGATTATAAGAACAAAGAGGAAGGAACGCTCTTTACTTTATACATATTGTATGGCAAAATTGTAATACTGTAACACTGCATTTCACAGCTCTGTTTAGCCATCTGTCCATTATTGCAAATTTTAAGTTGAATGCGGTATCTTTCTCACTCTTTATCCAGTAAGTATAACGAATTTCCTCGTTTGTTAGTTAAAAAATCTGCAAAAACGAACCATGTAATTCTCACCAAAGACACCCAAAACAAATGCAGTCTGAACAAAGGCAGACACAAAATGGCATGTATTACATTATCATAGCTCTGCATAAATAAATCCACTATATGCAAATATCTTTTTTTTCTACTTCACGCCACTTCACATTTTTCCATCATGTGTCAGACCATCACCTAATCATCTATCATACCCTGCAAAAATCGCAGGACCCCTCGGCTTTTGACATTTTGTTTTGCTATTATTCCAAAACACATTTCTTCAAGAGATTCTGTGTGAGTTGCTGTCTGTCAAAGAGACATCACATGTTAAATGATTTGAAATAAATTTGAATGTAATGTAACATTTCTCATTGTTAGGCTTAATGCATTGTGTTACTCTAACAAATAAGACTTATTTGACTTATTTGGCAGACAAATCCCAAATACCACCATATGCATATGCCAATGTGCAATCATAGGTTACATTAAGAGACATTTAAGAATTGTATTATTGTTAAGGTGTACTGTACTTATTAAGAAACAATTTTAAGCTAGTCTTTTTTGCCATCGTAATTATTTACTGTATTCATAATAATATACAATATTTCTTGCCCTACGTTATTATATTCCTCTAGTTTAAGCAATTAATGCTCTACAAATGGTTGCTTGCAGTCTCCCAGCAGCTAAATCGAAAAAGCACAGTAATTCAAACACAGTGAGAAGAGATCTGCCTACAAACAATTTGCAATTATCCATTAAACATAAGCTCAGTCTACAGATGCCAGAGAGATCTCAGTGAGCTGGCAACTTGTGAAACAGAGATGAACAGCAGCAAATGGCTAGTAGACAAAACAACATTTTTAACCAAAAACAGTGGTTTACCATTCACCATTTAGAATATAACATATTTAGTGCATATGCATTGATTAATTTCTCTTTGATACTTTCCTCTGAACCACTGAAATAAAATCATCAATCAAAATGATGCCTGTGAATTGACTCATACCACCTTCTACCAGAATAAAAACATAACTATATTTATTATTGTAGAGCAGTACATTCATCTATTCATGGTCATTGTGTGTTTCCATGGATATGTGTACTGTAGCAACAATAATAATGCCTGCCATAGTTCAAGAATCATAAAAGAACATAGCTACATGACCTATGTGTTCTTTGATTATGTAATTTCACCTAGAAATCAAATAATAATCGCAGGTTTGCACCATCCCATTAAACTCCTTCCAATGAAGCCATCCACCCACTGACAGGAGGATTCACTGAAAAAAATTGGTTGTATAAAGCACATACATGTGTTGGCTTGGTCAGCTTTAACATTACTACAAGTCACTACAAGTTGAACAGCTTTCTGTTCTTTTGGCCACTGATACAATTCAAATATCTTGTTAGCATTTTACAAATGAGCAAGCTTCCTGGCTGTAGCTTTTTAAAATCATATAGAGAACTTTACCAAAATAGGTTGTATTGGAAACATACAGTATAGTTTTTTTTTTTTCTATTCTATTTTCTATAATCACCAAAATCTATTGTGCCTCCTTAATGCCCTACATTTAATGCATTGCATCCTTCATAACAAGTCTACATCCATGCAATCATCTCTGTGAGGTTGTACTTTGGTACAGTGATTCTTTGGCTAAATGCTAATGTCAGCATGCTAACATGCTCACCATTAAAAATGCTAAAATTACGACATTTGGCACTTATTAAGTTTACCGTGGTTGCCATCTTAGTTTAGCTTAAATTAGCTAATTAGCACATCATTTGTTTGGTCATTACTTAAACTAAATTAGAGCGCTAGATGAAAAGTTATGGACTCAACAAATTATTAAATTACATCCTTAGGGGGACATGAATGTCTGTACCAAATTGTTGAAATATTTCACTCAAAACCATAAATATCAACCTCATGGCGCTGGCGGAAAGGTTTGCAGGTCACCTATGTTTTATCATTTGCATATTTATCCTACAAACAAAACAGACGTACGCATCAAATCAATTCTCTACAGCGCCACTAATGGTCAAAAACGTCACACAAATCATCACCTAATATATCCATGCTCTTTATACCCTCTGTCTTTTCTCAGGCCTGGTCATGGAAGGAAACGGTGCTGGAGTCTGGAACGTCCGGCCGCTACACGGTGGAGACCGTCACCACAGAAGAAGGAGTAATCTCCACACTGACTATGAGTAACATTGTCCCAGCTGACTTTCAGACCATTTATAACTGCACCGCGTGGAACAGCTTTGGCTCGGACACCGAGATCATACGCCTTAAGGAACAAGGTGGGAGCAAAGGTTCGACAGGTTCCACCTTCCTCTTCTTCAAATCACGTGACTTTGGTTTTCTAGATAATGATTGATTGTAGATGGGGACAAAAGTCTGTGAGCTTGTGACTGCATATTTTAGCATGTGCGATCAGGTTAGTGTGTTTGTGTGTGAATGGGATTTTGTGTAAGTATGCATGAGGCGGGATTTCACGACAAATTGGCCATATAAGAATAATGTTGATGCACAATGACAAATACAAACAAGACATTTTAGTTGTGTCCAGTCTATAAACACAGCTTCTAGTAAATTATATGATACATTTTTACTTTGATACAGCAGCTATATGTAGGATACATAAACACCATTTGAGATTATTTTTTTTTTAATTCTATCAGAATAAAGTTCTTCAAAATTGAACTTTTACCAACTTGGAACTGCCAGCTGGTAATACAAAGTTATACTGCATGGCCTACATTCTGAAACGTTTGATGTACAATAAATATGATGAAAAACTGACAAATTAGTTTTCTGGGTTAACAAGTCCACTCCCTAGTAATTTTAACTGGTGACCCTTAGCATACACTGAACACTAAATATAAAATGCACTGCACTTCCTGCTTTCTTTATGTAAAAGAGAGACTTAAAACATTCTTTATTTCTATTGCTTAACAAATTAATACATTCTTTCGGTTGACCTTTTCCCCATCTACCATAGGGAAAGCTCTGTTTTCTATTCATTTATCGCAAATTGCTAATTATAAACTGCTTATGTGAAAGTGACATTGATCAATGAAGGCAATAAATAGGCTTAAATGGTGTAGGAAGAGCACTTGGTTGTTTTGCATTTGTTTAAAATGCAAGGTCATAAACGTAAGCTGGTAACTCAGGTCATTACATTGTGCTTTAATAAGAACCTTTGATGTTAGAGCAGCACATATTGCAGACAGGTAGCTTTAATCTTTTCCTTATCACAAATGCACCATAACATCCTTGCAGAAACACACAAACATGATTGTGTTTAAACTAATGCATATAGTCTTGCACTATACTCAATGAAAATAAAAGCCCTCGGTGAAAGGCTTCAAGTAGCCGAAATTAGTGTAAATTAAAAGTTATAAGACGGTAGGATAATGAGACAATATTAGTAGGGAAATGTTTACCCATACTGATAACAAAAGGTTTAGTAATTAGTTTTCTTTTAAATTTCAGGACAGAATGGAATTCTTTTATTGTGGCACTGTGCCTATAACATTTTATTTTGTTTCGCCTTGTGCCTCAGGGAAAATGTCAAAGTCACTTAGAGGGATGAAATATAGCATATCTTCCCTTCATTACTGCTTGTTACGGAGAGGGAAAAGAGGCAGAGAAGTGGATAAGATTAGATTAGACTTTATTATCCATCAAAAGTATCTTTGGCTTAATTTGGCTACATTAAAATACAACCATGACACCAAAAGTCATTGGATGTCATGACATCAAACATTAAACATAAAACACACTTAGACTACATGCCATTAAACATCTAACAACTGTGCAATGAGGATAACTGGTGCATGTGTGAAAAGTGGCCTCTACATTATTATTGTGTCCTGTTCTGTACTCGCTGTCATGTATCCTATATTGGATGTAATGTACATTTAAGATGTTAATCATATGTTATTGTAGAAGGACATTTCTCTTTGTTGCTCTCTGCAGAATCTCTCCCAGTGGCGGTGATTATCGGCATTGCTGTGGGAGCGTTTGTGGCCCTCATTGTCCTCATGGGCACCATTGGAGCATTCTGTTGCACCCGGTCCCAGAGAAGTACGTCTCCTCTTCCCTTGTTACGTCATCTGACACATGCATGCCAAAGTACTGTATCGCCGGGCAAGCACACTGGAAAAAATATGTCCATCTATACAAAGTAGCTATTGTTTTGAAAAATCTGCTTGCAAGATGTTGGTTGTCTGCTAAATTTGACTTGAGGTTTCTTAAAAATGGGGCATACAAAAAAAAAATTACATGCCTCAAGACATTTCTAACACAACACCAAATACAATATTAAATCACTTTTTGAGATGGACATCTTTTTGTGGTGCAGAGATGGCCAGATTGTAATAAGGGCTCATTTCATGCTATCTCAGTCTGGCTGCATTCACTTTTGTGGCTATTTACATCCTGCGCTATGTTCACTGCCACCCACCCATGTACCAAGTGACTCAGATTAGAGACAGTCAGCCACTGTTTCTATCCAAGAACCAATTTTTGCTACTGGTTCCTTCAGCATGTCTATTGTCTGTATACTACAGAGGAAGCGCACCTGGTTATGCCCTCACTGCCCGTCTCCATCTGTGCTCACCAGAGAGAACTTGCAAGCAAAATTAAGACAGAAAGTAAGACTTTGTTATATGACAGTATCATCAGCAATGTCCCAAACAGAATGAGCCACCGTGGAAGGCTGTGTGAGATTGCATATGTATGCGGACAAAGATAATTTTGTGTTGGCAGGAAACAAATGATTAATAATGTTTTGTATTGTTTTTCGGAAATGGGGTAGCTTTCAAAAACCAAAAACCCAAGGATCTTTGCTAAATGCTGTAAAAATCCAAACTGCACGGAGGTGGAAATTGTTTGAATGCTGTTTATCCAACTTATTGAGATATATGTGTCATCTGTTTCTGGCAGATCTGAACGGAGTTGTGTCAGCAAAAAATGACATTCGGGTGGAGATTGTCCACAAAGACCACAATGCAGCACGAGAAAACGAAGAACACACCTCCATGAAGCAACTGATGGTGAGTGTGAGTGTCGCAACATACTATTTTACACTCTCAAAATGTTTTATATATTTGTGTCCTTCTTAAGCTACCATTAACACTATTAATGGACTTTTCATTTTCCATTGCTAATTCCAGTGGAATACATTATTTTATGAGTAATGGAAGAATAGACAGGCATTTAGAGTGTATATGTGCTGAAGTCTAGTCTTAGGGGCTATATTTATCAATATGATGCCACAAGCCCTATGAGCAGATCAGACCCCAATACATTGTAACTATGCAGATGCTGATGCATACTGGGTAATCCGACAGTGGGTGTAATTCTGTATCTACATGCCTTCTAGACATACAAAGAACTGTTTCCTCTTTGGAACTGTACCAGTGTTTTGGTTACCATGCAGTTGCTCCAGGGCTATGCTATTTGCAATGTGAGGTTTTACATTTTCTTTCAGAAATACTTAGTACAGTCAATACTTTATATGAAATGAGTTTACCTACCTTACAAATCTGCATTCTGTTAACATAAATTAAAGATATTCAAGGATGCATTATTCTCCCAGCCACCCCTGAGTGAAGGCAGAGATGGTACAAATACTTTGTTACTTCCCATCTCTGCCTGTACTCAAGTAGATTTTTCTGATGTTTTACTTTACTAATTTTTGTGGTGACTTTTTACTTTTACTCATACATTTTAACACAAATATCGGTAATTTGTACTCCTTACATTTTACAAAATTGCCTTGTTACTTTAGTTTTGTATAAGCGGTAGTCATGTCAGAGAATAGCGCGGACACACGCTATAAGTGAGAGAAAAGAAAAAAACTAGCTACCCGGAGGATAATCATCAGAGAGTGTGTGTGTGTGTGTGTGTGTGTGTGTGTGTGTGTGTGTGTGTGTGTGTGTGTGTGTGTGTGTGTGTGTGTGTGTGTGTGTGTGTGTGTGTGTGTGTGTGTGTGTGTGTGTGTGTGTGCGCGTTTTGAGAACTGTAAGTGTATAACTGATGTCAGTTCATTTAAACCTTTTGTTGTATTGGTCTATAGTTCTGGCAAATTTAAAGTAATTTGGCTAGTGATTTCATTGTTTTCGTTCTTCACCTGTTGGCTAGGTTGCACGTTGCATCAACAGAGAGAAGTTGTCTCCGTCTGTGTTTTAACAGACACACCTGGGGCAAAGTTGCAAACCAGAATCAGCTTTAAATACAGTTCTAATCTAGTCGTCATTATTATTGTTTGCGTCATCAATACCATATTCAACCTAATTGGGTGGGAATGTATACGTTGCACTTGACGCACCACTAAGATGACTCGACATATTCAGCGGCATTCTGCATTAATTTACGGCAAATCAGTGCAGCTTGATGGCGCTAACGTTCGCACATAGTAGTAGCCTATGGATGGCGACAATGAAGAAAACGGAGATCCCAGAGATTCAGCAGACAAGCAGCAAGACATTCACGATCCTCCTCAGCCTTATCTGAGAGAGATGTTTGAGATAGTAGGCATCAGGAATGACTCCTGGCCAATGTGCTGGGGAACTTCTTCATTAATGCCTGTTTAGTATTTCATATTTAATCCTTTATTTCTTTGCCAAAGCCTTATTTGAGCACACACATACATGTAGATTCCTTTATATGTTAAGGGGAAGATTAAAAAAGAGAAACTGGATCTGTAAATTCTCACAGAATCAGCTACTTTTACTTTTATACCTTAAGTAAATTTCCAAGCCTGTACTTTGTTACGTTTACTTGAGTAAAGAAGTTAAATCAGTACTTCTACTTTTACCAGAGTATTTTTTAACACAAGTATCTGTACTTCTAATTAAGTACGGGAAGTGAGTACTTTTGCTATCTCTGCGTGAAGGTGAAACATGTCTAACCAATATTAAAGAATAAGTGAAAGTGAAATCCTTCCGTCTAAATGTTGTTTCATTCTGAGTGGAAGACTTTCGGAAACTACACAGACTCTTTTTATATACTTTTCTTGATTATTCTGCAGGTTGAACGGGGAGAATTCCAGCAGGAGTCTGTTCTGAAGCAGCTGGAGGTCTTACAAGAGGAAGAGAAGGAGTATCAGCACATTAAGGTACGACTCGTGAACAATGACAGCATTAGGCTGAGTAAAAGGTGGAGAGAGCCTTTGGGGTAGAGAGTGGTCTTTAATTCTGGTAAAATACCAGAAATAGCAGAAAAACAATGCCTCTTTTGCTACACATGATTTTCCAAGGATAAAACCAGAGGCAAAATTACTTTTAGATGTTGGATTTCTATTAATTAGTCTCATCAAAGGTGGTTTAAAAAAATCAGAAGCTTGTTGGACTTCAAGCTGTTATTTAAGTAACTTAAAGTGTTACATATACCATATAGATGACATTGTTTTTAAAGTACATATTGGCGAAGCGTTGGATATTGTTACACTCATTCTGCTCTCTGCAGATTTTCTAACCCAATTTAGTGATGTAATGTACTATTTTTCAATACTCAATTTGGAATATGTAAACAAAATCTTTCTAAAAAAATTCCTTAAAGCAACATTCTTTTCCCATTTATTGTTCTTACTCTCAAATCAAAACCATTGGGACGTGCAGATTAACGTCTGAACTTCTCCAGTCGATTAAGCACAGTAAATCTCTCCCAGGAAAATCCACAATTTTAACTTTAATAATGATACTTATGACTCTTTTCGGTCCCAGTGTTGCAATGTAAGTGTTGTTACCAGGTGATCCTATGGTGGGTTTAATTCTGTAGCCACATGCCTGTTTTTGGAACTCCAGTGTTTTGGTACATGTGCCTTTCTTTTCAATTTCAGAAACAATCTATAATTTTCAATCAAATGTAAAAGTACTCACTTCCCGTACTTAATTAGAAGTCCACTGTTTGACTAATGAAATATGTACATCCTTTCATATCATTAGTCCTGCTCCATGAGCATAAATACAGGCTGATTCAGTAAAATGCCACTGTGGCCAGATCCAATCAAATGTGTCTTACTCAGTGAAGTCAGGATTCAATGAATGTAATAAACTCACTTTAGTGCTATTTGCAGCTATCTGCCCATTGACATGGCAATGAATGGATCAGTCTGTACGTACAGATGAAATGCTTTGCTCTCAGTTCTTCTATAACACATAAAGCACTTTACTACCTGGAACTTTTGCAGTAAATGACCCGCATGCAATTTGGCAGATTCATGTATAAAGCCCTTTGTACTCCCTAACAGGCTAACTTCAAGTGAAGGACACATTCTCTTCTATGTGTGCATTATTTTATTGGTGTAAAGCTTAAGTAAGTAACATGTTTATACTTTACAAGGTTTCATTCAAATGAATTCTTTGCTTGCAGAGAATTTATTACACTACAATACATTAATTAGTGGATATTTTTCATTTATAGTATAGATTATTAGTAAAAAAAACAGAATATTGTTGTTGCTTTGCTCATATGCATCAATATATACAGTATATATAAATATTTTTATTTATATTTTATCGAATATCTGAAAAAAACACTTTCACATTTACTATATACTATATATCGATGTATAGTATTATTCATAGTAGCATATTATATCGTACATTAACCAAAAGTTAAATTAAATTTAAGCAGAAATACGCCGGGGTTTGTCCTTAAATCTTATAAAAAACATTAAAACAACCTTGCAATATGTTTCCACAACCTGTTCTCAAGCAAGAGAAAATCACTATAGTTACTGTATGTTGCTGCAAATGTCATTCCAATATGTAGTGACAGGGTTTACTATTCCTGTAGAACAACCGCCTTGTTGCTTTTAATGTAAATGCATTGGTAAATCAAGCACAACAAAGGATCTCAGCAGGTGGTTCCTAAGACCTGCATTCTTGTTGGCAAGACTGTAGGTGAGTTCTCACACTGCAGTTTATATTTAACAAAGATGATGTGACAATTCCAACCTGATGTGAGGTGACATAGGTCCGTTTAGACTCTGCCGCATACCAGAGCTTATCAGTGCCACAAAAACAAATTCTGACCTGTTTGTTGTCCTAACAAATGTTGGCATTGGTTCCCTGGAGTGTGCTTCTGTTGTGTTTGCCTGCTTACCTGCTTTCTCTGGAGTTTGGCTGTTTTTGATCCTAGTTAATGACAGTGTGCATGCAGCGAGAGCATAGGGCGAGACTGAACAAGGGACAAGGGAAAGCCAGAGGCAAACAATCTCTGTCTGCTGTCTGATAAAGACAGGCATAATGAGAATCCTCTCAGGTTGTTGCTCTCATTTCCTCATAATAAACATTCTTCTTTTCTGATTTTTCACCATGCTCACTATGCTTGACATTTACATGCATTCACAAGAGGATATGACACATACACTCATACGCCCTAACTGAACCCTTAGCAACAGCACGACGCTTGCAGCCTAGCAGACAAACAAGTAACACAGCTGTAGCCTCAGAAGCCATTTCATTGCAAACAGTAAATCACACACAGTACAATTCGTTTAGGTCCAATTAAAGCTGGTATGTGAGTGAACTTTGCAGTGGCACGTTGGATGCTGAACGATGAATCATCAAGGCCTGTTTAATTAGCGAGAAACATGATTTTAAGGTTAGCGTGGGGGATGAATAAATCCGAGCACTAAGTCTCACCACTGTTTTTTTGTTTTTCTCATGATGTACACGGCAGCTTGGTTTTTTCTTATTTATTCAGAAATCTGAAAGGTAATTACTGACAGTTTGACCTCGTCTCCTGTTTGAGGTGATTATATGTAAATGCATATCAACAAGGGGATGCTTTTATTTCCCCTTTTTCAAATACTAATTAGCTATTACGTAAATCTAGAAAAAAAAGTATATAAAAATAATAATTATAATTAGAGACCGTTCGATATTTATTTATGGAATGGACCACCAGATTAAAATAGGGGATGGTCATGTCTTTTTATTCTTTGAGGGGAGGGTCATCTAATTTTTGTATTCATGAAAACAGCAAAATTTTAAAGTGGCTTGTTTGGTGCATATTTTCCCATGTAGCGCTCTCAGTCTCAGCCCCCAATCGCTAGCAGATGGGTCCCTCCCTGTTAAGTCAGCCAGACAAGTTGAGCTGTAGCTTTGTAGAGACCGTGTGATTTCCCAAACTGAATAACTCCCGCCCGCACATATAAACACAAAACTGCTTTGCTAGTTCCATCGTGTTGTAACTAAGACATCTGCTGAAAAAATAATTTTATTCATCAGCATGATTTCCGTACTGTTTAGTTCCAAAACCTCAAAAACATTAACGTACAAAAACATAGCAGACCAGATGCAAGCTTTATTTTGAAAAGTCGAAGCTCATGGACAGCACGCAGCGGGTAGGGCTTGAGAAAGGAGGTCTCCAGGCTGCAGCCATACCCGACTCAAATATCCTTTTGGTCTCTGTGATTATTTGTGAAATTGTGCAAATGAAAGCCTTTTCAAATAATTTGAGAAGGAAGGAGTGGTGGGTATATATATATTAATATATATACAGTATATGGCTAAAATATACAATGACTGAGGAAGCCTAGTGACGAGTCCATAGCAACCAGGTCACGTGTTGAATTTGTTATTACCCAGTGTGCTTTGTTTAATGGTCTCAATGTTTTATTATTTTATTTCTTGTGAATACTATAATTTACTAGAGGAGTAACTTAGTATTTGAAGTAATACAGTAATGCAGGAAGTGTGCATTTAGTTTCTATACTTATTGTGTTTCCACAACAGTGTTAGTGAGTAAATCTACTAAAAAGGCCACCATAACAGTGGAGTGTGATGTGTAAAATGAGAAGGCAGAGGTAAGTTAACATATGTCATGGTTGTAAGAAAACAGTGGCTATCTGGCTATCTGTATATCTTGGTCAAGTGCAAACCAGAACAGCAGGCATCAATAAATTATTAGGTAAGGTCATGCCTGTTTTCCCCAATCATTTTGGAGGGTCATAGAAAGATGTATTATGCCAAAGGGGGGTCAAGTCTTTTTTGACAAAAGACCCCAAAACTTCTCCAGTAACCCCTTAAATAATAAACGAACAGTCCCTAAGAATTATCTTTCTTTCCTGTGCTTTAAATAGGACCCTACAAATGGATACTACAGTGTCAATACCTTTAAGGAGCATCACACGCCTACCATTGCTGGAAATCAGTCTACTGAGGTGAGGAACCCCACCAACACAGGTACCCTGGGCAAGCAGCGGGTACCAACGGGCATGTCCTTCACCAACATCTACTCCACTCTGGGAGCAGGCCCCAACCGTCTGTATGACTATAGCCAACGCTTTGTGCTCGGCATGGGCAGCAGCTCCATCGAGCTGTGTGAGCGCGAGTTCCAGCGTGGCTCGCTCAGCGACTCCAGCTCTTTTATCGACACGCAGTGTGACAGCAGCGTCAGCAGCTACAGTAAGCCGGACGGCTATGTGCAGTTTGACAAAGACAGCAAGGCGTCAGCCTCCTCATCTTCCCACTATTCCCAGTCCTCCTCACAAAACTCAGACCTCACCCGGCCGCTCCAGAAGCGCATGCAGACCCATGTCTGACCACAAGGGTGAGAGAGCGTTTGAAGGGGTGTAACAAGCAACCAGGATTGTAAAACTGAGACAGAATCAACTCCCAGGAGCCCCTAAAGTAACAATTTCCTCTGGATGCCTGGAGATGCAGGGGCTGGTTGGTTTTAATAAATCGTGGGACTTGTTCAGACTTCTCAGTGTCCCGAAAAGTGGATCAAGAAGCCTTATATTTCCCTCATGCTTAACTTATCAACCACCTTCTTTTTTAAGCCCCATAATCAGAATTGTGCCACAGAGATGTTATTTGCCAACACAGAGACAACCCACGTTTTGAATTTAAACATTCAGTACTTGGTTTCTGCAGTGGAATTGTTAACAGAGGGCAGAAATACTACAAAGGCTTTGTGTGACAATCAGCTCCCCAGGCAAAGAGCATTGGGCTTTTTGAAGATTGACATTCAGAAAAACTGAGATTGTTGTTAAGCACGTGCGTCACGATAATGAGTGCAAGCCAATGTCCTCCTGCTCTCTTGTAATTTGAAGCACAAAAAATGAATGTGCATGTGGTTTTCAGTTGTTAAAGCAATAACTCTTTCCTCTCCCCAACTTCTATTCAAACACTGTATGTTAAGCTTGTTGAAACTTGTCTCATGTGTAGGTGGAAGAAAACTTTCTCCATGTGCCCACAGACATCTTGAACGTTTAAAAGAACAACTTTTTTTTTTCTTCTTCTCCGCAGCGGTATCTGGGCCACAGAGCTGGGCAGATAAAGAGGGGCTGAGATCTCATTTTAAATCCCTGAGTCATTATTTTACTGTGACACACAGAATATCAGTGTACATACTGACTGTAATTTCTTTTCTAGAATCTGATTTCTGACTCTGATTTCCCTCATGGAGGACTCTAAATGAGACATGAGCGCCTCTTCTTGTCCATATCTACTTTGCCTTGAGGGTCTGTGTGATCTGTGTCAATACAAACTTTGACTAAGCAAGATAGACATACACTATCAGCCCTTATGTTGATGGGGAGCTGCATCTTCCACGGTTTTACCGCACCCAATCCAGCTCCAAGGAATGCGGCAGGAAAGTTCACAAACTGCAACATACTGTATGTTGTATTTGTGAGTTTCTGCTTACGCCGCAGTTCATCAGCCATATACTTAAGGGGAATCTATTGAATGAAATGTAAACATAATATTTTAGCTGAGCTTCTTATTGTGTGGTTATCCCATTGCTATTGTCAATATCACTGTTGACACTGGAGCTCAGTGCACCCTGACTGTATACCTACCTGTGATTGTGTTGGTCAAGGGACATTTTAGAAAATGTGTTTTTTATTTTGCTAGCTTTATTTTTGGCTACTATGGAGCTGATGGTCTCACACTGACTCTTTATTTTGGTCTGTTCTGCACTGTATGTGACATGTTTGAAATTGGATTTCTTATTTGATCACTGACACTGTATTTGTTTTAGTTGAGGGTAGAGACAGTAGTGGTTTGTGCTCCTACTTTAATATGATACTAAATGCTCATACTTTATGTAACATTTCAAAGTGAGCCTCTGTCAAGAGTGTCAAAGTCATGCATCATGCATGTTTTGTGGAAAAATCCTTAAGATGTGTTGAAGCAGACCCTTTGGTAAGAGTAACCATTTACAGCAAGCATCAGCCTCAGTGAATTGATACATTAAATCACATTCGACTTTAGCCATAAAAAGCCTCATACGTTTTTCAAGGTCTGTTCCAGCCATACTTTCATACTTTATAGCTGGTTTGTTATTTGAACTGTTATGTGAAGGGTAAAGAGGAGCAACATCAATGTCACTTCTGTTTTGTCAAATTAAGCTAAAATGTGACAGAAACTATACTAGGTTACAGTATATCTTACCTAATTAGGTAGTTTTTCTGTATCATCTATAGCAATTGGGATGAAGTGTGTCTGAAACAACCCATAAAAAAACAAGCAAGGCATTTCCAACAAAAGCAATTTGTTGTTGTAAGCACTTTACGTTTGCTTATATTCAGGGCATTTGAATGGGGTTTCCCACTTGAATGGCGGTGGTTTGGACTATAATTTAACAAATGGATTGGCGCCCATTGTACAGCTTAAGACAAAAAGCTCTGTTTCAACGCTGATAATCCAGCTTGGCACTTAGCAGACTGTATATAAATCTCTAATGCTGTCTTTCTCTGTATATAATTTTTCCTGGCTTTTCTTTTCTGTCTCAGTCAGATTTCACTATATTAGAGCTTCATAAATCCACATGGCATCAAAACTGTAACAGACAACAATTTTCTCTTTGTTTCCCTTCCAGAAATTTCATCAATCTTACTTGTTTCTTACAAATTCCATGATATGCTTGTGTGAGCAGTTTCTCTTTCCCCAGATCTCACAGGGGAAAACTCACTGTACAATGAGCACACAGGCTATAGGGTGAGAAGCTGAGCTTAGCTGGGACAGCTATGAAGTGAGATGCAGTAAGAGGTTATTATACCTTCATTCCTTCTGAGAGATGCCCAGCAATATATTGCATTTGGCACCATAATGACTGTCAAGTATGCCTGCATTGTTTTTTTTTTATTATGTATTTTTCTCAGCATTTATGAGTGCAGAATCAAATACTTACCTTGATATTGACAGGACTCAATTACAGTGTGGGGACAGTTTTCAATTTTATTATCTTTTGCATATGTTATGCATTGTTTATACATCCACAGTTTGCAGACATTGAGCATGTATCTTGCTAGAAACAAAACAAATTTGCTCTGCTCTCTAAAGAGTCCAGTTTGATGCAGCTCCCGCACTGATCAGAACATAAGGCATTTTCCCAGTCCAGAGAATCTGCACACTGCACAGCAAACAGATAAATATTTGATAGGCCAGCCTTCTGTCATCCCCCCCCCCCATGGCAGCAGATACAGTGGGCATGAGAGTACCACAGGAAGCGAATGCCATGTCAGTCTTTGGGGATCAAAGCCCATGTGGGGACAAAGTCTCCCCTGCTTACCTGTGGACACCTCTCCGGCTGATGCTGGCGTGCCTGTTTGCCTGGCTACAAGCACCGCACAGATGCCAGGGCATAACAGATGAATAAACACAAAGACCCAGAACAATAACAAGGGGTTGCTGCCCTTTCCTGATAAAACAAAGCAACCCTTACAGGGCGGAGGATGCAGGGTAGTCTATTATTCAGAGATGCTAAATTCTGAATACTAAGGAATATACTAGTGGGGAAAAAAGATGAAGAAATACTGAACATTAGTACTGCCAAAATCTCGCCTATGCCTGCAGATGGTGGTTTACATGAGGCTATTTGACGTCTGGCTCACTGTATGATAAGTGATACTGTCCACAATGGAACACATGAGAGAATATGCAGTTTTAAACATTGAATTGATCATAATAACCCTTTTTTTACTGTGTAAATGCTTTCTATCACTCTGTTTCTGTCTTTCTCTCACTTATTTTTTTTCTACCATTACCTTGTTAGTACTTTCATAACATAATAAGGACCTGAACTAAATAGTATTTACAGATAATAAGAGTTTGCTTTAGCCTGCAGGGCACATCAAAAGTCATTGGGGTTTGGTTTGCATCAGACAGTGTACTATAAATCACAGATGATTGAAAGAATCCCAGCAAAACATTTCAAAGTCAAATGAGTACACTTCTCTATGATTGGTTGAATTGTTCTGCACTCTATAATGCTAACTAGTTTGCAAATACTACATGACACAGGTCTGAAAAAGTACTTAACTTAGATGGTCATTTCGAGGGTTTGTACAAATAGTGAACCATAAGCGTAATTGTAATGAAAAGACAACCTGTAGATTCTACTGGGTAAACCGCAATTTTCAGGCAGTGACGCTCTGTATCTAAGAAAAAAAAAAGAAAAGTTGTTGTATTTTAACTGTACTGGTCTGTGAATCTATGATGCTTTTGCTCTGTATATTTGGAGAATAAAAATGATGTTTGAGTTTGTGTGTATTTTGCACTATTGTCTGTCACTGAGAATGAAAAAGCAGTTTGAGAGTGAGATTCACATGGGATGCTTTTTTTTTAAGATGACTTTTTGTAAATTTTTAGACGTTTATTGACAGGACAGCTGAAGAAATGAAAGGGGAGAGAGAGGGGGAATGACATACAGCAAAGGGCTGCAGTCAAACCTGGGCCCGCTGCATTGAGGAGTTCACCTCTATATATGGGTGCCTGCTCTACCAGCTGAGCTATCTGGGCACCCGGGATGCTTTTATTATGAACCTATTATTTGCTTAGAAGTTCAGTAGGATATTTGTTAGTCTATGTCCACGACGTTCCATTTCCATTGCCACCAGAAATTCCACTGGATTTCCCTCTTTTTGGCCAGATTTGTGTTGGAATTAAAAACTAGTCAATTTATGTAGACTATGGTTAACTGCTGCTCAGTTTTCCGCAGGGTTAATTGCGGAACTCTGAGTTTTTTGTTGCATGACTAAAACTACCTTTGAACCTACACGTTCCACCAAAACAAATTCCTTTCCAAGGCTATTTTGCAGAGGCACCGTGGCTCTGCCCGGTGCTTAGCACTGCCCATGACGATTGTGATTGAATTAAAGAAATGCCAACTTTGTAGCACTGTGGAGGAAGGTCTGGCAAAGTGAGACTAGATATTTATGGAGACGAAAGAGGCTGCATTCACAAACTCTAAGCCTACACAATCAGTTCTGATCAGTGGTCTCACTGAGCTGGAGATGCTGCTTTTGTGGATTGGAAATGTTGTTTTGCTCTGGTATACTGTACGTTCCCTGTATAGACCGCCCTTCTCTGTAATAGCTAGCCTTTGTAAAAAAAACATTGTTAAACATTAAACTTTAAAATTCCTTAAATGTATCATTAATATTGCAATAACATACAGTATACAATTCAATGGAAAAAATAGGAATCATTAATAGCCCAGGTGAGCCTACTACTTCTACAACACCTTAAGATAAGGAGACATAGGAAGAAAATATGTGACTTCAAACATTGTGTCAGGTACATGACAATAATAAGGCATAAACAAAGAGCCAGGTTTGCAAATATAACCATAATGAGCCTACTATGGTCTGTTTGCTGAGTTCAATTCTTGTTGTCTCTATGATATTTTTAGCACACTAGGTATTCATATAAGCATTTCCAGATACATTTAATTGTTGCTGCTTTTTGCATATGTTGTGTCTGTCCTCAAAGTTTGCGCCATTCAATTAAAAATAGCTATGCCTTGCAAAACTTACAGTATATGGGCAACGCTGACCAATTCCAATTAAAGGAAACACTGTGTGTCGGTCCATAAAGCTTAATAGTGATTTGCACTAATTACATCACGACGAAACTAAAAGGATGCTAAATAAGGGGTGCAGAGTTAACAACAACAATGACAACATAACAATTTACAACAACAGCCTACAGGTGTAGTGGCACAAGAAGAGAGACAATCACACAGTCACATGCCTGACTGACTCATCACTACCTCACTGGTATGCAGCAGGCCACTGATCAACTTCTCTGAGTATGTTGTGCCTGTCTCAAGCATACTTGTACAGTATTTGTTAAAAGTGGGCTGTTTATTTACTTTCCCCTCTGATCTTTTCCTGGGCAGTCAGCAGATTCACACAATTACATTTACACGCAGTCCTTTAATACATTAATAGGTCCATTGCAGTCTTACTCCAAATTAAATGAACTCACATAAACAACTTAGCTCGTCTCAAGCACTGGCTCCAGTTCTACACAACTGAAACTTTTAAGTCATTTGAATTCCCTCATGCCTGGAGTCAATAGAATTTAAGGGCAATTTCTCTTTAGCTGGATTAATCCACTTGCAACCTGCATGGAAACATAGCATTCTTGAAGTCTTGCATCACAAACAATTCTCTGATTTGCACGCTGTGTGGCATAGAAGAAAAAAACAAGTGAGCATTTCACAGCTACAGTACACATCAAACTAGCACCCAGGTAGACAAAGGAATCATAACGCCTTCATTAGGTTAACTCAAAGCAAGTGCTGTAACCAGTCTGGTCTTGATATTGAGACTCCATCTGCCAGCAACATTACTTCCCTGGAAAGCTTCCCATGCTGAATAAAAATGCTTGTGTTGTGCAAACATTTTACAAATAGCAGCATTTGTGATGGATTTGACTAATCATGGAGATCCAGCTCATTACTAAACAGATCTAGGGCAGACATTTGCTTACATTATTGCTTTTACACTCTCCTTGGAACTAGTTATTGGAAGGCAATAATCATTCATTCCTGCCTCTCCTGACAAAGTAGAGAGCTTACAGAGCTCCCCATGGGCCTCAGCGCTTCCAAAAGATACAGTATTGTTCCAAAATGACACAATGACTCTGCATCCCTTCATATGAGCAGTTAGGAGAGGTTACTCTGTCATAAATTACATTAGCAGATAATTGCATTTGGAATCCAATTTACTAAAGGCACAAATTTAGAGTGAATGGCAGACTAAGCGTTTGGTGTGCCGAAACCCTCTATAACAAAATGATCTACGGACAGGTATTTACATGGTGACGGAGAGAAAGTGGTATCAGGTACAGTGTGAGCAGACTGAACAACACATGCAACGTGATTAAAAACCCTCCACCAAAACTAACCAAACCAAGTTTGATGAGATATTGTATTTTATGTGTCTTGGCCTACATTGAAGAATAAAATGGGTTTGCTCTGACTGGATTGTCAGTCAAACTTGTTCATAGTCTCAAAACTGTAAACCATATGGTCTAATAGCAAGCTGGAAAGTGAGTTGAGTGACATGTTGAAGCAAAACTCCCCCATGCTGCTTTCTTGATGCAATTGATAAATTTTCTCCTTTATAGTCATTTGTTTATTAAGGACAGCTGTTTCAAACTCATTCAACCAGAATCTGTCATGTAGAGGAACATGGGACCTTGAGAGGATCCTTAAAGTAGGAATGCAACATTAGATTTAATAATTGCACATCAGTTTGGAGTACAATCTGTGAAGAACACTCAAAATGTGTTGTGAGAATTTTTATTTAAAAATATTGTATTTTGGGAGATCTAGTTTCATATCTGGACATGTCTTTGATTGGCAACTTGATAAATCTTTCAGAACAGACAGGTTTGTAGCGTTTGAGCCAACATATAGCCTCTGGATGCCTGCACTCAGCAGGGTTGCATTATTTAAATCAGAGGAGGTGATTCTGCCTGTAAATCAGACTTCCAGTCAGTGTGAGCAGTGCAAATGTGAAATGTCCTGCTAACTATAGATATTTGAAAACATTGCAAAGCATGTTCTTTTTTATTTAGACATGTAATTATATTAATTTGATAAATAAAGTTGAGGGCGTTATTTAATAATACATCTTCTTCATCGGACTGGTTATAGAGTTACCATGCTTTGTTATCTTGCTGTGTGACACTTCTTTCTTTGGATTTGTCCTTCCACAAAGTTCCCTTAATAGATGCTTAGTCCACCGTTGAAGTATTATGAAAGAGCCACTCCTTGCCAGCTCCTGGGTGCTAAATAAAACAGAAATTCTTGTGGCCTTGTGAGGGCACTGAAAATCGACCAAGGTAGCGCAATGTTTTTTCTACCTTAGGAATGTGGATTTAAAGTTGGTTAAGATAAATAAATCTCCCCCACTGATTACAAGGTGACTGCAGAGTCAATTCCAGGGAGAATCTCAAATGAATTATTGATCCCATGACCTTTCCCTGTGTTAAGTTTTGCTCCTGTTTGTTTCAGCTCTGTTGACTGGACTCACACCATGGGCAATTTGGGTTGATCAAATATTAGCTTTCCTCATAAAACTGTTTATAATTCTGGCTGTATTTGCACAGTATTATAACAGGTGAGACATGGGGCTCTGGGCATCTATCATTAAGCATGCCTCGGTACACGCAGACATGTGAGTGTGTCTCTGTGTGTTCCTTGATTTATGGTCAAATTGACTGAAAGGACGTTTTCAGCAACATAATTGCACAGCGTCCTTGACATTTGTGCACTAACAAAAGTCCAACAAAGTCAACGTGTAATCTTTTAGAGTTCTTTGGAGAGAAAAAATCTGATGCGTGACAGATAGTTGACTTAATTATATTCTCCATCATACACTGTGTGTTTGACAGGGCTTGTTGACAGAGAATCGTCTGAATCAGGTCCTATTGTGCTGATTTAGTGGAGAGAAATGTCAACCAGTTAATCTTCTGCCAGGAATGATGTGATAGATGCGTACATTTTTTTTACAGAGACCTGCTTTAATTTAATCTCTGGCACATTGGCATTTTGCAAATGTAGACAGCCTGAAGTATATAAATTGTCAGAGGATGGTTTAAAAAAAGAAGCTGGCCAATTGTAAAGCAAATTGGACGTGTGCACAGAACAATCATCATTTTCCTAATTAAGGTTTGGTTTGCACTTCAGTGGTGAGTGCTCTTTTTTAATGGTTGGAGCTCTTAAATTGCTTTTCATTTGGAGTGCATTCAAAACAAATGGAACAGCCCGCAGACGTGACACTTGGAGTGGAAGCCTCTCTTCTATTGCAAGTCCATTTGTGAGACTTGCTTTTGGAGTTGGAAGCCTTCAAGAAAATGTTAGTGTGTATGAACAGTGGACACAGAGACATTTTCTCAGAGAATAACATGAGCAGTTGTTTCAGCAGCTAGAGACTTGAGACAGGCTTGTTTAGTTAATTCCTGTACATCATGATGAAATTGGGTTTATTGCAGTTTGATGAAAGACATTGAATTAATTAATCAACCAAAATAAAAAAATAAAATCTTTCCCAAAGATAGAATACAGAAAAACAAGACCTTGTCTGACCTGATTTTATTAAGAGAAAGAGGCTGGAGTAGATTTAATGATAGAGTATAAAATGATGTGTTTTTGTTTTGCTGTTGATCAGCTTGAGAGGGAACTGTTTGCACAAATATTGACTCAACGCCCATGCTTTATTACATGGATAAACTATTTTTTGAGTAGGTTACTTTTTTGAGCTAAAACATTCTCATTCTCTCTCACGTTTCAGAGTATGTGCACACTCACGCACAACCGATTGGAAGATGTTCTGGCAGATGAAGTCCAATAAAACTCTGTTACAATTTTATTTTTCTTTAGAGGCTGACTGCCAACATTCTCTTTTGTGTGTGAAAAGAAAAACATTTCATATGACAATGCCAAAGCACAAACAGCCAGACAACAATGTGATACAACCGCATGTCTAAGGTGAAGAGAAAAAGGACAATAGCTGCAAAGCTTACAGTTGAGAGAAATGAGAACTTAGAGGCAGAAAAGTGAAAAAGCCAAAGATGGTCAGCAGTAGATCTCGGCATGAAAACATCCTGTGTGTAAAGGAAGAGGTGGGTGGGTGAAGCTCACACAGAGTGTCACAGACGCACAGCCTTACATGACTGGCAGTAGGCAGATGGCTTCCTTCATGCAGAGCCACGAAAGGAGGATAAAAGAAACAGACAGAGTAGACGTCCACGCACACACACACACACACACACAAACACACAGACCCTCTTCAAATCTGACGATGCTCACCCTGCCCCCACCCACTGCTTGGCATGCCCGTTGCACAGATGCTGGCACTGACGTGACTCGTGATACCATGTTTCTGCCTGCTGGATGGAGACGGGGGGGGGGGACACAACATGTTTGAGTGTGTGCTGTGAGTTTGTGTGTCTGTGTGGAAACGGGGCACATGGGGAGTGTAAATGGGTCAGGGATAAGAGTAGCCAAGGCTTCACAGTGGGCTGGAATGAAAATGGGGGGTCGGGCCAGGCCCTTCTGCCCTCACGATTCACCCCGGAGCGTGAGGTCCAGTGGAGGGTGTAATAATGTTTTAATTGTGCCATAGATGGGAGTTATTGAGTTATTCACACAAGCGCGGAAGGAGGGGGTTAGGCCGAGGGGTTGAGCCCAAGCCTGTAGTCAGCGAAGGACAGAAAACAATGAGTCATTTCTCTAATGAGCTGAACATTCCCTCTAAGTGTCTCTTGGTCAGTCAGCTGTAAATCATTTACATTACAAAGCAACCTTTTCATGATATTGTGTGATCTCAAAGTTACTAATTAGGCACACAAAGCAGAAAACAACAATTTGTAGTGCAAGATGCTAGTGAGTGTTAATACTGTTTGGATTTTTTTCATTTCATTTCATTTCATTTTATTTCTTTATTTGTTTACTTCCCTTTGTTCTTTCTTTGTTTTTTAAGGATGACATTAGTGTTTGAATAAAAATGCAGTCTAAACAGCTCATAAATATATCAGGTAAGTAAAAATGGCATGATTGAATATGGCAGAGATCAAACATTTATGATCAGATATCAAAGACTTTCGGAAAGCCTGAACTCTGCTTGTTTACGTGAGGATGTCACTCTATGATTTCATACTGCCCCCTTGTGTTCAGAACCTATGACAACATTTTTTTCTGTCAGCAGACTGTTGGTGTCTGGTTCATTTTCTGTACATTGGTTTGAGCAGCAAGCAATAGACCCTCTACAAAACTTGCAACAATAACATAAATGCTGTCTCTTTAACTGACAATACTGTCAATTCCTTGTCTACAGTCTTATTGTGCAATCTTGTTACAACAAAATTCATCACAATCAGTATGCATATGTTATTACATAAAATGAGTCATGTGTTGAGAATGTTTTTCTTAGAGACTCCTAGAGAAATGTGAGTAAGCATATTTGCATAATGAAAACATTTTGAGCTCATTTGCACATATGAAGAAAATCTTTGACATTCAGGAGTAAAATGGCAAGTTTAATCAGGGTGCATAATTAGGTGATTGAAGAACACCTCCATCTGTGATAATAATTTGATGTCTATGGATGTAAGAGAACTGATGTGGGAGTCATTCAAATACCTTTCAGGTGCCTTAACTACTCCATCCACAAGGAGCAGTTTTCAACAGAGAAGCTAATTATTTAATTATCTCTCATGTAATTAACCTTTGATGCTGGGAGTTGTGTCATTTATCCCACAGATCAATCTTATTCATCAAGCCAAAGAAATGTCTTGTTCAGGATGGTGTATCTCTGTGTCCTACTCGTTATTTATTTGTGCTGTGTTTTATAAAGGGCTTTTAACTTAATGTTAATTTACCCTTAATGTTGAAAATCCTAATTATCTCAAAATCCCATGTGGAGAACAGTTGGGGTGAAATGAAGTGGCAAACCATTTTGAAAGCTAAGTGGAAGAAAGAGAAAAAGGAGAGAATATCTTCACTAAAAAGAGATGGGAAAAGATAGATAGTGTGAGGACATATTAATATTTGATAGGACATCAGGAGATGTGAGTTAAGCAATACAGAACAGATCCTTTTAAATTTTTCTCATGTGCTCATTTATATACTGTATATATGAGCGCTGTTCATTCCCATGAGAGTTGCTCAGTAGCGCATGAAGCCATCATGGAGCCAAAAATTACCCGGATGATCAGCAATGCTTTCCTCACCATGTTGCCCATAGAGCAGGCACACTAGAAACCTCCGCCGGTTGAGCCAGCTAGTCTCAGTTTAGCACTTCGCTTACTTGAATGGTGATAAAATGATTTAATCTTGCAGATCTGGACTTTCCAAATGTTATCATACTGAATGGATCAAATTGTGATAGTGAAACAGGTCATTGTTGGCTACGTAACTTACGTATGTGGCGTTAGTAAGTATGTGAGTTACGTAACAAAAGTAAGTCAACATTGACTTTTGTTTCACACAGGACACAAACAGCATTCTCCTGAGCTATCTATCCACCTTGACCTCCTTCCTATGCGGACTTTGACGCTTTTTATACTATGTCACCTGATTTCCTCTTGGTAACCCTGCACGTTTGGGCTTCTGATTACGTGGGTTATATACAAATTTAACGTACAATATGTAATTTTCTGCTGCTAGGGGTTTTTGCAATCAAATCTATCACAGACTTTTAAGTAAGTACAGAAGTTGGTAGTAAAAAATACATACACTATATAACATGGCTATTGTTGTTTTTAGACATTTTATGTAGAATGATCAAACATTACATCTTTAAATAGTGCATTTCTTTTTGTAGGTAAGCACGAACAGTGAATGACAACAGTCTGACATGCTCCAGTCACTAGTACACCAAAGAAGTTGACAGAGCATCTCCTAGCAACACAGGCTCTCAAACATCTGTCAATGACTGCTATGGGAACCATCCCCCAGCGGCGTGATTGAATTGAAATATATGCACAATACCTGCAGTATTATAGTTTCATTTCCTTACATAAGGAAAGTGACAATAATTAAAATTTTAAACTAAAGTTTTACATGTGAACTATTTAACAAATATCTATAGGCCTCTATATCTATCCGATTTTCTCTGTTCTATTCTAACGTTGCTAGCTTAGGGAATATGCTGGCAGTGAAAAATATAACTTGCATCCTTATAGAACATCATTGAAATTCAATTACCCTGTTTGTATTGTGACAGTTACATCACTGTGTTTAAAGTGTCATAGTGTTTGTCTGGTAAAAGAGGATATGATTTATGTGAAGGGATGATTGTTGCAATTATGCTGCATGAGCTGCTGAAGCAACCTGTAGTTGCACAAACTCATTGCATGCGCTGTACATTGTTGTGTGACACAGCAGGCATAAAACTGAGTAGATGACAAATATCATATTTAGGTGAACTGTTAGGATAAAGCAAAACAAGTTCTGACATAAATCAGTGTTATTGAATCATTTGCAGCTCAGACAGCATCAATACTAGGACCAGCAAATACAAATACTGAGCCTGAGAAAGCAGCCTGTTGAAATGGCAGCATTAATACACTGTGTGGGAACACAACAGATCAAAATATCTTCCCATACACAATATGGGAGAAACTGTTGGGGGGAAATGAAGTGGAAGCGAGAGGGGAAAAAGCACAGAATATGTTGTCTAAAAAGAGATGGGAAAAGATAAATAGTGTGAACAAATATTCAAATGAGTATTGATTTAAATGTCATTGATAGGTCATCAGGAGAATTGAGGTAAACAGCACCGAACAGTTCTTTAGTTATTTAAGAGAAAGCAGCCTGTGGATTACAGCATTAAGACACATATCCTTCCATATGCAATATGAGAGAAACAAGAAAATGTGAATAAAAGCATTTTTACATCCATTAAGAAAAAAGCCTGATGATGCCAAATACACGGTGCCATAATTTCTCCCCACTTGGGTCACAGAGGTCAGTAAGAAAATATTGAAGCATTCTTTCATAAAACCTTGAAGTCAGAAAAGTTTTCTGGGGTGCTTGGATGGAGTATGAAGTAATGGATTGCCTTTGCCTCGCTACGTCTCTGACCTTTCAGAAATGATTTTGTTTTGTGGCCTCGTTGACAAGCAGTTCTATAGGCTTGCAAGAAAGAATTGAAGTGTTATGTCACCTGAAGCAAAGACAGCATTCTTTATTTTACCCACACACAAAAAACAAGTGAAGCAAGAGCCAGTAAACTCAAAATCTGTTGTATTTACTGTTAGGTAAGTGCAGCAGGCAAATTGGATCATGATCAAGTACAGCATTATTGATTACATTTCTGCGTGGGCCAAGATCCTGACTTTATTTGCACATTGACATGGTGAGCAATATCATGGCAAGCATTCCATTACGCAAACAAAAACATGTAGCCTCAAATGCTGCCCCGAGGCAATTTACTGTTATATTTCAGATGTAAGATATGGAATTTGAGAGAGAAAATTCAATATCTACGGTAAGAGGGGACAGTAAGAGACCTGAAGAGCATTCATTAATTCAAACCAGAGTGCAGTGGTTCTGAGGCAAAGACAAGCCATCTGAGAGTGATACCTGTCAAGCCCAAAGGCCTAAAACTCAATACTGCCAGAGGAGTATTGAAAAGATTTAGAAGCTGTTGGAAAGCTAGAAAAGGAGGCAGAAACAAAATATGGCTGTATCATACCAAAAGGTCTGCAGCACAGTACTTAACAGTAAAAAGAAATTTATTGGAGAAAGAAGTCAGTAGAGACGGACAGAAAGAGACTGAGGGAGATTCAATTGATTTGTTTTTCAACTAGCATTTTTATTCTGCCCAAGTATATGAAAAGTAGCTGTTCTTACAGAGAAAGGGGGATTCTACATTCTGGACAAATAATACAACCTTCTTTTTTAGGTGTGTCTTAAATGTTGGGCATATCTCTAAAGCTGTCCCATTTTCCCTTGTAATTTGCATTGACCTTTTTTCGCCTTTTTACTGTGCAGTACTAAAGGCACTCTATTTGCTCTTTCCATCCTCTTGGAACCATTGTCTCACTTGTGAAATAAAGAAAAATAACACTTCTTTCTCACCTTAACAAAGTCTTAACCATCTTACCACAGAGTACATTTGGCTGGCTCTCTGGCTATCAGTGATGGGAATAACGGCGTTATAAATACTTTGTTGTACTTTGCTGTTTTTTTCATCAGACTAACTTAATCTCTAAGCCAAGAGGCAAAGACTTTTTTTCTTCCTTGGTTAGTGGGCCGTGGTCGAGACGAGCGCATAAATGCTGACGATTGGCTCAGGTTGAGTAAAATTTCTTGCTTAACAAGCATTTTGTTTTGTGGCCTATTATGGCCTTTTATTGCCCCTCAACTGGACAATTAGTAAATTAGTAAAGCTAATAGAACTAGATTGAAACATCTAGTTCTATTAGCTTTACTAATTTACTAATTGCCAGGGGCAATAAATATCAAAAGTTCCAAAACATCTATTGTGTTATTCACTATATAAACATCATATCTACAAACATGGCATTTAATTGGAGGCTAATCTCACTTTGTCCCACAGCAACATTAAAAAAGTTTAGATTTGTGTACAGTTTCTGTTAATAGTGTATTTTATTAAGTGGCCATGTCATAACATTCAGATTTTCCATAAATAATTGAACATGCATTTGTATTTTAAGTCCATTTGAAGTTACTTGAAAGTAACACATTAGTTACTGTCTGAAATAACAAGTTACTTTTATAATTTGTAACTGAGTATGTAATTTAGTTACTTTTTGGAAGAAGTAACTAGTAACTGTAACTAATTACTTTTTAAAAGTAACTTGCCCAACACTGCTGGCTATGTTTGCAAGTTTGTTTGTGTTATTGTTCTTGGTTAATGTCTTTTACTGCAATCTTTCTTGGGATAGCCACATAATAAGATAAAACAATTTTTAACCTTTTATTTAATAAAAGCCCATTAGAATTGGAGTGCAGTCTGCAGCTGGATGATAGAACCTCATCAATTGAATTTCCTGGGACAATGAACTTCACGGTAGGGATGTAGGAGATGGGAGGACTGCCCATTATTCAGATTGAAAGACAGAAGGATGCAATGACATTTTGCTGTTTCCTAAAGGCACACTATGTGATCAAAATGTTAACAAAAGGGAAGTCTAACCAACAAAATTCTAAATTTAAGCTTAGATCTATTGTATAAATCCATGTCCATGGAGATTTATGAATGATGACTGACAATAGGGAGAGTAAGAAAACAATGCTAAATGTCAGACAAAAGATTTTCCTTGTACAGCACAACATTTGACTCACACTCCACATAGAAGTGTAAGTGATTAAAAACCAGATGGTGACTTGAATTCAAAACACTTCCCCATAATTGGCCAGAGTATTCACCATCACAGTTAATTCAGAAATAAATCCTGATCCAACTTGTCCACATGTCTTCTCTTGAAATGGGGATGAGCTTTAAAAAAAACATTAGAATTCATTATGTCCTGTAAAATAAAATAAAGGCATTCCCCTTTTGCATCTATGGCAACTGCATAGTGTTCTTGTGGGATGCTATATTGGTCATAAAACTGTTTGCTTGCAGTGTGGAAGCTTGTTCAATTAGTTGGAGCTGCTTTCACTGATGAAAAGCTTTCTCTTGTGTCTAGACAGCCAGATAGAGAGCAAAGAAAACGAAGAAAAGAAAACTAAAAACACATTAAAAAATGTGCACCAGTTCAACGTGAATTGCTACTGATTTAACTGAGTGGATTCTACTGGGTGTTTGTGCTGTATTGTGATTCAAATTGTCATGTGCAGAAAAAAAAAAATTCCTCTCTGAAGGTAAAAATTCCCATGACAACTTCCATACTCATTTCTTATAAACTTCACAACATTGTCCATTCTTACATTACAGCTGCATTAGTACTGTGAAATGGAAGGTAACTCACAGAATGCACTGGGAAAAAATCCTTCTAAGATTTGACTGTAGATAATCACTGAATCTACACTGATATTTACACATTAGAAAAAAATAAACATCTTACATTTTTTCATTACAAACGTAGTAGCTGAATCATTTTCTGATGTAGTGCTTGGGGGTAAAATTAAAGTCAAAGGCAATCTGGTCAGTTAATTCAGATTTAAGATGCACAAAATGGGATGTATACCCACAATTTCACAGGTTCTTTAAAAGGCTTCTGCCAGATTTTATTGTGTATTTTATGTTATCCCTGGATCACTTATAAAGCATTAGAGGTTTGCTTCAGTATAAATAACAGCATCACACAAGCAACAACATGAAATGAGGGTAGATCAGAGGTAAAGCTTTGATTCCTGCAGCCTGTTCTATGGTAAGAAGAAGCCTGAAGAATGTGAGTGCAACATCTGTAGTTTGCGAGATAATTATCAGTATAATTGGATTAAAATGTCAATCAAATATGTAATGTAAAAAATAAATCATGCAGTATGAAAGTCAAAAGTGAGGAAAATCTACAGGGGCGTTTATAATATTGCCTATAAGAACATAGTGAAGTATGCATTTCCACTTTGGTCTATCATTCCAGTGTGAAGAGAGCAGCAAATGATTCGCTTACCTCTCTGTACTAGAAGGCTCATTTTAGGCTGCCAGACATCTTTATGAAGATAACAGAAAATACTTTCTCAGGGTGGACTGACCTCATTTCATGTAAAATTACATAAAAGGAGATATCTACCTCTCTCAGCCATGGCGAGATGACGGCGAGTGGACAGAAACATATGAAATCAATGTTATCCTATGCAGACAGGCTGAGAAGAAAGGCACATGTGAGAAAAATGTATGTGAGTTAAGAAAAGTAAGCACAATCCCTTGTAATTAAAAGCCAGGGAGTCATGTAGACTGGCAGATATTGTCCACCTATATTTTGCATGTGCCCAGCGTGCCGCTGTCGCTGTGTTTTAACAGCAGAGCACGAAGGTTAATTAAGCCACTGTCTCCTTGCTGACTCTGCCAGGCTCCAATGAGAGGACACATAATTTAAGTGACACCTGTTCATTCCCATTTGTGAGCTCTTCACGTGACTGCATTACTGAGGTTCAGCAGTGGCAGTGAACATACAGCTGTAGAGCATGAGCGGGATAATTTTTAATGTTCAGTGACATCTTCAGGATGCAGCCATGCACAATGATGGCCGAGGTGCTGCGGGCAGTCGAATGTACCGGTTGGACAGCATGACTCACCTGTACTCACATAGACACAGTTTGAGCTCTTTTATGTGATTTTTGGAAACCAGAAAATTGCTACATGCAACTGATTTCATTACAAAACACACCCAATGTGTTTCACAAATGAACTATTGCTGAAATATTGCCACCAGTGATAATTATACTTTTATCATCTTAGGGCTTTAGAACATTTTGATTGCAAAGTCTCTGACAGAATTAAGCATCCATGTCTGTGGGTGATGTTACCGACACCTGTCATCACAGACTGTCCGCTATAATATCAATGGTGTCATTGAATAGTTTTCACTTCAGTGTTCTGTATTTTGTCAAAAATAAACAGGGGATTTTCCATCGTTCTCTCACCACAAACTTTTAAAGCTGTCTTTGGTTGACGCTATCTTGACCTTTTCTTTATTAACTCTGCAACCTTTTTTTGGACACAACCGATTGTGCTCTAGAAGACATCTTAGTATGGTGTACAAATTGTCAAGTTGCTTATAAAAATTACCCAGATGTAAAAACACATTATCACTGTGTCATGTCCTACTTGATAGCAATCGCTCGCTACCAGGCAAAGTCAGGTGCTAGTAAAGAAAAGATTGGACTCGTGCTGTACTTTCGTGTCTCACCAGTCCCCAGTGTAAGATACTTCACTATACTGTGTACAGATTCAGTGACCCAGGCACGACAAAGAGAGGCCCAGTGGGAGCCTGTGCTCTACTCACTGCACAACAGGTAATTATCACCACCATCACCAAATAAGTGGTTTATTCAAATGAGGAAAATTGATATGTAGATTAGGTGCTGTGCCTGCCACTACCGCATGCAAGCACACATTTGACATGTGCATGAACAGGAATGGGCACGTATGAATGTCCTTGCACACAACACACACACAAATCAGTGCTGATACAATTGTCAAGTAGATGCTGCCTGCAGCAGCACAGAGATGGGGATTCACATACACACACACACACACACACAAAATTAATTTTGACACCAGCAGATTAGGATGCAGAGGACGTCAAACTGTGCTTTTTATTAACATATGCCATCCCACCGGGGGGTCAGCATTGCTTAGCAGAGCATTACCAGCAGTGCAAAAACTATTTATCAAATCAACACTGCCTTTTTCAGCTCCCATTACTTCCTGTACTGCCAGTCTGCATGTTCCTACTCAACACAACAGGGATGCCAATTTAACAGGGGATATCTTAGTCAAGAGAACCATCTAACTATTCTGTCAGACCGTATAGGGAAAAACAACTTTTTTATTTATACTGTTCAGATATTATAGCTTGTGTTCTCTGCCCAAGCTGAATAGCCTGAAATCTGTAATTATGAATGCTTAGCATAATGACGCTAAATCAAAGCTTGACCTCACCAGAGATTGTGGGCTATGCGATCCTACAGAATATTATCACCAATATAATAATCTCTGTAAACAGAAATATACATATGAATACAAAAGTTGTAGGCAACGGCACAATATTTTGGTATTCAGGACATTCTGGTTTCCATTCCAGATGTCGTCTCTCAACTCCAACACCATTCTCACCTCTCAAGTTGCTAATTAGACCCGGCACATGGAAGAGAAAGTCGTTAGACCGATAGACGATGGGTTTCAAGATTGCCAACAATGACAGCAATGGTCAACAGCATTGCTCAAAAATTTAAGATTATCTATGTTCATGTTTTCCTAAGAAGCAATCTTTTATGAGTGTGTTTGTGGCTTTTGTCCCTCTATAGCAAAAACAGGATTAGTGTGGTATATTATGGTTGGGTGTATAAAGTATAAAGTGTGTGACTCCTATTACAAGTGTAAGTTTCTTCTAACCATGATGACTCCTGTCACAGTCTGTCTCTATGTCCCTCCTTATTTGTCTTATGTCCTCTCTGCACCGTCTGTTTATTATAGTGCAAAGCTCTTTACAGCGCACTGCATTTCCACTGTATTTTTATCCCTTCTCTAAAAGTTATTTTGTGTTTTATTGAATTGTATTTTGTTCTATAAATAGTAACATATTGTGTTGTGACTGTTTTTAAGGTACCTTTCCTTCCGTCCGTCTGTATTCCCTAGGCCCCTTATTTGCCCTTTTCGAACCATCCACCAGATGCCCCCGGACTTTCCCTCCTTTTCCCAATCACATGACTGCCCCACCCATCTACACACCAGTTCCCACTTCTCTCATTTGCTCTGCAGTAGCCTGGCATTCCCCACTCACCCCTTCACCTGCATTTCTTGCCTCATCAGCCTCTCAGTTCATTTACCAGACCAGTTCCATTTGTTTCCTTTCAGACCATTAAAATAGCTATGCTCCTTTCTTGCTGTGTGTTTTTTGCTTTGAAGCTATTGTCACTCTGCCCCTTCATCTGGACCTGCCTGTCTGCCTACGTATACATTCACCTGTCAGTAAGTCTATATACCTTCAAAAGGTCACTGACCTAATCCTGTCTACCTGCTGTATCTGCTTTTGGTTGCTATCCCTGGCTAATTTTGTCATGGTATTTTATATTTGGCAGGAAAATAGACATTGCAGACTGCATCTGCTTGCACACTTGACTGTCTGAGAAGGAGTAATATCTAGTATCCTCCTGAGATGTCTCTTATCCTTTACTATACAATACAAATATATTTATATCTGAGAAGTGTCTTCTTTAAGATGTTGCAACTGGTGTGTGTGTGTGTGTGTGTGTGTGTGTGTGTGTGTGTGTGTGTGTGAGACAGTGACAGTGACAGTGACAATGACATCGACCATTACAACAAAATACACATACTGCTTAACCTCAAACTGTACAATTAACCAAAACATGTAATATTGGGATCAAAATAAAAAGCCTAAAGTCAGATTGTGACATGCATTTGCAAAGATGGATATTACTTGCATTGATGTATGCACAGCGACAACACTCTCTGAGCAGCTATTGGGTGGACTTGGGTCATTGGGGAGGTTAAGCTCACCTGGTTGCAAGACTAATAAACTGGTAGTAGTCAGGGAGCCATTCTCTCTCCCCTGATTTCCACTGTTTGGTTGAATACGTTGGTTGTTCCATTTAGTTTAACATTACACTAACTTACCATTAGTTACAACTCATTGTGGTCTCCCCTGTATTGTCCAGCTTTAAGCCAGGTTGTGACAGCACTGCCGTTGTATTGCTTATTGCCGTGCTATTGCAGTACTGGAGTAGTCTATCCTGTATACATGGTCGAGGAAAGACATGGCTGGCAGTCTGCCAGTCAGTGAGAAGGCATAGTATTTTTATAGATTTTAACAGAATGTGATCCATAGCACAAGTTTATGTTTTCTCAGATGTCTGCAATAATGTGGTACATTGATACAAATGATAGTTTTGTCAAAATTAAAAAAAGAAATATGAAAAACCAAGGCAATAATTAGGTGAAGTTCACTAAGTTTAAATGACACATAATCAAATGTAATTTTCTACAGTAATGACAAACTGATGTGAAATCATTAAAACTTTCAAGATAGTAAATTCATGCAATGCTTAGTTTTTTAGGTCAGTGTGTTGTGAGTCATGAGTTTTTAAAGTGGCTTTAGTATTGACTGATGCTTGTTAGCAATTAAAGAAAACTGTCAATTAGTGGGTACGGCTAACATCAATCATGATCATTAACATTTTTTCCATTTTATAAAAGCTGTTAAATTTGTGTCACAGTGATAACGGTACTAATCCAGAATGAATCCATGGCACCTTGAACTAAACCAAACTGAGTAGAAACACAATATTGTATTAGCCAATGGCAGATGTTTCTTGCAACACGAGAACAATACACAACTCTTTCTAAATTAAACAGTTTTTGAAAGGAACCATCTTCTACAGTGTTGCAAGTGCTTGTGAAACAGATGATACTTATTTATTTCCGGACTCATCACCTGAACAAACCTGTTTTTTAAATGTAAAACTGCCATGACATCTTCTACTTTGTAACACTGGCTAGATCCTTTCATCTGATGTCTGCACTTTTGCAATTGTACTGTGTAGCTTTGCGGGCTGCCTTTGGTGTGTGTGTGTGTGTTTTTGTTTTTGTTTTTTTTTTTTTTTTTTTATACGATATGTATGGGTTGAATGAATAAGATTGACATTGGCTTGGCTGTTTGATTTGTGCAGGATGTTCTGTGTCGTGCTACTATTCTCAGTGGTCTGCAGTATTTCTTCTCCACCTTGCAGTATGGGCTAAGCTCGCTTCAAACCTCAACAGTTATTATTCATACATTTTGTTGGAAAACCAAAAAAACGCAAGTTGCGTAGAGCTGTACCATGAAGTGGAAACATGGCACTTACCAAGTACCAATATTGGATTATATCTTGTTTCAATAACAAGGAAGGCACAGTATAAAAAAAAAAAAACTGAGGGAAAACTCAGGTGAAAAAACTGCGAGACCTTTCAACATTGACCCCAGGAGGACTCCGATACTGGAAGAAACAGAAGGCTGAGCTGACAAGATTAGCCGACAAGAGCAGAGCATGGCTAGCTGGAGGTGGGAGGGGAAAAAAGTTAATCTGGAGCTAGGAATAAAGATCCCTGAGTGGATCTACTCCGTGTGGGACAAACAACACAGAGTATCAAGAAAAATGATACAAATAAAGCCTTGGAGATCTAATTCCGTGAGTCATGGTGATTTGTGGCTAGCAGTCGTTTTCTACAAAGATTTCTACAGCGCAGTGGTTTCTCACTTCAACGTCGCACCACCATGGCCCAGAAAGACCCATATCTACTAACTGAGAAACTTTCTACACTGACCATGTTTGCAAGGCTGTCAGATCAAAAAATATTTTAGAGGACATTGTTGCATTGGACAAGACTGCAGTTTGATATGGTGTCTCCCACTACTGTTAACACATGACGAGCAAAGAGTGTGGCTCTAAAAAAACAGGATGCAAGAAAAGACATCTTACCGGCAAGGCTGACGGCACCAAATTAAAGCCTTTTTCGTTTTTCAAAGGGGCTATTTGTGAAGGCAATGCAGCAGCAGATCTCCAGCGCAGTAATCGCCACTTTTGTGAATGGCTGGTTGAAAGACACTAACAGACATCAGACTGGCCAGAATGGAACTCATACCGCTGCCCAATCAGTGCCGCCACCAAAGATGAATTGAAATGTGGCTACAATATCACAACAGCAGTGATCCCGGGAGGCTGCACTAAATATATTGAAGCCCTGATGTGATGTGGAACCAGCCCTCTGAGGCGAGCCTGCACGCTGCCTACAAACAGAACTAGGGATGCAGATAAGAGTACACAGTCGGAGGTAACTTAAAAGCCCTTGGCAACGCCTGCTTGTAGACTGAGCGGTTGCTACCTGGGACAAACTGGACATGGATATGATCAAAAGTCTTTCAAAGTTTGTGGAATGTCTGTGAAAACTGACAGGAGCGAAGACGACTTCATCCTCGATCAGGTCCGACAGCAGGGCCGGGATCTCTGACGCAAAATACCTCAGGAGGAGGAAGATGATGAGGAGCTGTTTAACAAAGAACTTGTAGGTAGTTCTTGAGGATGGTAATTTTGAGGAGGACTGACCACCCAGTGCTGCTTCGGGTAATTTAATTAGTTTCATTTATCAAGCAGCGATGATTTTAATATTTAAGCAATATCATTTTTATTTTGTTCAGATTTAGCTTGCAGATGAATCTTATTAGATACCTGTAGTTGACTGTGTGCTGTCAGGAATGTCTTTTGATAATGTTATGTTATGTTTGTAGTACCCTGACCTCAGATTTGTTTTTGTGTTGCGATACTGAATGTCATGATGTGGCATATGCCTACTACACACACACACACACACACACACACACACATGTAATTGAGCTGATGAAAACTGATTTATTTTTTTTTTTTCCCTATGTTCATGCTGGTTAATGTCTGTTATTTTAATCAGGTATGGTAGTGCTGCATACCAGCAACGTGTTTTTACAAAACTACTAATTTTGTATTTTGTAGTATTGTAATATACCAGCAATACCTTAGTACCTGTAGTACCGGCACATTTAAAGGGTTAAAACTGACACAGTGGTGGTGTTTTGATTCATTCTAACCCAAATTGCTTTGTTGTCCTTCTGGCTGTTTTTATTTTTGCAAATGTTTCTTAAATGACTTTCTCTGTCCACTGGAATGCTATGGCTTTTAATTTAAAACTGTTTATTTAAAACTATTATATTTATCACACAGATGGAATTAGAAATAAAGGCCTGCTTCAAATAAAAGCATGTTACCTTCTGCAGTTCAGTCAAATAAAGGCCCCCGTTTTTTATTTGAGGAATTATGCTAACAAAACGGTTATAGTCAGCAGGTACTAAATGCCTGATAGGAAAAGTTTTATTTCATCCTCACACTTCCACACATGCCATAACGTTTTGCTGTATATTTTCAGATTTCATGCCTAATTTGTCTTGCCTTGCTTCTTTACCCCGACCTCAAGTTTACTTCCAAGGATGCATTGACTTTGATTAATGAGCCAAACTGTATCTTGCTGCCTCGAGGATATACAGTGTAATGAACTGAAGATAAACATGCCTGTTCTCTTTGTATATTAGAACATTTTGAGCATAGTTTTACCTGTAGACTTTTGTTTCCTTGTCTGTTGTTTATTTCCTCCCCAATTTAGCCTTAATTTGCAGTATTTGTGTATATTTCATCATATGTACTGTATGAGTATATAAGTTTAACCTACCATTACTCTTTACATTCTCCACCATCAAAAAGCAGTTTATATTCTGTTTATTTACTGATCCACTACCCCTCCAGAAGAATCCCACCTGGTTGCCATGGTTATGTACAGCATGTCTGGTGGCAAGCCACAAATCCCAGGACAGTGATCAGTCTACCACACAATGATGAATAGAGGAGAAAAGCTCTTTGACCATATGTTTCATCTCGCATATTTCCTGCCACCACACACACATTGTATACATCCGTTTGGAAAGATAATTCTCAGAGCAGTCATGATTAACTGTTTGTAGGTGTTGGAAATGGAAGTGACTTAAACAGTTTGTCATCCTAAACAGCAGTCTCTGAGGATAGTAGAGGGCAGTGGACGGCACCATGGGTCCGGCTCATACAAGCCTAATAAGGGCTACAGAGACTTGTTAATCAGGCACAAGGCCTTAGGGGTGGTTCAGCTGGGAGTCCAATGCTCATGGTCCATGCCAAAGCTTACCAGTTAGAGGCTCAATATAATCGGACTCATGTTATTAGAAGGAATTGGTTGTTAAACCACTCGGATTTCTGAAAATTTAACATTACATTATCACTTTGACAGTAACACATTTTTCTCTTTTCTGACACTGGAAACCATTACTGTAAATATGCCAACCTTTTCTAGAGACGTAAACTAGTTACCTCCAACTGGATTAAAGATGTCTTCATGGACACTAAATTGACCATATTCCTTTTCTCTGTGTCACTGGCAGGCACACAATTAAAGCAGGGCTTCTCTGTGGAACATATTCTCTAATGAGTAGCTCATTGCCCCTGACATTGAGAATTTGGGTGGGTGTGTGTTGAGCAGTTTTCATAAATAGCCAGAGTTGGCTTTAATTGTTCATAGTTGCTGATCAAAGGAGCAGAAACAAGGTTCATTACAAACTTTAAGCAAATCACCTCAACTGGCTCTTTTCAACGTGAAGGAGCAGCGGCTCTACTCCAAGCTCCTCTCGGATGACTGAGCTTCTCACCCTATCTCTAAGGGAGACGCCAGCCACCCTCCTGAGTAAACCCATTTTGGCCGCTTGTACCCTTGATTTCGTTTTTACAGTCATGACCCAGCCTTCATGGCCATAGGAGAGGGTAGGAACGAACACTGACCGGTAGAAGGACTTTGCCTTCTGGCTCAGCTCTCTTTTCATCACAACAATGCGATAAATGGAACGTAATACTGCACCCGCTGCGCCGATCGCCGACCAATCTCCCGGTCCATGATCCCCTCACTCGCGAACAAGACACTTAGGGTAAGGACTCCTCCCCTACCTGAAGAAGGCACTCAATCGGTTTGCTGCTGAGAACCATGGCCTCAGATTTAGAGGTGCTCATCCTCATCCCAGCCGCTTCACACTCAGCTGCGAACCAATCCAGTGAGTGCTGAAGGTCACAGGCAGTGATGGGAAGTAACAAAGTACAAATACTTCGTTACTGTACTCAAGTAGATTTTTCAGATCTTTTTACTTTACTGCACGGCACACGGAGAAAAAAGTGAGAGAAAAGAAAAAGGAAACTAGCTGTCTGGAGGATAATCAGTTGAGATTGTGTGCGTCTTTGAGAACTGTAAGTCATATAACTGATGTTGTCATTTCATTTAAGCCTGTTGTATTGATCTATAATTCTGGCAAATTTAAAAGTTAGCTTGTTTGTGTTCTTCACCTGTTAGCTAGATTGCACCTGGCTGTTGATTTGATATAATAGCGATTGTTGAATGCCCTTGCTCGTTAAGATAATGTAATTAATAGTGGGTTTATTATTTACTAGCATACTGTATATGATTCCTATGCATTTTGTATAGTAGTATTACAATGTTATTTCTTTTATTACCACACAAACAGCCATAGCAGAGCTCCCCCTGCCCATGTTTATACTGTTGCTTGATTGTAATAAAGCATCAACAGAGAGAACTTGTCTCCATCCGTGGTTTAACAGACGCACCTAGGGCCAAGTTGGAAACCAGAATCGGCTTTAAATACAGTCCTAATCTAGTCCTCACTAAGTTTAAAATAATTTCACTGGAGTTAGTTATTTTTGCGTCATCGATACCAAATTGAATCTAATTGGATGGGATTATATACAGACTTCTCACAAAATCACACTTATGAGTAGCATATCTTGCTACTCAGTCAAAATCTTATTAGCCTGGAGTCCCAGTCTCTGTCACAAAAAATAAGCTTTATGTTTTAGGCCTTTTGGCAGACAGCTATTTAAAATGTAGCCAATGGCATGTAAAGAGCCTTTTTCTCAATGTCCACTGTAGTTTCTCAACGTGCTCTCTAGTAACATCTGTCTGGTCCAGGTAGCTTTGTCATTTGCAAGGTTACTTTTATACTTTAAGTACATTTCCAAGCCTGTACTTTGTTAGTTTTACTTGAGTAAAGAAGTTAAATCAGTACTTCCACTTTTACCACAGTATTTTTTTTTTTTAACACAAGTATCTGTACTTCTACTTGAGTACGGGAAGTGAGTACTTTTGCCATCTCTGGTCAAAGGCAAATGATGCCATCAGGACCCCATCATCTTCAAAAGCAGCGACGAGATCCTCAGCTCACCGAAACTGTAACCCCTCCCCACCCCGACTACGCCTCGATATCCTGTCCATAAATGCTACAAACAGGATTGGTGACAAACCGCAGCCCTGGCTGAGATTAACCTTCACCTGAAACGAGTTCGACTTACTGCCGTGAACTTGGACACAGCTCTCACTTTGGTCATACAGAGATTGGATGGCCCTAAGAAGGGACCCCCTCACCTCATACTCTTGCAGCACCTCCCACAGTATCTCTTTGGGGACCTGGTCATACGCCTTCTCCAGATCCACAAAATGCATGTAGACTGGCTGGGCATACTCCCCGGCTCCCTCCAGGATCCTTGCGTGAGTGAAGATCTGATCCGTTGTTCCACGAACTGGATGGAATCCGCATTGTTCCTCTTCAATCCATGGTTTGACTATTGGCCGAACCCTTGGAGTAGACTTTACCAGGGAGGCTGAGAAGTGTCATATCCCTGTAATTGGCACACACCCTCTGGTCCCCCTTTTTGAAGAGGGGAACCACCACCACCCCAGTCTGCCACTCCCTAGGCACTGTCCCAGACTTCCATGTAATGTTAAAGAGGTGTGTCAACCAAGACAGCCCCTCCGCACCCAGAGCTTTCAGCATTTCTGGATGGATCTAATCAATCCCTGGGGCTCTGCCACTGTGGAGTTGTTTAACTACCACAGCGACTGGAATAGCAATATTGTAGGTACATATTTCTATATTGGTTTGTCAAAATGTATTGAATTGCCTGAATATTTGAGTGGAACTTTGACAAAAACCGAATCTTAAGCATAAAGTCAGTTCCAAAACAAGCCCTTAACAGATTTTAGATGAGAGAATTGGAAGAAAATACTTTTTTTCGTACACTTAACTAATGTATAAAATGCTGCATGCCAAACCTGTTGTACAACAAAGCACAGACATGCATGAATGGATTCAGCAAGGACCTTGATCTTGTACAGTAATCATGCATGCATCATTAGCAGCAAGCCAGATACTGGTGGGTGGTAGATGACAGTGGAGTGTAGCTTATTGTCTTCACTTAGCTCCATCAGAAGAAAGCAAGCAAGCAAATCTAGACACTGTCAGGAGGTCCACCTCTCAGATCATTAGGATACCTCTGCTAGAGTAAAAGCCAATGTCATATAGGACTAAATTATTTTTGCCATGACAAGAGTTGTCAAGGTTTCAACATGGCTCTTTTTTTTCTCTAAAACTTAAGGGTAAGTTGATGACGTTATTTCATTACTTTGGCTTTCACAACACAACGGTCGTTAATGACTTGGTACCATCTGGTAATAGGCCTCCAAACCTTTTTGTAGGATTTAAGGTCTGCAGCTGTGTATGGGCTCGGCGAGAAAGCAGGTAGTTGAGTAGCTATATCAGAATATACTGAACTGAAGTAAGAATCACCAGGTCTTAATGGATCTAAGAAGAGGGATCCGATTGTAGGGATCTGCACCACCAATAAACTGTAATTTCTCGAATTATCACGCCTTTTCTTGTGGTCCGAGCTCTTCCCTATATGGCTTTGCATCTTGGATGCCTGTCTGTTGTTTAGACATGGCTACATTCACTTAAAGTATCCAAAGTGCTCAATACTCCACTGTACGCCACTCAGTTGTTTACCCTCTATAGTGTATTAATGCGTTGGCATGCCCCCAGTTTGAGAAACTGACTGGAGTACCATCGAGGAATCTATATTTTCACAGCTTTACCTTGTCCACAGACAGCCATTTCCTTTCCATGGAAGTTTCCCCTCTCCCTCTTTCAGGCCGGTCAGGCTTCCTCTGCAAAAGTTCTTCTCTATACTTTTTCATAAAGGTATCCTCTTGTCTCCACAGCATTTCATCGTTGCCATCATTTGATAGGTGGTACAATGATTATGGATAAATCCATCAAATGACCACGTCAAAATATCCCAACAATTCCTTTTTAGTCTCTTAATGTAAAATACAAAGCTAATATATAAAAACATGAGCTATTGTGTAAACCCCTTATTTTCTTGCAGTGTTATTCACAATTATGCATGATATTTTGAGGTTTGAATCAGGATTTGTTTTATGTATCAAACATTTTCAACACGTATGACCTAATTTCATTTATTGAAATAAGGGATCTATTATTAAAAATCCAATCCAAGTTACTTTTCCAATGCACTTGTCAAACACTTCTCCAATCTGTGTCTTGGTTACACAAAGATGTGATGCAAATCACCTTAAGCTGTCAAAATATAATGTATAGCCATCTGATCGGGTTGATGGCTTATCCCTGTACTCTTGATCATGACCCTCCAGCGCTGTCCCCACAGGAGTTCCCATAGACTCTACAGTTCAGTGGCCAGGCCTTGTTCATTGACTCGTGTCCTCTGCCATGCTGACACAAACTGGAGGCACAGGAGATGTCATAACATGTCACATGGTACTGCATTTCAGAAATGGTGAGTCAAGGGGAGCATAGATTGTCTGTAGCCTACTGCACCAGACTGGTACATGGGGAAACCGAAGATTGAGGTGAAGGGGAAAAAAAATGTCAGTGGATAAAAAGAGCATACCTGTACAGATAATGTATATACAGTATGTATGGATAGACAGACGGATGGATAAATCATCCCTCTCCCAAATGTGGCTTTCCTGACCTACTATGGGCAAATCATGAAAAATGAAACCTGACCACTGCCGTAAACCTCCTATGAAGCGAGACGGACCAACAGAAAAAGGGTGCAGGTCATAGAAATAAAATGAAGAGAGAGGCCATTTAAATAAACATAGCAGAATGGTCAACGCAGCAGCCATTTTTCTGTATCATTGCCATGTTAACGTATAAACTTCTGATGAGCCAACTTCTGGAAAGTCATTTTGCAGTAACTGACAAACCAGCAGTGGAGTAGTAACGTTAGGAAGCAGTGAGCCAACTGCCAAATGAGTCACGTTAACTTCATGCTTCATCCACACAAAGCACGTTGCTATTGCCACAAGTGGCGGCTTGTTTTTTGTGAACAATGTGGCGAGAGGGTTACGTTAAGGTGGAGTTAACTTGAACGTTTGCCAACTAACACCTGCTCGCTGGTTTCGCCATGCTTTGCTGCATTGGTTACAGAAAATGAGCTGAACAGCGGGCAGGGTCTAAAGTTAGCAGTCCGCTGACCCACTGCCACTGGGTCTAACTGTCCCTGCAACTCTGTAGAACTAGTGCAGGAGAATCCAATATAATATCTCTAAGGGGATGTATTGATCCCATGGTTGGTTTATTTTTGTGACATTTACTAAATCCTTACGGAATAGTGCCCTTAAGACAATACTCTAAATCAGGGCAGTATCCTGGGAATTTTACACTGGGGCTATATGACAAGTTCTTCAATTTTGAATAATTTGCAAATAACAATAAATGTACAAGTTTCATTTTATAATGTGTGGAAATTTGTGAGGGGTATTTTTCTGTTTGGGTTTTCTATCTGTGGTATTTTCATTCTTTTAGGAAAGACGGACAGAAATGCATAAACAAAGTCGAAAGGAGTAGGAAAATAGTAAATAGTCATGTTAATTTGATTTATGGTACACAGTGAGACAATTTATTTATTTATTTTTATTCCCCCTCCTTCAAAACCAAATTCTGCCTGACGGAAATGTATTATATATATTGGCTAATGAGCAAATCATTTCACTGAGGGAGTTTATGTAGAGGATTTAATTAAAGACTCATGAATAAAAGGCGTGGATAAACAGTACCGCACTCAAAAGTCAGCAAATGGAAAAACGCCAGAAAGAAATCCCACATGGCCCAAAAGAACTCATTAGGAAAACAGAAACAGATTGTTATATGGAAACAAGAATAAGCAGTGGACAAGGTCAGTCCACTGGCTTACTTTGGATCAACACTTGGAGCCAGTTTTGACTTCTGGCACCTTTCACCACCTTCACACAAAGTCCATTACCTGTCTTCCTCAACTTCTGCCCATCCATCTGCATGACTAACCAGCTCTGTTGTTTAGACCCTGTCTCTTGTTACAGTATCTAAGCACAGAATGAAAAAGCATCCATGTGCAGGAACGTTTTTCTCCACATTCCTGCCAATTCCCACTGCCTTGAGACCTTTTTGAACTACACCTTCCAAATGAAAACACAAAATACAAGGTTGATTTTGGGAGAGGTTTTCTATATTCTATAAGCTTCCCTTAAGAATAAAATTCAGGTTTAGGTGAAAGCAGTGAGAAATGAAAGACTCATGTAGCTAAATGTGTTACAAACTTCTAAATAAAAACTGAGGTAAACACTGCATTTTAATACATGCCATTTCAACTTAGACAGCTCATCAGGATGAGTGGCAAGTGTTGGGAGGTTAACTTCAGCAATTCAAGGGGAGCAGAGCAAGACCGTCATGCTTCCTGCCCCAAAGTGGATCTTTCAATACATTTTATTAAAAACAAAATTGAGTCCCGAACAAGTCACTAAATATTCTTTTGGCCCTAACAAAGGGTTGTTTTGTACCAAATGAAAAAAGGTGTGCATTAACAGTTGCTAAGTTTCCATCCCCTTGTCAATCGAATTATCTGAAGTTCGGTAAAAAAACTCATGCGTATAAAGCTGGTGAAAGTGTTTTTCCATCCAACGGCTTTGAAGCGAATGAAAACCTGTGCATACTGACGTCACACGCTGTGTTGAGATCAAATTGGTATATTGAATTGATTTTAGCTATTTTAAAGTGTTTCCTTTCATTTTCTCACTGAATCACACAACATTTAAGCACACTTTTGTGAACAAAGTTTTTCTAGAAAAAAAATGGATCGCGCCGTCTACCAGCAAATTATCAAAATTGGACAAGTTGTAGTGCTTATGTGCTAGCTGATAGCTACATCAAGCTATAATAAGAAAACAACGCTATCAACACATCACTATGCCGATGCAACTTGCCTTTAATTTTCCCTCCGGCTCCGCTGCCAGACAATTCTTTTGTTGAGACATGTCTCGCTGTTTGAGCACCTTCCATTTACTCCTGAGGACGTCCTACGGTTTGTCTTAACCTTTGTTGACCATTTTCTTCGAGTTTCTGATAAATTAAATTCAACATTCTCTCGTCTTCTCGTCCGTCCACTTTCATCTGTCTTTGACGCCCACCATGTGTGTAAACAGAGTGAAAATATTAGGTGGAAATTAACTAAAACTTTGTTTTGTGGTGTGTTGCAACCATAAAATTACCTAAAACTTAATCGCAATTCATTACTTACTGGCAAATTACGTTTCCATCAGCTTTTATCGCATAAGCTGTATAACTCTCAACATAAAATCAGAGTCCAAACGTATTTACTTTTAGTCGATATTCATGAAATTCTATCAAAGTTTACGGCATTTTTCATTCAATATCACTTAATTCGGAAAAAAACGTGTGGATGGAAACCTAGCTAGTGATCAGCTTTCAAATTTTCTTCATGTCATTCAAGTTTCATCATGTCTTGGCGTTCACCTTGACCTGGAAAAAAATCTATGTATTCTGCAGTTAATCAGGACCTGATTCATGTGCCCATTTTATGGGATAACTTTCTGTCTCTTTATCAGCTGTATCGGCTATGTTTACTTCTCTCTTGCCTGCTCAGAAAGTACCTACTGTCCTCTTGACAAAAATAGGCTGTATCTGTTTGGCAAGGAGAGCAAGTAAGAAAAAGAGAAGAAATGAAAGGATATACAAGAGATGAGAGGGCAATATGACTGAAAAGAACATCAAGATGGTACATGCATGTTGAGGCTGCTGTGGCTGCTAATTACCTTTTGATGCCTCATTAAGCATAGCTGAGAGGGTGTCGGGGCTTCAGCATATGGGAATCAGGAGTGGAAACCACTCTAGCTCTCAGTTGAGTCATGAGCAAGACATACTGTAGCAGCCTCCTTGACACTGTTATTCCTCGGGTCATGGCCAATCAGCCAGCGCCCAGCCTCGCTCCTTGGTCTGCACACTTTGCTTAAGAAGGAACTCCAGTCCATTAAGCTCGTCCTGTCCATTCATGTCCAGTGCTAAAAGCTTACCTTGGTGACCCATGCCGACCATTAAGCTGTAGACTATACTAACTCCTATGGATATTTACTGCCATGGCACAGCATTAAACCTAAATTGTGTTGTATACATATGCTATACCATCACCGCCTGCCTAGATAACTCATATAAGGGCAGCTGAGTAGCTGGAGGATTAAGACCTTGGTCCACAATATGGTATGCTAGATATAAGTAGATGACGTATGTTAATAATAATTTTTATTTGCCACAACTGACTACCAATCCTGATTTTTGTTTTGTCTCTCTGGAAGTGGATTTAAAAATATGTATTGTATATGCACCACTACACCCAACTACATAATGTGCATTTTATTAATGTTTTGAATTTTAAGCAGATCTTGATAACTTAACTATCTTAACACTACTGCTGCTAACTGTGAGATCAGAGTAGGCAAAGACCAAATCCTGTGGTTGCTTCCAGACTAGTCTCGCATTGCCAGACCTTATGTTGCAGGATAGATGAAATGAACATTTTGGTTTGTTTGCATTTCTTAATCTAATCATAATTGTCTTGGGCGGCGCCAAACTGCAACAATTGTTCAGACTCTAGCTGCGCTTCAATAGTGGTTCAGCATGCCCTCGTTCACTTCCCCTAAGCACTTGCCCTCAGGGGAATCCCTGCCGCTATCGTAAGTGTTGTTCAAATTGTCTGAAAAACTGAAGTGAACTAGGTGAGATCGACCCTCAGAGGGCTCCTGTTGCTGACAACCAGAGAAGATTAACAAATACATTTCAACTATTTAGTTTCCTCAGTTATCTTGATATTTTACTGAAACTTACAGTATAATACAACTAATGTCAATTACTATTTACTTTGTTTAATTTACTAAATAGTTGTATGTGTGATTTCTTTCCATTTCTATTTCCAACATTTTCTGTAAATACATTCTAAAAATTCTGTAATAGCGAGATGTAAGCATTAATATGATCTGAAACTCATGCAGCTGATTACCAAGCCTCATTGAAATGAGTGAAGGTATTTATGTGTAAAAAGCAGTAATGCTTGTTTATAAATTTGTATTGTGCTTTTCATACAAGAAATAGGCCTACTGTGCAATAAGGAAATTGCATGACATAAGCAGACATAGAACAAACATAAAAACGGTGATAGAATGTGATAGTTAATTAAAAAAATTAAAGGTGGGTAATAAAACACACCAAAGCTAAAGCGTGATTTATGGTTGTGTGGATGCTCCATGCAGAGCTTTCACCGTAGCCTGTGTAAGTGCCCTAAAGTTTATACTTGTATGGCGATCTCCTTTTTTTAAGAAAATAGCAGGGCATTTGGACAGCCATTAGCTTAGGTGCAAGTAGCGACTCTAGAGCATTGCCGCTCAGGGGAGAAACAAAGTGACTCCCCTGTGCTTTCTGACCACAGTGGGAAATCTGTAGCAGGAAAATAACACTCTCCTTGATTTCATGTTAATGGAGAAGGAGAACCAGAGAATGCAACGCTACCAAACCACCTCCAGTTACATTTTTGGGAGGTGCACGTCAAGCTACAATGTAGGGTCCAGTGTTGGTTTGTGTCCCCACGTACCTAGGGTTAACAAGGTCAGGTGTTTTCCATTTCACTCCCCCGCTCTTGCCCCTCTCACTTTCCCTCTGCTCTCTAAGTGGCCTCTGTGAGACGTCTGTTCTGACATCATACCAAGGGCTGAGGAGAAGTGAAGCAGGGCATGTTGAAAAACTAATGAAATTCAGTCCCAGTTTTTTTTTTAAGCTGTCCATGGATTTGGCTTGATAAAGGTCAAACTACTCCACTGTAAGCTAAGCATTATTGTACTGTGCTGTTACTTTTCAAGTCCAAACTCTAAACATTCACATATACAGTACACATCATGAAGTCCTGCCTAACAAACTAATGCAATGCAGCCCGCAAGGAAAGTGTAAAAGGATCATTCTAGCACAAATAGAAACACCGATGTGTTGAGTTTTTACCAAAGGTCACCATGCGAGCAACATTTCCTTTGACCTACAGTAGCAGAGTGCACAAGTGTAGGTCGGAGTGTAAATGAGCAAAATGCTTGCCATAGGATTTTAGCCAGTTGAAACTTGATAAGTATGTCAGGTTGAAATTCTTTTAATTCTGTATTGTGTTCCTCTACATAAAGAGTTTTTAAATGAATATTAATGCTTAGTTGTGTCTGGGAACCCACACACCAACACATTTTGTGTTGTAGGCTAAAGGCATTTTATACAAACATGTACTAGGTTCTCCAGTTAGTGTCATGATCAAGACACTGGTTAGATCTGGAGTTGGTCCCTGGGTGCTGTAAATTGCTGCCCACTGCTCCCTTGAGGGATGGGTTAAATGCTGAGAAAGTACCTTTGCCTTTTTTTTTTTTTTAATTTGTTTTGTCTTTTTTCATGCAATCAATTCATACATAAATCTATTTCTTGAAATTGTTTGTCATGAGGACTTGCACACAACATTTTGCACTCTATTGCCGTAACTCACAGTATAGAATGTTCTCTACATTTTCATGCATTCATAATCACATTCATGCATTCAAAATTTCACTTACCAGTGTCTTAGGGTTACATTAGTTTGGTCTATTGGGCACTTTGGATTACGTCACCACATGCTGACAATGACATTTGATCATCACATTAAACACCTACTAATCTTCCTTCACCAATACCAGCTGTGGAAATGCCCACATGCTGTGCTTTTACTTAAATCTTAATCCAGCGCTTACATTTGAATACTTAGTTACAATTTCAAAGATCTTTTTCCTTCTCTATGGCAGCTACTAATAATACAGTAAGTGATAATTGCAGGTGTTTTTTGGATCTTGTTTTCCAGAGATTATTTGTGACAACCACGTAGTAACAGTAATCAAAGCCATCAGCCAGGAACCATGTTTCACTTCTCAACATACAACAACTTTCCCTCACTTCCGTTGTCGCTTATGTATTTGTGTTGGGGCTTTTGCGTTTGTGTTGAACTGTCTTGGTCACTGTAGATATGTCAGGAAATAATACAAAGCATTCTATCGCTGACTCTTCACTGTTGCTTACAAATTAATATATCAATAAATCCTTGGCAGCAATTTGTCAACTTTTTTGACTTTCAGTTTTAACATCTTTGACTCATAGTGTGGCATTTTATTAGATTCAATTATCTTGAAAGGACAAAATGCCACATTTCTACTTTTACAATTTAAATAATTTCCAGTACTCAAAAATAACACCTTTCTGACAAGATCAACAACAAAAAGGTATCTTATTTGTTAAAGGCCTGTGGCATGGGATGGTATTATATTGAACACAGATGTTTTCTTTTCAGAGTGTTTCAGTCTTGGTATATTCCCGCCACACAAACCTCCTTAATAACAACATAAAAAATAATAATCACAGCACAATTTCAAAGTGCCTGTAATTAAGTTTATTTTATCTGTCCACCATTACAGTGTAAAATTAAGTCAGTCGATCACACTTGGTATCCACTTATTCACAAATAATTGTATGACTTTTTGTAGGTGAAGCACAGATGGAGTGTTAGTGAAGTTTAAGGGGACACAAATAGGTTGGTTTTACATTCAGATGAAACATTGCAATATTTCTGTACTGCTTGCTATGGTGCTTCACTCTAAAATCTTTTCCAGCTCTGACACCTGGCCTTTAGAAATGTTATTTACGGGTGCTGTGGTTACTGAGTCAGAGAGGAGTTTCCAAATGAGGAAGTAAAGTAGGCACAAGACCCATGTGTTCACCTGTATTCAGGTAATGCTATATTACTTCATCTAAAGTGCAACAAGCTTTACAAAGCTTGGACCGCTACAATCTGTGTGATGTGAAAATTCCCAAAATCCAGAGATAATGTATACTAAGATAATTTGAATATTAGCTGATTGCCTATCTTAAATTAGCTTTCTAATCAATATTCTGCACACATTATGTACCTGGGACAAACCTTTGGTACAGGCATGATTTAAACCACTGCCTTTTTAATTCCAACTGCTGTTTAAGCCTGCTTCTGATTCTGAAGAGAGGCTTACTCCCTTGGTTTTTCTGGTCACCACCATCTTGCAAATTTCATATCTATGTATGCAGATTTTGAAATTATAGATAAAAGATTCATAGTAAAATATTGGTAAACCTCCTAATCTAAATTTTAGATTATATATGTAAACTCTGTGTACACAAACAATGTTCACAATGCTCAAGTTCATGTGTAGAGCCCCTGGTGATACTTCAAGCAGAGTTTCATGTGTCGAGCCTTCTTACTGTTTTAAAAATAACGATTCTGATGTGATCATAGTAGTGACCCTAACACTCCCATTCAAAAGGCCATTTGACCAAAGCGAAAATTTGGTAAATCTTCTAAAAGCATAATTCCTAATTATGCTTTCAAATTAAGGTTTTACTCGGATACATTCACAAAAAGACCGTAGGTTGTACTTTGGTGAGAGTTACACTTTAAGGACAGACAGACATTATGTATTACTATGAATGAATATTCTTTCAAGTTTAACATATACAGACTTGCAGACCCATCCCACAGAAGATATTATGTATCAGCAAGATGAAAACTAAATGCGTAAGGCAGTCCTTTTGTTTTTGTTTTAGTCAAATGAAAAAAAATAGACTTAAAGAAGCAAGTGAAAGAAACTTCTTATGCAAACCCTAATCTAAAATAAATTTCTCCTTTAGGCTGAGAAAACCCCTCAGAAATTAAATTTCACCATTTAAATGCTCCATCCGAATGCTTGTCAGGGCAAGTGTAAGCCTGTGATTCTCCCTTATGCCGCTGACTCTCGAACACTGAGAGGGTCGTCAGATGATGCAAAGAGAACCCTCATAAAGGGTAAGCATTAGTGGCAGGGGAATAGAGAGCAAGCGAGAGAAAAGACAGCAAGAGGAAGAGAACAAACTCGTCATTGAGGTTAAGAGAAAAGAGCAATTCAGTTTGACAGGGTGTGGCGCTGGCAAAAAAGAACCCGAGGCTGAGAAGCACTTCAAAGCATGATTGGTAACCGATTCCCTTGACTTCTCCCCTGCAAATAAAGTATAATGTAACCATTTCTGCAAGCCCCACTGAAAAAGAATCTGCGCTGCGTACTCGGTGTAGCCAAGCCAGAGAGGACAGTTTCCTGCAAACTAAACAAAGCTGTGCATTATTCCCATTGACATTTTAAGATAATTGTACCAGAGCACAGCTTAGTTTGACAAATGACAGGAGCATCAGTGTGTTAAATCATCTTTTTTTCTCATAAGTGTTCATTGATAGCGGACTGTATCTACTGTTGCTGCTTTAGAGCCCTTTAGGCTGAAGATAATTTGAATCAGCTGTCTGATTAGTAGGACCTTGGGAACTGTCTCCATTTCACAGGCTAACTGACTGCAGCTAAAGATTGGTATTAAGTTTCGTCAACACTGAGCGAGTCTAGAATATGTTAATTAACTCATTGATTGAGTCGGTTCATTTTAAAAACAGAAGTTGAGGTCTCTGGTGTGGGAAGACAAAATGCAAAAAGAGGATAAAAAACACTGCTGTGCATATAAATGGCTACATCAGTAGCTTCTGTAATCCATATTCCTTAATACCAAGGACACACATTTTATATCTGTTCCTCATTGTGGCCGTACATGAAAAATAGACCAACCAAGTTTTTTTCCATTGATACTCTTGCATTAATTACTGAATATACTGAACTCATTTAAGAAATTGGGTTATACTTGTAGCACTTTTACTTTTGGCCCCATTGCTTGCTCATGCAACCATAAGGACAGCCACTGATAGTCACCATTCATGTTTTGAACATTGAACATATATATACACTGAACAAAATTATACTTGTTTATGCCCCCAGTTTTGAGGAGCTGAATTCAGAGCTAAGGCTTTTTCTAAGCACACAAAAGGCTTATTTCTCAGTCAGTATCTGGTGTTATGGTTAGTCTGTCTGTCTGTCTCTGACTGTAGTTTGTCATAACCAATTTAAGTGGGCAGATGCTCACATTCAATGGCATCTGGTACTTTGGAGAGGTGCCCCAATACAGTAAAACTGTACATTATAGAGTGGCCTTTTATTGTTGCCAGTACACCTGTGTAATAATCATGCTGTCTAATCAGAATTTTGATATGCCACACCTGTGAGGTAGATGTATTATCTCGGCAAGTGCCCACTAACACAGATTTAGACCGATTTGTGAAAAATATTGGAGAGAAATAAGCCTTTTGTGTACATAGAAACATTCGTAGATCTTTAAGTTCAGCTCATGACAAATGAAGGCAAAAACAAGTGTTCAATTTTATTTATAGTATCAATTCATAACAAGTGTTATCTCGTGACACTTTACAGATAGAGTAGGTCTAGACCACACTCCATAATTTACAAGGACCCAACAGTTCTTGTAGTTTCCTCCAGAGCAAGCAACAGTGCGACAGTGGCGAGGACAAACTTCCTTTTAGGCAGAAACCTCGGACAGACCCAGACTCTTGGTAGGCGGTGTCTGACGACCGGTTGGGGTTAGAATGAAGAGTGGCAATAACAGTCACAAAAAATAGTAGTTTGTAGTAGTTCATGTCATAGCAGGGCACTGTGCAGCATTACAAGGCACAGCAGAGCGTAGCAGGATGAACATGGCATCGCAGAACGTGTAGCGGGACCATGGCGACAGCTGCTACCATGATTTTGGAGCCTCCCTGATTCAAGGAAACATTGCGTTTATAATTTTGTTCAGTATATTTGGACTCCATTTTAGTCAAAGACCTAGGCATTCACTTTGTCTCAGGTATGTCATGAATGTGTGAAGCATGCCATTTATTTTCTGTCAACAGGATGCATATTTTTTTATCAGTCTGCTACTCTTTTCTCTATCCTTGGATTGGCACACTGTGGGAAATGAAATGGGCTTCTACGTTGAGCAAGAGGTAATTGAAAAGTACAGAAAACAAATCTTTTCAATCAGATTCTGAAGGCTTTGTCCTCTCTTGCTGTGCAGGCAATGTGCCCATTGCAAAACAAAGCTTTTGCATCAGATAACAGCACTAATGTTTAGGAGAAATCACCAAAGACAACCTTTGTAGGATACTCACATGGCTTATTTGGCTTGTTTGTTTTCTTGTATAAAAAAATAATATGCATAGCACGTGCAACTCAAATCCAGCATTCATACTGTAGACTACACACTTTTGCGGAGGTCATTTATCACCACAAAATTGAACCCTAAACTCCCTGTGTGCACATCCTAGCCATAATGAAGGCTTCTCAGATATATCAAAATTGCTCAAGGTCACCATAACACTTAATGCAAACACAAACCATACACAAAACGACAAACACAGTTGCATATTTATTTTTTTGCTGTGATTTCACCAGCTTTAACATATGCTCCTAACGGGGTGTTACACTTAATTAATTAAATATTGTACAGCTGAGACACGTTTGTGTCTGAGAGTTTCTTTTTCTCTAAATAATTAAACTAGACAGAAAATGTAAAGTAGTTGCTTAATGCATAAGATGTGACTACTGCTATGTTATTCTAGCTTGTCCAATTCCATAGCTCAGCTGTCAGCACTGCCAGAATGTGAGACCGTGAGTATGTGTATGTACTGTACATGACTTTGGCATATATAAGTCAGATGCAATCATACCCCAAAGTGTATACCAAAAGTGTGTTTGTGTCTTTCGAAGAAAGTGAGCTGAACGTAGATGAATTTAATTTCCATTTAGCACAAATGCTACACTCTAATTCAGCATATATTTTTTAAACGTTTACCATCAGAATGTTCAGCTATAAGATTTGTAGTTTTACACAATGTAAAACATACACCAATTAGTTTTTTAGCGTCAAACTAAATAAATAAATACACATTTCTAAATCTCTTTTCACACTAATGACCTTAAAGCTGGTGACATGGTAGCGCCACCTTTAACAGGATGGTAATGTAAATTTTAAAATGAATGGGAAGGTATTGCATGGCAAAAATACACCAGGGCTGCGGTTGAATACTCAAATTTCCTTAAGAAGGTTCATAACGGAGAAATGTGAAATGACCCGGAAGTAGTTAAATTATGCATTGAAGTGATGTATCATTGTTTTCTTCAAAGATTTGCCATAATGATGAGTAAGGCTGTTTTTAGTAACTGTAAATGATTCCATGCGCTCAGTAATGTCATTGTAGCTCATATCATGGGATATGTAAATTAAAAACTGTGGTTATAAACTTCAGAGAGAAAACATAACTTAACTTTTAGCTTATGAAATAATCAATGTAGTGACACTGCTGACATCTGTCCTCGTGTAAATGCTCGCAGCAGACAGCTCTGCTTTGTTTACAGTTGTATTTTTGTCACGCACCCGCAACCATCTAACACTTATATCACAGAATATGTAACCTACAGTAGATTCGTAGGTCTAACGCGTTCTGCTTAATTGCAATTATTTTCACACAATCATCCTAATCAGGACAGGAGGGTGAGCTAAGCAACCAATAATGAAAAAACTATTTGCTGCACACCTTTCATACGAGAAACCGCCTAAAGCCCATGTGTTTTTATTATAATGAAATGACATGCAGTGGGTGCTTCACAAGAAATCACATAATTATTGCAAAAATGGTGAAGTAATATTTTCCACCGGGTTATCCACGTTTATTAAGCCTGCGTTAAGCCAATATGGTAGACTGGTAGCTGGAGAGATGCCAGTTCACCTCCTGGGCACTGCCAAGGTGCTCTTGAGCAAGGCACCGAACCCCCAACTGCTCGGGGCGCCTTTCCATGGGCAGCCCCCTCACTCTGACATCTGTCCATTGGTGCATGTATAGGTAACGAGCACGTGTGTAATTCAGGCCTGTGTGTAACAACAACAGAGTATAAATTGAAATTTCCCCTTGTGGGATTAATAAAGTATACATTATTATTATTATTATTATTATTATTATTATTATTATTATTATTATTATTATTATTATTATTATGAAACATCACATTTAGAACTGAGAAGTATCCGGATGTGCTGGCGGTCCCACGTCAATAACATCCGCCGTTGCACTGATTACAGCCAAGTGTAAGGGCAGTCGGATCCCCCTCCCACCGCAGTCCTTATCATAATTCCTTTTGAATTCTCCTTCACACCTTTTGTTGACCTCCATGACATTTACCTTCGAGGTTAAGGAATAGTGTTTAGGAGAAGGACTTAGGAGGTAATTGTTGGACTTTTCAACCGAAGCCAACCTTTGAAGTTATCTTTGACCATCTGGGAAGAAGCAGCCTGACGGCAGATGTCTGCAGTGCAGCACTAGCTCCATCTGTTGGAGCAGCAGAGCAAAGCCTCACTGTCTCAGTCGGAAAGGAAGTATGGTCTATTATGGTCTAGAGTAAGGGGCTGCCAAAAAACACTTCAGGGGCTATAGCTACTGGTACCTGTATCTTGTCATCATCCTTTTTTAATTCTGACTGGTGTCCAGAACCCCTGTGCAGCGGTTAGCACTGTCACACAGCAAGAGGGTTCTGGGTTTAAACCTGCTGGCCAGCCTTAGCCCTTCTTGCGTGTTCTTTCTCCAGGTTTTCACATTCCAAACACATACAGGTTGGATTAATTCTAAACTGCCCGTAGGTGTGAAATATGAGTGTGAATGACAGGCGACCTGTCCAGGGTTTAGTATTGGCATAACAAACGTAGTATACAGTCAGGTCCATAAACATTGACACAATTCTAATCTTTTTGGCTCTATACACCACCACAATGGATTTGAAATGAAACACAAAATGAGCTTTAACTGCAGACGTTCAGCTTTAATTTGAGGGGATTTACATCCAAATCAGGTGACCGGTGTAGGAATTACAACAATCTGTATATGTGCCTCCCATTTTTTAAGGGACCAAAAGTAATGGGACAGATTAACAATCATAAATCAAACTTTCACTTTTTAATACTTTGTTGCAAATCTTTTGCAGTCAATTACAGCCTGAAGTGTGGAACACATAGACGTCACCAGATGCTGGGTTTCATCGCTGGTGATGCTCTGCCAGGCCTCCACTGCAACTGGCTTCACTTCCTGCTTGTTCTTGGGGCATTTTTGGTTCAATTTTGTTTTCAGCAAGTGAAATGCATGCTCAATCGGAATCAGGTCAGGTGATTGACTTGGCCATTGCATAACATTCCACTTCTTTCCTTTAAAAAGCACTTTGGTTGCTTTTGCAGAATGCTTCGGGTCATTGTCCATCTGCACTGAAGCGCCGTCCAATGAGTTCTGACGCATTTGGCTGAATATGAGCAGATGATATTGCCCAAAACACTTCAGAATTTATCCTGCTGCTTTTGTCAGAAGTCACATCATCAAATACAAGAATAGCAGTTCCACTGGCAGCCATACATGCCCATGCCATGACACTACCATCACCATGCTTCACTGATGAGGTGGTATGCTTTGGATCATGAGTAATTCCTTTCCGTCTCATTTTCTTCTCTTCCCATTACTCTGGTACAAGTTGATCTTTGTCTCATCTGTCCACAGAATGTTGTTCCAGAACTGTGAAGGCTTTTTTTAGATGTTGTTTGGCAAACTCTAATCTGGCCTTCCTGTTCATTAGGCTCATCAGTGGTTTAAATCTTGTGGTGAACCCTCTGTATTCACTCTGGTAAAGTCTTCTCTTGATTATTGACTTTGACACACATACACTCCCCTCCTGGAGAGTGTTCTTGATCTGCCCAAGTGTTGTGAAAGGTGTTTTTTTTTTACCATGGAAAGAATTCTTCTGTCAGTAGAAATAAATATACAATAACTAGTTCAACCTGCCTCTTGCCTGGATAATTAAATCTTCCACACTATGCTGGCACATGCTTTTGGAATCCAACTATTCTATGTACTAAACTACTACCTATACGAATTGGTTTCATTGGCTATCATTCCTATATTTTTGTCCTATATGGCCTTTCTAAAGGAAGTTCTCTCATTAATATGGCAGTGACAATACTCAGTTCCAACTGCTGGAGGTGAATCAAAAGGCTTTATATTGAGCTCATGTCATATTTCCTAAGTGATTTTACAATATCACAATTCAGTATCTGTCAGCTCCAGTGGAAGAAGGCAAGGAGGGTAAATCCTCGCTCCGTGCATTTGATCTTCTCTTTATCTGAGCTTCTGGGGAGATGATCAAGGTCAGGCTTTTTATTAAGCTAAAGCTGCAGAGACACCTCCTCGACTGCACAGAGATGTAATAGATAGGGCAAGTGTTCCCATGTGCTTTTTATAGCTGATGATTTCATATTGATGTTCCCATAACCCCAATGCGCACTGGAGCTCATTTGAGCATGCATTGCATGAAAAGGCAAATTATCACAACAAGATGTTGAATAATAAATCTAGGGATCAAAGGTCAAGCTGCTCACTGTCACTTATGTATGTTGGCAGTGTGTAATCTGCATGTATTGCAACACTGACCTCTATCCCCCAACAACCCTCTTGTGTAAATGCATCATAATTGTTTTTGTTTTTTTAGGGGTTGGGGATGAAGGGGAATAAATGAGACTGTAAATGTGTTATATGTCCAGGCAATTGCATATGCATCACTATTTGATAACGTTGATACAAATTTTCAGTATACAGTATCTTAAGGTCCAGGTTCTTGATACTAAAAAAAAAAAAAGCTTCCATTTCTGCCAAACATGTAGCTCTGACAGTTTGAATACCCAACTGGCTGCTAAGGTGAGTGAACAACTTCCCAATAGTTTCCACCTCTGCTGCTGGCCTAAAAACATAGAAATTACTAAATTTGCACAACTTGCTCATATCAAGTGATGCCACACTGCTTAGGTTCACCCCTATGGAGCTGATTTTGTTCAACAGAAAACAGCTGATAGCAGATGCACTATACTATCTGTTGCCAGATAGATTGTATAATTCCTTGGAGGAGGGCTGCTTTTGGACCTTTTTTTAAGGATCACAGAACTGCTCAAACAGAATACACTTTTATGTTTGTAGGAATCTGAAACCTGTTTTGCTTGTTCCTATTCACTCAAGTCCATTGGTGGTTATAAGACAGAAGTATAGGCTCTGTGGTCGGCATGAAGCTGGACTCACTGGTGACGGTGGCAGAGAGGAGGACACTGGACAGCCACCTCCTGCACACCGTCATCAGCACCCAGAGGAGCCTGTTCAGTGGAAGGCTGCTCCTTCCCAAGTGTCGGACCAACAGACTCAAGGACTCCTTTGTCCCTCATGCCATCAGACTGTACAACTCCTCACTCAGGGGGATGAGGAAATAGGGCAGAGAGGACAATACATACATACATACATACATACATACATACATACATACATACATACATACATACATACATACATACTTGCACACCTGGACTTAAATTCACACCTGGTCACTTTAACACTGGACTCAACACTGACACTTTAATAATAATTTATGGTCTTTTATTTGTTTATTTGACAAATGTTCTTATTGTTGTTATGTTGTCTTTATACTGTCTTTTTTAATCTATTTGTTATTTCTTTTTACTTGCTAAAACTGCTGCTGGAACGTTCAATTTCCTCGCAGGAGTCATCCTAAAAGGATTAATAAAGAGAAGTCTAAGTCTAATCCTGTTCTTATTTAACCTGTTAGGTTTTTTTTCATTGATAGTGCGTATTGTACCTGTACAGGGACTACAAAATTAACCACAGTGGCTTGACTGGAATGTTCTGTTAAAGTACATTGAATACTGTAGGTAAAGATGATTGGGGGAGCCGTCTTCAGATAATTAATTATTATACTTATTTTCGCAACACACATTTCTCTCCTTAGGAATGCATTGCCTCAAGAGTTGTAATACTGCATTACTGTGGCCGATGTGATGCCTAGTTAATGAGGATTACAGCTTAGTTTCAGGGGATTACAAACTCACTGGTTTATTTTACATGCACGCAAATAAATATCCCACCTCAAATAGATAAAGAACAGAATTAGCCTGTTGGGAGGTGTGCATTTCTAATTAAACAGCACAAGTATAAAAACAAGGCAGCACACCTGTTTACACAAATTACAAATGTTCACTCAATGAAAACCAGCTAATGTGTTGATTCTTTTTCACTAATGATTATTCCAGAGTGAGACCTAAATGTATTTGCAACACTGCATCTACTAATTCACAGCAATACACAGATGTGTAAACACAGATTTACATTTTCTCCAGTGTTTTTTATTTTTTATTTTAAAGCACCTCCAGCAGCCAGTGTTTGAATATTTGAAGGTAGAATATGAAAGCGAGAGGAGTGTTTGGTAGATGCTTAATTGTAGGTATTCACAAAGAAGGTAGAAATGAAGTGCACTCAACTTGGGTTTTCAATTGGCGTGCATCAGAATCAGTAAATGTCAAATCAAATAAATGTAAAATTGGTAATAAAATAAGTAGTAAAAAGGTAGAGCCAGAGGTGTAGTGTGGAGAGAGTCAGGGCGGTTTCCAGGCCTTGTCCTTGGCAGTAGCAGCAACGTACCAGATGGTGATGGCGGATGTGAGGATGGACTCAATGATGGCTGTGTAGAAGTGCACCATCATTGTCTTTGGCAGGTTGAATTTCTTCAGCTGCCACAGGAAGTACATTCTCTGTTGTCCTTTCTTGATAAGGGAACTGATGTTCAGCTCTCATTTGAGGTCCTGGGAAATGATAGTTCCCAGGAAGAAGAAAGACTCCGGTGTCAGTTGTGGAGCCACAGAGGGTGATGGGGGGCAGGTGAGGCTAGGTTCTTCCACTTGAAGTCGACAACCATCTCAGCTGTCTTTAGAGCGTTGAGCTCAAGGTTGTTTTTGTTGCACCAGGTCACCAGGTGGTTAGCCTTGACAGACTGGTGACTGGAGGTGAAACTGTTGGTGTACAGGGAGAAGAGCAGAGGGGAAAGAACACAGCCCTGAGGGATCCGGTGCTGATGGTCTGTGAGTCTGAGATGTGTTCCCCCAGCTTCACATGCTACTTCCTGTCAGACAGGAAGTCAGTGATCCACAAAGGTGGAGTCAGGCACACCAAGCTGGGAGAGCTTCTCCTGAAGCAGAGTCGGGATGATTGTGTTGAAGGCAGAGTTGAAGTCCACAACAGGCATAGGGTCCTGTGGAGTCCAGGTGCCGGAGGATGTAGTGGAGGATAAAATTGACTGCATCATCTGCAGACCGATTGGCTCTGTAGGCAAACTGCAGGGGTCCAGGAGGGTGTCTGCTTTGAGGTGAGAAAGCACAAGGCACTCAAAGGACTCAGAGTTTTAGAGCAGAGTAATATTTATTTTCTACAAAGCAAAACTTGTGCACGACTCCTCATCTTTCTACGGCTGTTTCATCATTAATTACGAAAAAATTTAAAATAAGGATCCAGGCAAACTATTTTTTTTTTTGTGTTAATGCAGCCAGTGAACACATGTCTGCCAATGAAATGCGTTAAAGCAGATGAGGACATAACATTGCAGCTACTTTAAGTTTTAGTGAGTATGTTTTAAGTTTATGTGTTGAAAATAGGTCTTTATGTTTTAATTTAGAATAAATTGGTTTTATTAACAGGTCATTAACAGGTTATTTGGTTGCATATAAAAGTGGACCGTACATGATAATAAGCTCTGGTTACATTATCCTCAGACTTGTGGCAGACAGATATGCTGCTATACTGCAAGGCTTGTGGTTTTAAAGGATTGTGCACTGAAAACCACAAGACAGCTGGTGTTTCAAAATGTTTTTCTAATATCTCTGAACAGCTGAGAGTAGCAAGGGACTTTTTGTTCTCTTCAATGGCCACTAGATGACAGAGCCACTTTGTGGGCCGTACGCAGCCTAATTAGTCATTGTTGTCCTCTCCAGAAGGGACTGAGCGCCATTAACGTGAAGATGAATGACTGAGAGAGGGACACTAAAAGTCTCTAATGTGTAAGCTGATGCCTGTTCTGTGGACAGGTGACTCTTAATCAGACACAGAAATAAACCACTGGTCCACTGTATATGCTCAGTCCTTCAACCGGAGCAAAACAATATGCAGCCAGTAGATGGCATTACTGAATCACTCCTCACTGACTGAGTCACAAACGTGTAGGCCTACAAATACTAGTTTCAGTCATCTTAACATCTCTGTTCAAGATGTATCAGGTTCAACTTTGTAAGTGGCTGTAAAAGCCAATTAAAATTGTTTTGTTTTATGGAAATAAAATGTAAATCAGTAATTCCTCAAACATATTTTATGTAAAAAAAAAAAAAAGAAAAGGAAGGTTGTGTAAAATGAGGCTGTACAAAATGAAAGCAACAATTATTTTGCAATAAAAGTTCTGATAAATGTTACTACCATGATACTATAGGTTCATAGTGCTATGACAAAGGGGATACTTAATCCTCAGAGTGCTGACTGTTTTTAGAGCAGTCCATTTAGGTAAACATTGCCTCTGCTCTGAAACCTCAAATAGCCAAATATAGCCTTTGCCCTCATATTTATTAAGTCAATGTGAAAGACATTTTAAGAAGTTACTTTATTTTATATTTCTGTTTTTCATTTTTTTTTATTTTCATTTTTTTTTTAAAAACAGACACTTGATTAAATTATCACACCATCCTCTTCACGCATTGTATTGCTGCACGTCACCCTTGGAAATATTAAGTGACCACAAGACAGTATTTCAATAGGGTGAACTAAGGTTGTGCAATTTGTGAAGGGTTTCTGCTTAAAAGATTTTGTTCCCCACAGAACAAATCCTACATAGCACACAAACAAACATGATCTGGAGTGTTAAAAATAGAATAACTTACCAATTTACACAACAATGACACAATCACATCTTTTAACTTTAACCCAGGTCTTTTTTGCTTTTGCCAAAGTTTTACAAACATGAAGAAAAACGTTCTGAGGTTTAGCTCATTGCAGACAAGAAAACAGAGTGGCCTGACAGAGTTGGCACAGCGGGCCTTTGCCACAGTCCCCTCAGCATTTGGCAACGCTATCACGCCCAGCCCTCCCCTATTTGATCAGAGGCAAAGTTACCGACGCCACTATGTCGCATTCTGGAGATGACTGTACATAGGGAAGCTGTGATGTGCCACCTGGCCCCTGGACCCGTTGGTCAGGAACTCTCCCTGACCTCTCCATTAAAACTCGTTTGCCATTGAGATCCACGTCAGGGAGAGTCTCTAAGGACCACTTGCGTGCATTCTCCCCATGATGAAGACAGATTAAAGGGACATTGCCAACACCTATTGGTGAAGCTTGGCCTGCCTCTTCTTCTCAATAGGCACATGAAGCCGACTGGCTCCAAGAACTGCACAGTTGCAGATCAAAGATTGTCCATTTGGTCCGCAGCCAAAAGACCACTCTGTGCCTCCTCGCCCCATTACTAATATCCATAAGCTATAAAACAGCATGGTGTCTGATAGATGCAAAGCCAGAAAGATTTTGAAACAAATAATTGTTAAACTTGAGCAAAGAATTACTCAATTGTACATTACAAAATGCTGCTCCTCATTTTCCACGCTCTTTCATAAATGTTTCTGCATTAGAGTATAATGGATAAAATTAGTTTGAATTTCAAAAAACCCAATATATGTAATAAAATGATTTATTTATGATATCGGTCATCCACATAATAGTATCACACTTTTGGTTTGCCCACCCTATGACTACACTAGTCTAAAATGATTCACATTACACCAGATCTACATGCTTCAGATGACACACTATTCCTGGAAGACCGTCCCTAAGTAGTAGTAGTAATAAAGTCTACTTTATCTCTTCACCCCTATTTCTCGTCGGAATCCCAGTATTGTATAGAGTTGTAAGTGTAAAACAGGTGTTTGGTTTGTTTTCCACATTCATTCACCTAGCCTAGACCTCTTCTAGTCCCAGACACAGCATTTACACCCACAATAACATGTGCTAATAGACCTCACATGTAGTCTACACCGTGTTTGTCTGAGTGGTCCTCAGAAAAATGATAATATTTGTCCAAAGAGCTGAGAGTAGATGCTCAAAAGCCCCTGACACTTTGTCCAACTGGCTGGAAAGACACTGTCTCCACCTGTTGCAGGTCAGGGGCTAATGCTTTAAGGTCAAAGGTTGTTTCCACAAGGCTGGTTTGGAACTTGTGCTTTCTCTGGTTGTAACAGTTCCCACCCAAATGTGCTGAATGTTTGTATCAACAGTTAAGAACAATCTGTGAGATGTACTGATCTAGTTAGTTAATGGGCAACTTTATACTGTCTTAAAAAGGATAATGTATGCAGCACACTGCATTAACTCGTTTTTTGAAAGATGAAATTACTATATTGTTGGAGATAGATTATTTTTTATTTTAAAATGCTACATATTAAAATAGGTTTCCAAGATATAGTGTTGAGAAAAGTTTAATGTCATCACAGGCAACACCACCCGGTTTGCCATATAATTTAGTTGCAGTGTCCTTTGTGGGAAAAACTATGTGTGTTGGCAGCACAACATATATGGACCACATTAGCGCAAAAACAACTGTTCTGGGTACTGGGCTCCCAAAGTACTGGGCAATGTTCAACAGAGCAATGTAATGAGCAGATAACTAGGCCATCATATAACACATCCCCAAATACCATTGACTTGTAAGGCTCGTTTAAATGGTACCAGGGATGTATGCCACTTTTAGCCACATTTAACTAGGGATTGTATGCCCAAGAGGATTCAGAGGTATGACCAGAGGCTAATTAGGCTGAAAAACAATAGCTCCCTGATCACCATTCCATTGTGCTCCCCTGCATTGTGCAGCAGATCTGATTACAAACTTGTGATAAACAAGGACCTAAATTAGATGTGCAGTTGTTGCCATTGTCCCCGATTTCTGATACCCCTGCGTCCTTTGTACGCGGTATGTATGAGCCAAAGCGGACAAGCCTGAAAGGGACACTAGTCCCTGATGAAGTATGAATGTATGGTAACTGACAGAGGGAGAGCTGATACAGTTGCTTTGGTCTTTGCGGTCACCTTCTTCTGGCAGAGCCTAAGGTAATTAAGAACACGAATGCAGTCCAAGTAGTGGAATATTAATGTAGCTTTGATGGATGGAGTCAAAAGTGATTTCTTGTAGCAGAGCGTGGGTTGAAAGCCAGCTGGTCTTGGGTCAGAGAGCTTGATGGTGGGCAGATGCTTACAGACCCTGTTAGTCTCTGCTGATGGAGCACAATTGATTAATGCCCCCCAATTATGGAAACATTAAAAGCTAAGTTTTCCAAAGCAGAATTCAGTGTCACATAATGCACGTGGGGCATTTTGTGTATTCCCAGGCCAATAGAGGACAGGGCAGCTCAGTTTGCATGGAATCCACACTTGGCAAATTTCCACCACATTAACTGCCCGGTATGTGGAGTGTTGATTCTTAATGGTTCAGCATTTAGAAAAAGCAATGCAGTGGGCATTCAGATATAAAGATATCCATGTCAACAACATAGATTAATGGTAGACTTTTTATGATGACTTTGGAAAATGGTCATTTTAAAACTGGTAACATGCTTAAACTTATAAATGGAAACCACGGGGGGCTCGGGTGGGTCAGGTGGATCAGGACCTACCACATCTAAGGGTTGTCTCCCCCTAAAAAATATCATTAAAAACCACACTCTGGATTGGCAATGATGATGATGATGATGATGATGATGCAAACAGGGCAAAAAAAAAGTGGTGCATTTTAATTTAGAGACAACCCCCTACATTACCTCACAGTGGTTTGGTGCACTGCCTGTTATGCGTCATATACACATAGAAGCCTGTTCGGTGGAAGAGAACTATTTGTTCCATTTACCTAGGAAGCTGGAGCTGGGAAAGATGACACACCCGTGGCAAGTCAGATTTTTCATTGTGGGGTTAAGAGTTCCTAGGGAATGGAACTCTGACTGTTTGTGCATATGCACCAAACAAGAGTTTGGGAGTATTCTGCTTTTTTGGAAACCTTGAATGGAGTCCTGTGGGGACACACACAGAGTCAATGATGGAGATACTTGGAGAGGTGTGATTGGGAGGAGCAGCCCCCTTGATTTAATCTTTGAGTGGTTGTCTGTTGTTGGACTTCTGTGCTAGTCATGGATTGTCCATAACAAACCCCATGTTCAAACATAGGGATGCTCATAAGCCTTCTTGGTACCAGAGCACCCTAGGCCGAAGGTCAATGATTGATTTTTGTAATCGTTTCATCTGATCTGAGGCTGTATGTTTTGGACACTCGGGTGAAGAGAGGGGCGAAGCTGTCAACTGATAACCATCTGGTGGTGAGTTGGGTCAGGGGGTGGGGGAAGATTCTGGACAGACCTGGTAAACTCCAAATGGGTAGTGTGGGGGGCAATGATTTTGAGTAGACAATGTTCAAAATTTCTATCAATAAAGCTGTGGTGGGGAGCTGTGGTGTTAGGGTCTTATGTGCCTCAAAGGCGGTAACCCACACTGGTGGTTAGGGAAGCAGTCTGACTGATGGAGTCTTTCTGGGAATGTTATGGGCTGCAGCCTCTGCCGTGAAAGAGGCAAAGCAATGGGTGTGGGAGAAGTTTAGACAAGACATGGAGAAGGACTTTTGGTCAGCACTAAGGTGCTTCTGGACAACTATTTTCCACCTCAGGAGGGGGAAGCGGGGAACCATCCAAGCTGTGTACAGTAAGGATGGGACATTGTTGACCTCAACTAAGGAGCTAATAGGCGGAGGAAGGAGCACTTTGAGGAACTCCTAAATCTAGCTAATATGCCATCTATGGATGATGCAGAGCTGGAGGATGATGGGGGATTGTCGTCAAAAGAAAGTGGATGTTGAGGTGCTGTCTTGGTTGAAACACCTCTTCACCATTGCGTGGAGGTCTGAGACTGTGCCTAGGGAGTGGCAGACCGGGGTGGTGGTTCCACTCTTCAAAAAGGGGGACCAGAGAGTGTGTGCCAATTACAGGGGTGTCACACTTCTCAGCCTCCATGGTAAAATCTACTCCAAGGTGCTGGAAAGGAGGGTTCGGCCGATAGTCGAACCTTAGGTTGAAGAGGAACAATGCGGATTCCGTCCTGGTCGTGGAACAACAGATCAGATCTTCACTCTCGCAGGATACTGGAGGGAGCCTGGGAGTATGCCCAACCAGTCTACATGTGTTTTGTGGATCTGGAGAAGGTGTATGACCCGGTCCCCCGGGAGATACTGTGGGACGTGCTGCGGGAGTATGAGGTGAGAGGGTCCCTTCTTAGGGCCTACCAATCTCTGCATGACCAAAGCCAGAGCTGTGTTCGGGTTCTCAGCAGTAAGTTAGACTTGTTTTAGGTGACGGTTGATCTTTGCCAGGGCTGCGCTTTGTCACCAATCCAGTATTTATGGACAGGATAGTCAAGGTTGGGAGAAGGATCTCATCGCTCCTTTTTGCAGATGATGTGGTCCTAATGGCATCATCGGCCTGTGACCTTCAGCACTCTCTGGATCGGTTCGCAGCAGGCTGTGTGAAGCTGCTGAGATGAGCACCTCTAAATCTGAGGCCAGCAGGAAACTGATGGAGAGCCTTATTCAGGTAGGGAATGAGCCCTTACCCCAAGTGAAGGAGTTTAAATACCTTGGGGTCTTGTTTGCAAGTGAGGGGACAATAGAGCGGGAGATTGGTTGGAGGATCGGCGCAGCGGGTACGGAATTACATTATATTTATTGCACCCTTGTGACAAAAAGAGAGCTGAGCTAGAAAATAAATTTACTAATTTAGTGGCGGCCAGCTATTTAGTTAGTTTGCTTGCTAGGGTGCTCAGCTCTCATTTCAACATCATCTGAAGAATCACTTCATCAGATGTTTGAATTTAATAAAATGGCCTTGCCCGCCTACTTACTGGAGTTCCACAACTACACACATCCTAAACAAGTACAATTTTGGCTGTATTATTTGTGTCCACTTTAAAAAATTGCTCTTGAGAAATGTTATTTCATTGTCCCCCCCCTACTGTTGGATGAAAATGTATGCCCATGCCTTGACCTCAACCTGTCCTAAACAACAGCTGCCATCAATGTGACTTTTATTAACTTTTCTCTCTAGATCTCCTAATTTCACCAATATCATACGTTTTATCTTGAAAAAATAACTCCTTATGATGATTTTGGCAACTCATAAAACTAAGGTAATAAAAACATTAGCATAGCACATTACTTCCTCTGTTCACTGTAAATGTGGAAATATTTATAAGACTGTAGGCATGTCAGGCCTGGGCTTGAGTCAGCTCTAACTTTTATAGCTTCTAAAACATTTTAAAATAAAAACAACCGGATTAGTCATGCCTTTATAACATTACATTCCTTCTGACTGTATCAGTGTTATGAAATGAACACAGTGCTGGTGAATGGCTAGCTTCGTTTCAAATAAAGCTTAAAGCATCCCTTGCCATTAACCGGGTGCAACTTTGCATCAGTCTTTTAAGACGAGGATTTCACAAGCACCCACTTTCTTGCATCTGACTTTCTACCCGGCCAGCAACCTACATTACTGATTCCCGTTCATGATCCACAGCCTCCCACTGGACATTTAAGGAGCCAGGAAATGTGTCCTTGTTACTCACCAAGCAAAGTATGTCATGGTCTTGTAACAGGAAGCCCTGACCTGAGACAGCTACTGGCCTGACTGTCAGAAATTCTTAGACTTTCTCAAGGGAAAAGGCATGAAGAGAAAATGTGCAGAATCAACAGGGACAGTGTTAATATGTGTTGACAGTGGTATCCACATCTCCTGAGGTCATGGTGCAGTCACCATTTAATGACCAGACAATGACCAGATCTTTTAAAAACTTTTGTATATAATGTATTGTAATTCACTTTGAAAACTATTACAGCCAAAATCACTACTCGATTCAGTCCGCAACAGAATGAAGTAACGTCAAATGTGCGACAGTACAAATGGCATCTTTTACTACGCGTCAAAACTTCTTCCACACTCTGTAATGGAGAATCTGTTACAAAATAATCTTATTGAAGATATTCTTATAATAGGACTGAGTGTAATTGATCATGTCCCTGAGGTTCTCTTGTCAAAGCTCCATATGTGTCTTAAGACAAGACGGGGTCAAGGCCAGGGACAACTGCAAGGCGCTTGTTAAGTGTCAGAGGCTCGTGCCGCTGGGACCACTGAGCCATTCCTGGCATCCAGCTCGGGCAGGCCTCCTGCAGCACGCCTGGGGGGTCTTGTCCCATGCTGTCCCTCTCATCCATTGCCACCATCATATTATGTCTGGGCCTCTCTGCACTCAGAGCTCAAGAGTCTCTTGATTGTATAGAAACCAAAAATAAACAAATCAACAAAACAAAAGGGGAAAGGTAGACAAAGAGAGGCGGCTACATGGGACGGACAGGGCTTTTCCATCTGTTTGTAGCTGTCAGCCTTTTGAGGTTTGGAATGATTTAATTCACCAACGCTTAGCCACACACCCCGTTCATAGCTACAGCACTATAAACTAAACTCTGACTGAGCATGTAGTGTTTTTACAAAATAACTGCGATAGCAGACTGTGCATTAGGTCTGCCTGATAATTGAAATACTGGAAAGGGTAGTGTCTGTGTTTAGCATGCCAACTGTTAAAATGCAAAACAAACACTAAATGTCTGACGTGGAACCCAATAGGGGGTTTCTGTATACTGTTTTGATGAAATGTAATGTATTATGATGTTCCATTGTTGTAGGGTTTGTTACTAGGCTTCAATAGGCTTTTTGTAAGCCCCATTTGTGCAGACATTACTCAAAAGGACATAAATCATCAGTCAGGGAAATCTACAACAGGTTTATTCACACACATGAAAATAAATACTGAACCTCCTAGCAGATATGATCTAGTGATCCGTCTGATTATTGATATGACAGGAATGTAAGTTATTGTCTGTCATCTCTACTTGCACTTTTCATTGTAGTTTCCTTTCTTGATCTCTGGAAACAAAATAATTATATCCTACAAGATGATTCCAAATGTTTTGATGCCATCATGAAACTTGTACCCGAGACATTGCAGTGTTGTGGCTGTAGCTATGGAAATTGAACCCCTTTTCATTTACAGTAATCTTCATCAATTGATAGTAGTGCAGGGTCCAGAGAAAATTTCATTGGATGCAGTTTTAAGCCTCTCATTATGCAGATTATTTAAACACAATATTGTGTTATTGCCGGAGAAAGATACAGATTTCCATTGAAGTTTTTCAAGAGTCAAAAGTAGTTAAGTTGTAAGAGTCATCCTTTATCGTGGTTTAAGCACAAGCATTCACAGCATACAATCTGCCTCTTTAATCTCCTAATGATGGATGATTTGACATTTAATATTCCATTAAAAAAGCTTTGTCGAACACAAGTCAGCTCCTCTGGCCCACGGAGGATAAAGTATGCCTGCCAATTGTGCATGATAAAGTTTGTGAATGAAGTGATGGGAAAAGATATTTTTATGCTGTCATAAAACTTCACTCTGTACACAACTGTGTAATTAAGTATGCGTTTTCTACAGCCTGTTTATTTGATGCAAAGCTGTCATGGAAGATCTACTGCCTGAATAACGGACCAATAAACTTAATGTTAGCTTCAGAGAATGTCAGTTTTCAAAACACCCAACATCTGTAGGGCGATATAAAGCCCCTATAAAACCAATGAGTTATTGTTAAGATTGATTACTATGTAGAGATTGATAGTTTCAGGTCAAACGCCTGCTTCAGTTAGATGCTGTACGGAGTGTGGAATCTTTAATGAAGGGTTATCATGCTCCATGATTGTTACAGACTCCGCACACCTGGTAAAGACCCTGCCTACTTATTTTGCAGGCCTGCCATCATTGGACACCTGCTGTTGTTCTTGTTTTGGTGTGACTCAAGAGCATTACATCAATACAGGGCATGAGGAATTAATGACAAAAGGAAAGGAGGGCATCCTGGCTGTTGGCACATTGACATCTGGCCTTAGATTTTTAGAAGCATGAAAGCATTGTGCACAAGTGTTTTTTTTACAATGTTGTTTACACTGTACACAATAGATCCAGCTGTTGAACATAGAGATGTTGAGCGATGAGGATATTGGCCATATAACGTTGTCCTTTAGGTATCTTGGTGACCGACCTGACTACTAATCAACAAGCTTTTCAGATGAGATAAATGGCAATAAAGCTGCTGAGGGCAGGTATCAACCAATACATTTTGTCTCAATGAATTGGGGAGCATGTCTGTTTCGAGCAGTGATGTAGGCTGCAAATGCATCTATAAATTCCTCCTTTATTACACCAGGACTTTATCACCCCCTCCCCCCCCATCTCGAACCTGTCACCAGGGCAGAAGGGCAAACCAAGAGCACACAGGTTCAATTGTTAAGTGTTCTCCACAGGTGTGCATTAAAAGATCTCAATGTAAGCATGATTTTAAATGTATAGTTATAATCCAAAGTAATGTTGTCATAATTGTTTCACTTAAGTTTGTTGTGTCTCGGCATATGGAGGTGAACAGTACCTTTTGTTGAGCCCTTAGGTTATGCTCAAATTTTGATCCACATTGAAAGCATAAGGTCCTGTTATTGTTGACGTGTTTATACCTACACTGCAAAAATCGTTATGTGATGAAGTGAGATGAAGTCATGTAGTCATACTGAGTCCATAAATCATTCTTACAGTATTGGCTTGATTTTGTTTTTTTATTAGTTCAAATATATCAATATTCAATTCTGGAAAAATAAACAAGTGGAACCTCTTTTTTTGTGAAAATCAGGATTGAATATTCAATATGAACTCAAATGACAGTGTTTTGCATGCATGTAGTGTCATAAATCACATGCAGTGGAATAAGCTGTGACTAATTTCACTTTAAACCATATTTCACTGTTTTATTAGCAGTAAGCTTTTTAAGACTCCAGCATTGTCACCAGCCCCCAAAGCATCGCTTGCAGCGATGCAGGTGTCTAACAGTATGAAGAGTTCCAAGAAAAAGGTTCCTTGGTAAACCACTAATACCTCAACTCGACTGTCGCAACAGGGTAAAACAATGCCTCTGCCACATCTCTTTCAGTCCACTCAACTGATGGGTAACTGGAGTCGCCTTGAGAGGAGCCCCGTGCAGCGTTATCAGGGGTGGGAAGGGGGTGTGAACAGCGGCAGAGATGCCTCCGAGGTCAAGCCTTTAATAATGATTACAAACTGGAGCTGGCTGCTGGAGCGAAAGGCTGCAGCTGTGGGCTGGCAGGCCTTTGAAGTGCCCCCGCCTGTTGTAGGGTCCCAGGCCCCCTCCCATGAGGAGACGCTGGAACTATGTGGCTGCCTGTGGGAAAGAATGTCATGCGACGCCAGGGTGACGGAGCGCAGGATGGCTGAAGGGTGGACGGCTGGTGCTGCTATTGGGCTTGATGGTCGAAAATTGGGGACCATTGGGGATGGCACAGGGGATGACTGAGAGAGCACAAGGCTGTGTGCATGTGCTGCTGTGGCCATAGTCTGTGTTCTTTGGTCTCACACACACACACAGACACACACGGTGGGGGGTTCTCTAAAGTTAGTGCCAAAAGAGCACACAGACGTTGACTGTGACAGCCACTGTGTCTGCACTATAGTTATAAAAGTCTGTTCTCAAAATTTGTAAGTGTTAAATTGACAATATATCAATTCAGGCAGGCACACTGTCTCTGTTATTTCTCATGCAATTTAAACTCTTAATTTGTCTCAAATTAGCCATGGTAAACAGTTTAAATTAATCTAATCTAAATTAATCTAAGTTTGTTTAAAAATGGAGCAACAGTCTATTATATTAAGCAAAGCTAAACTAAAGGAGAACATTTAGTGTTCTACAAACATCCTGTCAAAACATCATTGCTTAGCAAAACTACAAATTTAACACTGGCTTATTTGTAAAAGTCCTTAGTTTAAAAATGTATAATAAATGCCTCTAGACTGCATCCAAACACAACGCATCACAAAACAAGCTACTCTGATTTATAGCATTCGACAGGAAAAAAAAAAGCGGAAACCTTTTAACCTCTGTTGCAAGATGCTTCTAACATGAAGTTCATAGAAAAGATTTATGGCTGATCTACTTAATTATTACCTGCTCAATGATGCTACGGGTGAATTATTAAGCACACATAGTTCCTAGCTATCAAGGCAACATATCAAATTATTACTTATCTTGCAAAATGAGCAACTGACAAGAAGACTACCATGATTTGCTGTAGTGATGATGCTGGTGGGTAAGTATGCAATTATCTATTTGTTCTTATTCATCGGTAAACGTGTCTTTAAGTGCAGGATGGCGGTATGGTGCCAGCTTCAGGCTGCTCAAATTGTAACACCTTTAGATATTTTTGGCATAACAGGGACCAACATGCAGTAAGTAGACATGAGCTTACGCTGGGCTTTAAAGTTAATTAACAGTGAAAGACAGTGGATTATTCTACTTCTTAGCTTTCTCTGAAGCTTTCATAAAAGCATATTGTACTTACAAGAAAGATCAGTGAATGCGATGTCTACATCAAAGAACACAATTTAATGTTTTCATAAAATTTCTCTTTAAAGGAACTGGCATATTAACATGTGATAAATAGAAAATTAACAATGTGAGCGTTTCTCAACAGACATATTTAAAATACAGCATTAGCATGTTTTACTAACAATAAAAAACATCACTAAAATTAAAGTAGTTCTTGTAAATTGTTGGTTCTATATTAAAAGCCCATCAATCAATTTGGCCGTAATGGCAGTTTCCAATGTTTGACTAAAAGGTTATTTTTATTGCATTTCAAATAAATGTTTTTTTCACCACACCTATGCATGGCAATAACAAATCAGGGTAAGATTTGGGATCTTAGTGCACCCCTGAAAGGTAATTTCTGAATATTTCTTTACATATCAAACTAAGTAGTACCTTTCTTGTAAACCTATGTATTTCTAATCATAGCTTTTATCAGTCATACATTTATGTAAAGCTTTAATGACTAAGAGATATGATGGCATGACATGACATCATGAAAGATACACAGATATAATAATAATTGTTCTCTTTATAAATGTGAAAAGGAGAAACTGAAGAGGAGCAGCACAGCACAGCCATGACATCATCCATTCCATAACAATGATGCATTGTGTTGTATAGGCTGCTGCTCTCTGGCAATGGCTGTCCATAAGTTTTATTTGGCATTTTATAGCTGTTAGATCACAGCAGCTCAGTGCCATGCTCAAAGGTGGCCACTTGCTGATAGTCCACTAAGAGGGCTGCAAGAGAGAGTTAGGAGATGGAGGGTCTTTCCGGGGGATGATCCACTTCTGGCAAACATTGTTGATGGAAAGTGAGAGTGTGAGAAGAAAAGGGACCACCACGGCTAAAGAAAGTCCTGGGTTTCAGCTCAGGCCCTCTGATGCAGAGTTGGCCTTTCATCTCTCTCCCAAGGATTTCCATCCTATTTCCCCTCAACAGACGTATAATTGCTAAATGACAGTGAAGCAAATGGCTTAATACACTCCAAACCCTCTTCTTTGTTGAGGAAAAAGGGGCTTTACTATGAAAGCAGAAGTCTGTTGCTGTCTCTTGTTTTCTGCTCAATTGAAATAAAACTTTCAGAAGGGGTGTCGATGATGTTGTGAGGTCATTAAGGATTTGAAAAATAATGCCTGTAATGTGTGATGTCACAGTGTTGTCCATGAATATACACTTGTGACAGCCAGTAAGAAAGTCTCTGGTCATAATTTAGTATTAGGTGCCCAATAAGCTGAAATTCAATAAATGTGTAATATTGAGGAGGAAATCGGTAACTAATAAACATATTTGAACTCAAACTGAAAATTGCATCTTAAATAAGTCCTTGATTCTATTCAGCATAATGGCCATGGCTCAGCTATTGACATCATAACTACTTTTACTTGTAGTATAGTTCTGCCCATCTGAAATATAAGTGCAAGCAGGGTATGTTTTGAATGTCTCTGTTGTTGTTGGAAAGAACAAAAGTCTATAAAAATGACCAATTGTGCCTATTGGAGGGAAGTTGTTAAGCCTCACAATCACCAAGAAAAATGGACAGACATATGTTCTCTGAATACTGGGGCCAAGCAAACTGTTCAAAAGTCAGAAAAAAAATTTGATAATCTGTCATTTGACTCATTAGTCCCTTTTTAAAATGTTCTTTCTTTCTTACTTTTTTCTTTCCACAGTCAAACTGTCAGAGGTCTGTTCAATATAATATTCTGAAATAATCCAAGACTATATTTTTTAAATATCCAACTGTGATCTATCAAAGGCCTTACTCCAACGTAATTGTAAAGTAAACATATTTCAATGCAGATTAAAGGGCTAACCTAATGCTATTACAGCAATGACATGTCCCCCGTTCAGATATTTTAAAGTACCCTACCGCACCACCCCCAAACCAAAACTTTTTACAACCTGCTTCATAAATGAAACCATTCTCCGTAAATGTGCCTCTGTCCTCTCCTGTGACCAATAATAGCCCTGGGTCTGATTGAGTGTGCCATAATGTAATTTGGATATTAGACTGGGTTAGCTTCATATGTATTGGCAGACCTCTAGTCTCTGTGCTCAATTCAACCACAGGTTTTCGGGTTAATGCTTCCCTGTACCACCATTAATATCAATGGCTTTAAATACTGCAGAGACTCCGACCAACAAGTAATATTGGGCTACCTGGCACCTCAGTCTGTTGACATTAAATCCCCATTTCTTATTCCATCTTGTATGCCGTCATTTTAGATGTTTCCCTAGTAACATTGACTGTTTGGTAACACACTGACTGTCTTAGATTCAGAAGGGGGACATGACAGAAGGAGAGTGACATTACAGAGTTGGTATTTGACAGAGCAGTCACCCACTCCGGGGCTGTTTGGCAGATATGGGATTCAAAATTATCCCTCATTGTCAGTTGCACTGATACTCTCTGAATTGTATCCAAACTCTAGAAAACTGAATCTGCTGACAAGAAGTCAAATAATTAAATGTTTTAAAGCAGGATGAGCAGGAGGTAAATCAAATACAATTGTCATATTACAGTATTCATTAAATGTATTGTCTTTTTACAAATATACATCGTAGAATACTTTACGGTTAAATTAAATTCTGCAGCGCAAACTGAATCATGATTGGGGGACTTGAAAAGGTCTCCGGTATGTGATTGTCATTATTGAATGACTGGTTGTCAGTCAAACTCCTTGCTATGGCAACACGTGATTGATTGGATGACTTGACTTGACTTGCCCCCCAAAGAATAACTCAAGACTTGTTGAGACTTTGACCAAGTTACATTAGACTTCCTTGGGACACACTGCCTTCCATTCACACATTTATCAGTAATTATTTCTTTATTTTCGGAGTTGTAATCAGACTTATTTTGTTGATTATGACACATCCCTCACACAGGCATGTAATGTACCTTCCCAATTTTGTGCTGATGTGTCTTCACAATTACAAATATATAACAGAATAGACTCATGATCGAACCCTGCAATCAGATGATGCGTTCTCGGTTGCTGTATAAACTGTTCCTTTCAGTAGTGTGACTCATTTAATGTTTACTGTGTAATTCACCTTTGGTGTAAGTACACCATGTTCAAACCGATGCTGACCGAATTGTCACACATGTATTATTTGTATCCTGTGTGGTTGATTGATTTATTGGTTAGATGATGGATTTATTGCCTGATTTAATGGTTAGATGATGGATTGATGAATTATTTGGCCAGTTGATTCAATGGCAAAACAAATAATAATAGTTATAAAATGTTTTTGTTTTGCTTTGTTTTTTAAAATGGTTCACTGACACATACAGTACATTTCCCCTATGTGGTTATGTAGGGTATGGCAATGTTAGTTCTTTATGTATATGAGTTGATAAATTAATGACAACACAGCAAAATGCTGACAACTTCAGATTGATTAGTCATTTCAGAACCTGTATTCTGTCCCACCTCTGTGATGATTTTGGATACTGTGTTCAATGCTTGTTGTTCATCAGGCTTTTCTGTGGGTGAGTGACAAGGCCAATCGGCCTTGAATATACCAACTGACTGCAGGAGTTTGTCTCTTCGACTGTGTGGACACTGAACAACCAGAGAGTGAGAGAGCTTTCTAACGGCCCACCACTTCCTTGTAGTTGTGTAGAGGCTCTGTTCCTCCCCCCTCACCCCCACCCCACATTTTTGGGGTAAATAGGAAATAAATCCAGCAATTGTTATGTTTCACCTGCTGCAAAGTCACCCTAAAAATACTAAGCTTCTTTCCAAGTCCTGTAACTCGCTGAACTACTTAACCCACTATTACATCATTCCAACTGGATGTGCGCCAGACGGCACTTGGCTGCCTGACAACTTTCTTTCACTCCGTCTTTCTTTCTTTTCTATTTTTTTTAGCACTGCAAGCAGATGCAAACATTTCTTACAACCTTTATGCATTTCTTTGCCTGATGGCCACGCGTTTGACCCCCTGTTGCTGACAGTTTGTCAGTCCTCCTTGCAAGGATGACAGGTTATCTTTAATTCATGCCACTGCTCACATCATGTGTGCCACTTGAGAGACAGATGGATGTGTGTAACACCAGATTCTCTACTGAATGGTGAATTGTATGTCTCTCTAAGTAATCCCTGCAGGAGAATGCACACTGAAAGACGTCCTCCTCCTTATCAGTCAATTGGCATAAGTCTATCAGCGGCCATGGCCTGGAGGAAGGACTCTGTTTTTTAACTGTTATGAATAGGTGCTTTTCTTGGTTATTTTTTCCTTGAATGTTTTGTCCGGAGGCAGATACTGTAGATGTCTTTACTTGAACTTAACAGAACTCTTAGAGGGTACAACTGAAGGAATTAAACCTGTGGCGCTTGGTGAGAGATTTGGGGTTTCCTGAGCTTTTGTATATTCCATACTAAAGTTTTATTGTTAATCCAACATGCTACCGTGCAAGTTCTTAATTAACTGACAGCACCTTGCAATCAAATCCTTGTGTGGTCAAGGTTGACACTGACTGTGATTTTGCATGTTTCAAATACTTAAGTGATTGTTTTTTAAATCCTGTTGTTCCATGTTACTCTTAAAATGACAAAATATCAAATAATTAAGTTTACTTGATGCATTTAAACTAAATGCATTGATGCAACTAAAATGACTGAAATATGTATATTACCCTATTTATTAAGGGTACAGTCAGACAGGCTCTAGAGCCCTCAGATTAAACCAATGGAAACCCTGTGACTTGACTAGTTTTTTATGGACCTTTGCTCCAAAACATAATAATAATAATGATAATACCTTGTATTTATATAGCGGTTTACTTGGTATTCAAAGACACTTAACATACTCAAAGACACGTAACTAAACATGACACTGTTTTGTGGCAGTGGAGCACGTCTGTGTGGGATTATGTGAAACTTTGATTCTCTTTGAATCATAAACAAGTAAAGGAATGTCTTGAACTTTACTTACTTTTTTTACTTTAAACACAATAAAGAGACGTTGTGAGCACTGAACTCTCACCATTGTAAGTTCCATTAGTCTCCAATAACATTTGATATTACTGTAACCTCATTTTATTATAAATCAACATGATTATTAATGTACGGTTAAGTCTTTATTGTACTCTGTTTGCACAGTGAAATGTCCAAGCATCAATCTGTCCACAAGGGGTTTCTCAAAGTTATTGTACTAAGCATTATCCTTTAATTCTGTATGCACTGCAGTCAGAAGTCTAATCTCAGCTATGCACATTTGCACAAGGCAAATATTAATCGCTGTGTGGACAGGACTAATTCTTTTTTTTTTGTCCAACCCTGCATATTGTGCAGTTCATATTTGCGAGTCTTCTTAACTTGTCAAGAGCGACGTTGGCTGATGCCTTCAGGTGAAAATGGGTTGAATCTCCAGGGTCTTTTGTGTTATGATTATCCTGCATTGTTCCATAGCAACCACTCCTAAATTCCCCTCCATCTTGTTACCTATTTGTCAGTTTGAAGGGAATATAAAAAAAAAAATTAAAATGAGAGACATATATTGATAGGTAAGAATCTGATCCTATGAATTCACTGGGATATGTGGCATCCCAGTGACAGGGGAAAATAACATTCAGTGGTGAGGGAAAAAAGAAAAACCATACCTGTCTTGTAAAATAAAGATAACATTTAATTTACCTTGCAAGAAAGAAGACGAGCATGTCCAGTCCTGAGGATCAACGCCAATGCAATGATCTCACCTGTTTGATCGAGCACTTGGAAAACAGTTTTTATTTCATGATAGATTGCCTTAAGGCATTGGATCCAAAATCAAGACAGCATCTTTGTAACTCTTTGATAATCTTTATAGACATCTGATGAACTAATAACAGCAGGTGACTACTGTTAAATTTGGACATGCAATGTCTAAATTTCTTTTTCAAGCTAAGCTTTGTGTGTACCGTGAGACAAAGCTCTACATATTACAATCAATGTCCTCTTTCTCCAGAGAAGATGATTTACAAGCCCCTGCTCTCACCCAGCAATGGTGGTGTCTTATGTGTTGACAGCCATGTCAACGTGTCAAGCATAAACTGTGCTTTATCAACCAGTTGTGTAATTGTTATCTAATTTATAGACACAGAATGCCTCATAGGTAAAACCCGAGCTGCAAAAGCAGGCTGCAAAGAGTTTAAGGGTGTAGTGACAAGGGATTGCATAGGCCATATGACATTTCACATTCCCCCAACAGGGGAAGATTGATGCTCCTGTTCTTGTCGAAAAAATAGATATCGCATTACACCCAGACAGGTGTTTCCATCCCCATGAATCCTTACATTAATTCTGCCGTTTCTCTATGGTTTATGGTGCTTAAAGAATTTGTCCCAGGTCCTCAGACACATGTCTCCTTGTGTAGAACTTTGGGGGACACCTGGAGGCAAACACAGGAGTAACACTAAGCAATTGTACTGCACTACAGCACTTTTTTTTACCTGATTTCTCAGCTTTTAGATTAGCATTGTACCAAATGTTCTATATTTTTCTGTTTCTTATTGGTGAGATGAACAACCTCATTTAGATTATTAAAGCCAATATAGCAGTGTATCTGATCTTTTGATGATTTGAAAAAACACTTTTTTTTAAACATAACTCAAATAGCAGATAATAATGTAACAAACTGTAAGCAACAAAAATGTACACTTGAAGTTGCTGTGCTCAGTTGAGCTATTGCATCTGCAAAAGTCCCATTGAGGGACTTATCTAAATGAGCAGTGGAGGAGTGAAAGTTCCATTTTGAAGGATACACCTGGGCCTTTTGGAAAGACTTGTCAACGATTCACAAGTAGAGCCATGAAATCTCCAGGGACACTCTCTCTTCTGAATGGCTTTATTAGTGCCTCTGCAGTCATTCCGGCTTCTCTTAAATGGAGCAACACTTAGAAGTGCGATGAAGTAACGCGGGGCCCATTAGCTCACTTCGCAGCATGGCAATATGCTCCTGGTGCCGAGTGATATCGCCAGCAGCTGGGTTGACAACATCCAGCATGAGGTTAGGAGCTATAGAGTGACCAAGAAAAGCAACCACCACAACTCACTTTTTGTACATGTGCTTTAGCCAAAAGAATAAAATGAAACATCTGATCTTTAAGACTAAATGTATATTTAAACATTTGAGAGATGCATCAATATCTGGACTGAGCACATTCTTTAAAGCTTCCTGAAAGCCAGCATTGACTAAATCTATTCCTACCTTGCCTATAAATAGTTTGTGGTATTTGTGTGGATATTTTGCAATCGTGCTTGCCTTTGTTATCTGAGACTTAACTTCCTTGAACTTGTATCTGGTACCAGACTTGATGTGTGTCATACACTGCAGATATCTGGTCATCAGACATCAGTGTTAAATTGTTTTTCCCCATTCAAATGCACTTTGCAAAATTGATCCATTGAAGTAATTAAATAAATCCTTTATGTAAGCTGTTCTTTTAGAGTATGCTGCTTGAGGAGAACCAGGGAAGGCTGAAATGTTCCACACAAAGAGGTGTGTGTATGGTTGTTAATGTATGCCTGTCACAGTGAGATGATCCAGAGGTGCTGAAAAACAGGCCGCTAAGCCTCGCCGAGGTCTTTGCCGTCTTTTGACGCACATTCTTCAGCTTAACATGTCAAGAGAAAACATTATGAGATGCTACTGTCCCTGTGGGTATGAATTAAGCATGTGACAGGGGTGTGTGCAAAGTGTGTTTAAGTGTGCCTGTTCATTTAAAGGAATGTCCCCAGTCTGTCCGGTCAGGCGGAACAGCATCGAAACCGGAGAGCAAGTATCACCTCAGCCCGAGCACGGTGATACTGAGAGGCCAAAAGTTAAGAGCAGATACCTACATCTCACATTCACTTCACTTTACCCTTTTACCTCGTCTGTCATCTCCCGGAGCAACTTAAGCGAAAAGGAAATTGCTTGCTGAGAGCTGAAGCATCACGCACAGTTCATATGTGCTGCTGCATGGCTATAATTTGAAAAGCATATCACTGGCTTCAAGAGGTCAAATGAAACAGTTGACACGTGTCAACGTGTAATGCTTTTTTTCTTTTAAGCAACTTTGAACAGGATAATAGAGCAGTAATTACAATTTATGGTTACAATATGACAGGCTAATTTGAAACTGCCAGATTTTGTAGAAAAAAATTTGTAAATCAGTAGAGCTTATACTGATTATAGGTGACTATATTTAACAGAACTGTAGTCACTGATTCTTTAGTGCACATCCTAAAAATAGTTTTGAAAAAGCAGCATGGCGCAGGAAAAAGGTATTGCAAGTTATTAAGCAATAGTCAGTTTCTTTATACAATACATTTATAAGCAGCACATGTACACACACAAATGAATATGACAAAAAACCATCCACGGCTGCTGCCCTTTGTCATAGGAAAAAAAAAACTCAGATATGAATGGATAAGAAGAAAGAGAAGGAAAAATGGTAAACGATTAGGTGCTGGTATTTCACGCTGGATGATACTTGGCTTGGTCTCCCTTGTGAAACTGGCTCTCTGCTTCAGTGACTGGGCCCTTGTCCCTTCAGGCTGATTTACACCCAACCACTTCTTTTCTTCACCCTGTTTGTTTGCCAGTTCCTTAGCAACTGCAGGTTGTTTTCTCAATGTACTGTTACCTGTCCTGTTTGTCTCCTGAAAGAATAGTAAATTGTCTTATCCTTATTGCACAATAGCAATTTTCTTTATTTGTCGACAACTCGATCTTCATTCCTTGTACAGAACAAGTGTTTGTCTGTCTGCAGTCCGTATGTCACAGACAGTTAAAAACACAAGCACATATCCAAAGTACTGCACACATATTACAAATGCACTTATGTTACAGCAGTAGTTTGGTTTGAGGTAATTGCAGTATTTCAGTTAACTAATGCCTTCTAATTTGGTATTTTTATAAGAGCTGTTAAGCCAAAGTAACTGTCTCTTATCCTGTTTATTTCCTCTTGTCAAAACAGAGTAAAAAACACAGCACCGATCTGACTGACAAGTTGTGGGGTACGCTGATTCAACCGCAATGCATTAATGCTAAACCATTACGTGCTTGCTCAGTCAATCTTGGCATTACTAAAGAGCTGTCATTGTCTGTGTGAATACTTCTATGGAGTTTTTGCAGTATAAGTTGCTGCTATTCTACGGTTGGTAACCTGCATTGTGGACCTGGGAGTGCAGTCGGTGTGATCTGCGTTTATCCCTGTTTGATTTTTTTAACACTGTTATTGTTGTGTATTTTTGTATCAATCTATCATTCCCATAATTTTGTGTCTCAGCAAGTTTTCACTCAGTGGAACGATATGCTCCAATTGTGACATAACATGTTATAAGATCAAGTAATTCAAGCAAACGGCAACTTCTCATATTTTATTTCTACAAGATGCACACATTAATAGGGCTTTGCATGTTCCACCTGAGTCGTCAGCACTTTTAAGAGATGTAGTTAATTGTGAGCAGTCACTCCCAACTCCCTTACATTACCACAGCATTAGCAGTCATTTGCACAGTTATCCATGTAAATAACTCCCATATTTATTAACTTTTCTTGACACCGTTTACTTTAAATTGCCTTTTTTATGGTCCACTTTTTCAACATAATTGCATTTAAGTAAATTACTGCACACACGGCTGGTTGTAAGTGCTTACAGGGACAATAAAGAACCTCCTGGGCCATACACACATTCATGTACTCTTGGAGACATCTTTTGCCAGGGTATGAAGTAATGTTATAAAATTCGAAACACATGGCACTTTAAAGGGAACTTGTGCCTTATATTATAAGATTTGTTTTTTTCATTATGTACTTTTTTTTTTCTTTTTTAAATATCCTGAATTGGGCCTGAACTGTCCCCTTCCAGGCGGCTGTGTGACAACAGGTGCGGCCCACTGTCTCCTCTGATGGATATAATAGCTGCTCTCTGGCTGGGATTCTCAGAGGCAGCGTAATCCAGCCCTAATCTCCCTGTAATTCAGGGAGGATTGGGTTCTTCAGATGAGCAAGTGGAAACCTTTGCTGGTGTGTGAGAGCTGAACACGTCTATTTTGGCCCTGGGTTTGATTTTTTATGTAGGCCTTTTTCTTTTAAAATCTGTTTTAGTCTACATCCAAAATCCATATTCAAGGTTTTAGTAATAAAAACACCTCTGTTTGTAGCGTGCTATTGTCAGAGTAAAACTCTAACTACAGTCTGCACAACAGCAGTTCATGTGGACCAAACTCTAATTTGTTTTTCATTGCTTGAACACAGTTTTCAAATCTCTACACACTTATGCCATGGCTTAACCACAACCTGCACAACATTGTGGATCTACAGCTCTTTGTTCAAATGCTAACACATTGCTGTCACAACTGTTAACCACACATAACAGAACAGATTTCAGTCTGGTGTCCATCAAACACTGCTAATTGCAGTTTTAGCTGAAAGCCTAAGCAGGTGTCTTGTTTCAGTCTAGTTATTGAACATATGCTTTTTTGTATACAAACACCAAAGAATAATTATAGAACAATTATACACTGTACTGTTTGAGAGAAACAGGTAAAAGAGCAAATATTCCAATATGCCCAGGTCAGATGTCTGACCTACCTTTACTATAGTAAAACTGCATTCTTATTGTTTTTCAGAAAGTAATGGAGGTGAAAGCAATGGAAACACCACATTTATTAGTATTTACAGATGATGCAGACATCCAGTGTGATGAAGAAAACATGCAGCATGATGCTGGAGAGAAGCAGTATTAGTCACACTATTCTATGTTACAGTTTTGTACCTTTAGTTTTGTTTTTGTTTTTTACAGTAATTCCATAAATTCCTGGACACAAAATACTATATTGAAGCAAACTGCTGATTTTTGTTCCTTCTTGTTTTCCTTACGTGGAAATTGATGTATTACATAAAATCTATATATTTTCTTTAAAGAAACTATTAAGTAGTGTGACGTCACTCAAATTGTACAAACTTTAAAGATGAAAAGTTAGTATTTTCTGTATTGGTGTTTGATGCTAGTGTTTTTACTCTGTGTTCTGAGTGACAGTGTGTGTCATCTCAGTAAGGGTTGTGCATAGTGTTCGGCTGCACTGAGCCTGTTTTGAGATGTGTGTTAAGACTTGTGTTGCTTGGAATGAGTTTTGCTGCTGATGTGAACTGTTTAGCTCAGGTCACTGTTGGTAGTGCAGACTTTAGTTAGAGTTTTGCACATGTAGCTCCAGTTGTGCCCACAGTTGTCTAGCAATCAAAAAAAAACTGTAAGCCATTTTGCAATATTTTAAGATGTGCTCATAACAGTATAAGCTACAAAGCATAAAACGTGTGAATTGGGAGTTGGTTTGGTATTTTTAATATATTGTTTAAAAAAACAAATACTGTACCTTGATGTTGATGTTTTCTTAAATGATCTACTCTGTAGCATACATGATTTAACAATAGAATATTGTCTAGCACTAGTTGTATTTCCTGCACTGTAAGATTAAGATCCCCTACTGAATGTAAATGCACGTTAATAGAATGAGGGTCCAAGTTCTAACAATAGGTGAGGATATACTAACAGCTTATGCTCTGTTATTGACCTACAAAAGGCAGTAGCTCTAGCACAGCAAGCAAGCAAACCTCTTGTACAAAAGTGTTTCTAGTGTTCGAGTAAAGTCACACAACACAAATTCTCTTATGTCCACATTCTGTCTTAAAGAAGTGAGCTTCAGCCTAGTTTCACAAGACCCAAATTTTTTCAGATCCCCCCCGCCCTTTCACACAGTTATGAATTCAATTTTTAGATATTCTTGATTTTCATTTCCCGCGGAATAATATTAATCCCTACTGCAATAAATTGATTCTGAATAGTTTTTCTGTTTTTTTTAATATCTTTTCTTACCTTATCTTCCTCAACCACATGGCACACAGAAGTCTTTCCTCTGATTTTGGCATATACCGTCTTCAGTGAAACCATGGAATAAAAAATGTTTTATTGGATGACTGTATTCACTCAGAACTGTTGCAGTTGCAATAACTGTACTGTTCATTTCACTGATCTCTAGAGCGGCTGACTAACCAATAAAACGGAATACATCATAGATAAGTAACACTAGCCGGGATTAACGCTTGAGTCAAAGGTTGGATGCTGCTGTGCACTCAATGATTTCTAATATAAATGTGTTGTTTTTATCTATTCCAACTGCCACATTATTGTGTGGTTAGGCTTACTCACTTTTCAAAGTTACTTAGGTCCTCTTTTCTGTGAGCTAAAAGGTAAAACGTTTCCCCCTTTTTTTTTTTTTGCATTAATACTTTGATGAGGTTGTCATTCCGAACACGTTTTTTATTCTTGTCAAAAGAGAATCGGATAAATGCTCAACTGTAGATTTGACTTCCTGAGTGTGTGTCAATAAATGGTTACAAATGACTGCTGACTGAACAGGATGCTTTCTGCTGACATGTGTCACAGTGTCATTAGTTCAACTCACTCTGAGCACTATAAGCTCACCCAGCAGGTTGCTGTCAACACACAAGTGCCCAAACCCAACCAGCATAAACACACACATCCAGCAATGCACACACTCCTGTACACACACACACACACACACACACACACACACACACACACACACACACACACACAGCCAGGATTAGTGTCAGAGAAGTTAGTACTTTATGACTGACTGAGCAATCCACATACATGTGCCAACAATTTCCTTTTACCTGAGGACAAAAGAAAGCAGAAAGATACATCTTTTCCAAAAAAAAGGAAAGCAAGGGGGGCAGCTTTATTTCCTTCTGTATTGTAGAGATGACAGATTTATTGTCTCAATAAAAAAAAGAATTTGTTACAAGGATTCTTGTCTAATAGCTATTGAGAAACTAAAGAACGAATGAGATGGAAATCTACAATGATCCAGCTTGTTTTTCCATTGTCTAAATGTGGGAGGTCTCCAAACTTGCTTTGAGGTTTTAATCCAATTAAGAAAACAATATTTTATGTGTGTACTGTGCCAGAGGAGTCTGTGAGACCTTCGTTCTCAATAACTCAGGCTTAATGCTCCTTTAATAAATGAGTAGTGTAATAGCCCTGAGATCTTTGCTGATTGAACTGCTGGAAAAGAAAAAAAACACTTAAGTCACCCAACATAGTACTTTTATTTAATCTTTGAATCATCAGACATTTCAGAGTAATATATATATATATATAATATTTAAAGAATACTCAAACCTGTGTGTGGTAGGACCATAAAAGCAAAACAAAGCCAGAAACAAGAGGGACTTATGCCGTTCATATGTATTTAGATCTGGACGGAAATATTTTCCTCAATGTGTGAAAAGAGTTGAGTGTCATGGATGACAGTTAATGGAAAACACACAAGTATCAGGTGTTATTCGCTGTATCTCTTGGCTGCTATTCTCTTTGGGTAACCCTTCCCACTGACAACAACATACAGTGAAGTGTGCACATGCTCCACAAAGCCATAATCCCATGTATGAGTAATGCATGAGTGTTACATTATCAAGGTGAATGTGCATGTTTGTGTGTGCATAACCTTATATGTGCATGTGCTGTATGCAGTAAAGGCATACATATGAGCATGCAATGCACACTTGCATATAGAATGCATGCATGTGTGTATAAGTGACTATAAATGTATATTCTTTATCTGGAGTGTCCTCCAGCCTAATGCTGCCCATGCACAGTGCCCTGCCCTGCCCTGGTATTAAAGGCTGAGTAAATCATTTATGTCTCACAGATTGTGTCAGTCAATGCAGAACACTGGTTCTTTGTGTATGGCCAGTTATGCGAATACAAATTTACCAGATGTGTTTTCAGCCTGTGTTTACAAAGATAGCAACCATTAGTTTTTATCCACGACCTTCCCTGAACAATAGTGCTCATTGTGTCTTGTCTTCTACTGACTCGCCCTGCATGCCAGTTTAAATGATGCATTGCTATTGACAGCATTTCATGCAAAATTAGCTTGAACATATTGCAACATTGCAACTGAAAAACACATTACCTCATGGTTTCCATAGTAAAATTTTGATTTTGAGACTGTTTTTGCATTGGTTGACATGACCTGTGTGACTCCGTGACTGCACAATGAAATACATTTATATGCAGACAGCTATATGTATAATATCTACAACAGCCACTTTTTTAAAACCTCTAAACTTACATGTTCCACAGAAAGAAAAACTTATCACAGAAACATCGTTAGCTCAAAATAGTAAATTATTATTATGTTATTTATTGAGTCTTAATATTTTAAGGTCATTAATAGTGGATTCCCCTGATGTATTTAAGCGTCTCTGCAGTCATAACAGAAATTTGCAACAGTTGCTTTGCTGACGAAGATGAGTGGATGCGAGGCCCAGAATCCATGGTGCTGACAGCACCAGAGTGATTTAACAGCAGGGAGTGGAAAGAGAAGCAATTCAAATACCAGGGTCGATCTGGAGGAAAGTAGAGCGGAATTGTAGGAAAAGAAGACTAGCTGTGAGGTTAAAAAGCCCCGTAAGATGATGGTCCATTTGAGGTATCTCAAATAATATATCAAAGAAGAATGAATTATATTTGTGATGGAGTATTTGCATCTCAGATATGATAGTTCCCAACCACAATAATATGCTCTTTCTGGGAATATTTTGATGATGGGTCAATTTAGCTTCTATTTGACAAAACCAGGGGAACATTTACTTTCAATTAAACTAAAAGCAGTGATCCCATCCTTCAACAGTTGAAAAAGCATTTTCCTTCATACTGAAATTCGACCTTGTCAAAGTTGAGGAAGCCAAGTTTAGATAACTTTGTCGGACAAGCTGACCTTTGACACAAGTGCCCTGCTGCTCTGACTGAAGGATGAGAACTTAAACTAAGAAAACACTCTCCTCTACACCTTTCTGTTGTTTTTGATCTCATTCTCCTGTCCACCATGAAATCAGTTTGCCATGTGTGTGTGTGTGTCCTGAAGGGTCTCTTCCATCCTCTTTCTTCCCTCTCCGACATCCCAGAATGCCATAGCACATGAGAGGACTGTGGATTAGAAAAAGTGTCCTCTCAGATGACTCGTCCATCTGTCCCCAGGATCGAGTTATAAGGAGTTTCAATATTGGGCCGATTCATTTCAATCAACAGCAGATCCAATTCAAATAAGCCCCTCGACTGTGAGGAAAATCCCCCCTGAGGCTCTGTTACTTTGGTGGAAGAAAAATAGCACAGTGACATTTTTTTCTGTCTCTTGTTCATTCAGTGATCAACAAGCTTGGCTGTTCCTTTGCTTTATCATTCCCAAACCTAATAGTAAGGCCATTGTCATAATTTCTTCATCTCTTTTTCCCTTTTTTTCGCCTCCAGTTTGGTCAGTAATCAGGAAGCACCTAGTCCCTATTTATCATGGAAATTGAATCATTACCACCCACACCACAGGAAAGAAAAACATCATCATTGCCTAATGCATTTTGTGACTGCATTTATAGTGATTGCCATTATGCATTTTAACAGATGTGACGGCTTAATAACGCTTTGATCTTCTTTAAACGAGTTGGCTTTAGATGTGACCTTTTTAAAGATTTCCTTGTTTAAGCTCCGATATAACTGGCTCACAGTGAAACGCTCCAATATATCTCTTACAACTGATTGTCTTCCAAAATTACACAATTAGAATATAAACAGTATATAAACAGTATATAAACAGTATATATATATATATATATATATATATATATATATATATATATATATATATATATATACAATTCCCACTTCAACAGTAATGATTACCTTTAGCTAATTTAGTTTTTTTTCCACAAACAGATTCAAAATGATATTAACTTGTGTTCTGTCATTTGTGAAACATGAAATAAAGGTTTACAGTAATATCAATTGTGAATGTAAACTATTTTATAAAAAAAAAAGAAATAAATGAACACAGTCAATATTGACACATTACCGGTTACTTATGACACACAACTCTGCTGTTAACAGTTCGCTGAGCCCCACTCCACTTAGTTTCTGTTTTTACACCTGTCGAACTGTGTGTTCTCATACAGCACATAATCCAGTTTACAAGGATTATGCTTCATTTGAGACAGAGGCAGACAAAAGTAGCTTCTTATTCCTTGTGGTGGCCGTTGAAATGATGACCTGCAGATTGTTATCAGCTGTGTCTATCTAGCTGGTTAAAGACTGTCGTCAGCTGACATTTTTGAGTTTCAAACTCACTCATTTTAAAATGAGTCATGTTTCATGTAAAAATGTGTCCCTTGATGGCTACATACATGATATTATGCTAAGAAGACTGAGGATATAGCTGCGTGTCCCAAGCAAAAGTTGGCACCTTTTATTAGTTGATGATCCATGTAGACCGCTGCGTTAAGGACTGAGCCTTGTTCCATGGGGTGCACATTCAATCAGGTGAGCTACCAGGGCACCCCAGGACATAAAAAGACAGTAGTATGAGTTTGTCCATCTGACAAAAGGGTTGAACTATAGTGACGAAACACAGTTGGAATCGTTATGTGACAATACATTTCAGCTCATCCTCTTGCCAATTAAGTGACGATTTAAAACCAGTTATAAAAGTATTCTTAATCATGATTCATTCAATCTCAGGAGCAGTTCAGTGATTACTATATTATATACTGGTGAAAAGCAAGAATAACCTGGATCATGTAGAATAAACAGATGAGCCAATATTTACTTCAGGCATCGTTGGAAATCATCATCATGTGGGAGCTCACTGCAGACTCTAAACTGCCAGTGTAAGACCATTTTCAACTTGCGACAGTTTTCATTTCCAAGATGTTTCCTTTCCTTCTAGGCCCCAGTCTTAAATTGATGGATTTAGTGGGCTGACAGAACTAATTCTAAAAAAGCAATCAGAAAAGCTGAATGAACAGTGAATCAGATCACTAGTACTGCTGAGTCTGTAAACAGTGTGGTCTGAGCTGCTACAGTAAATGGCGTTAATGCAGAGTGAGTCAACCAAGATTAGCAAAACAATAATAATGCCAGTATTGTCTCAGGATGTGTTGTGCATTATCAAAAATGTTTTTGTTTCACTTGCCTTTCCTTTTGACACCTGCTGACACTGGGATAAAGTTTGTCTTTTTGTCAGTTGACACACACACACATTCTAGGGCATAACATATCTCTCTTCCATCTGCCATACCCTTGTATTTCATCACCTTTAAGTGCTTATGAAATTATCTATATTAACTGATGGCTCAGAGCCTTTTCCTTTTGCCTCATCAGACAGCAATGTTGTTTGTGCAGTCAGTCCTCGGGCAAAGAGAGCTCACCTTGTCACGACCAAGGACAGAGAGATACCACCTCCTCATCCTTGCTGAGCTCGCCTCATTTTCCTAGTTCTTTTTATTTTTTCTCCACCATCTCTTATAATTTTACAACTCGTGAATGTGTTTTTGTGCATGGGTGAGTAAGTGTATGTGTTTCAGCCTGTGCGTACACCTTGAGTGCATGGCACAGTGCCAGAGGCATTCTGATAACATCTTGAAGGAAACATTACAGTACTGCATTCTCATTTCAAATTACTCAAATGTTTATAGCAACCAGCACCACAACAGGTGGAGAGGGACGCACCTTTGGCAGGCTGGCATGTCTTGCGCTTCATGGAGCTGTGGTTTCTGATGCCTTATGACAGCAAGTCAAGAGGAACTGAATCACTTGTGCATGTCCTGTATACAGAAGGTTTTGTCTGCAGCAGAAATGTGCCATAATGCATACTCTCATTTTATTAAAGTGTTATTTGCAAACAACAGCCATTTGATCGTTTTTTTTTTGACCGTTTGAAACTACACCTTGTAAAACAAATTGCACTTTAACGTTATCATACCCTTTCCTTACTTACTACTAACTACTTGTGCGTGCACTGTATAGCCCTTTCAATTACTATAGGAACTATTATTATGGGGCTTCTTAAATCATCTAGGTGTGAGTAATTTCACTGAAGTTGCCCACAAAAACTAATGTCAACATCTATGATTTGTAATTCACACCTGTTATTTATGCCAATCATGAGTAATATGTGATATATTTTCCTTTGAGTTACCCACAGATGAGTCACGCATGCATCTGCCTCGCGTGTACCGGCCTGTACAGTATGTGGCCATAAGCACAACTGTTAGCACATCTCATTCTAATGATAGCGGCATAATTATCTGGATTGAAAATAATCAGACTATAGATGTTATGATACAATTAAAATAATACTGAGTTTGTTTCATTCATAAAACCACATATGGGATTCAGTAAGAGCTAAGTGTAGCATGCAGGTCTGCCAGCTCCACCCCCTCACCCTTTTAAATCCACTCCTCGAGCTGACGGCTAACCTCTGGCTGCTCTCTGACATCAGCCGAGGCAGAAAAGCACAGAGCCCCTTCACAGGATCACTGACATGCTCTGCTGTCAAAGCAGTTGACAGAAGTAAGGCTAAACATGTTGAGAAAATAGAAGCTCCTCACAGCTTGCCAATCATCAAGACGCAGTCTCTTTTTTCCTTCCTTTTATTCCCTAGTGGAAATATTTGTAGAGAGAACAGATCGCTCACCTGAGCATATTACCTGCCTGCTGGCCCAACACAATACAATTTAAGTGACATTAAGTCCTTCTGTACACACACAAACACACTTTTCTCACTGCAGTAAGAGAGTGTAAGTATCCACACATAGAGAAAAGGAAAGTCGACTGTCAACACAGGAATATGTCCTGGCAAGGATTTGTGTCAAAAAGAATTCTTATTTAAAGAAATGGTGTCGGGGCGGAAGTTTTCTTTGCACTCTCAGAGAAGAGGAAACATCAGTTGATAAAAGGTGAATGGACGTGAATACAGAACCAAAATAGTCTCTGGGAGAAGGCCTGAAACATAAAAATACAGACGAGCACACATATACAAACACAAACAAAGTTTTGTCAACAAATAGTGACCAAACAACAAGCTCAGAGACAGGCAAAATGGACAATTTAAATAATTTACTGTCACCTACAAAATAAGCACTACCAGAGTTTTGTGATTTCTGCGGTTGGGTTGGGTTGTGTTACATATAAGTAAAACACAATTAATGAAAAAGACATGACCAAAGGTTAACACTAAATGGGATAAGTGTCTTCATGAGCCCTTCTTCAACAGTTTGCCAGCCCTGCCGCCCATGATTTAAGTTAAATAAATTATAGGTAGAGGTTGTTTTAAAAAAAGTGGCATAATTATTTTCATATTGCAACAGCCATACAGTATGTCCATACATTCCTACATGGTGGATGTTTCAACCAGTTTAGAATTTCAATACAATCATTATATTTACAAGTTCCTCATAAGAAATCATAAGTAATAGCAGAAATATATTTAACCCTTAGTACATGAAAGTTCACTATAGAATAAAAAATAAATTGAATTAAAACAAGACTTGCCTATAGTTTTCAAAACTAATGCTCCAAACTAAAACCTGATTTCTTGTTTATGGTTTCTAATAAAATGTTTATGTTTCTTGGGCACTTTTATGTTAACATTTTATTCAAACAGTGCTCTTTTTGTCTTTTTTTTCTCCTCTAATTACTGTAACAGACTGTGCACAATACAATTCACCATATGGTTGCCTTGTACATCATATCACTTTGGTAGTGTCATATTCTTTATAACTTCTGGACTGATCTTAGATCTTAGACACAAAGACATGCGAGATACAGCTTTTTCCAATGAGAACATGATAAAAGATGCATCAAACTTTAGCCAGTTGAAACGAAAGTCCCTGAGAAGGACCATTCATAGGGTTAGGAGGTAATACACCCAAACTGTTCACTTTGGTCTAAGTGTTGCCGCTAATAGGTCCCACTTTAGTCTACATGCTTATTTGTACATAAATAACTTAAATTTATATTTACATTACACAAGTTAGTTAAGTGCCATGTGAAGTAGCAACACACTACAATGTGAGGTACCCCCAAACCAAATCCTGCTTAGGGCCCCCAAAAAATCCAGGACTGGCCCTGTATACACACGTTTCCTTGGTTCACTTCGTTTTATTTCAGTTGGGCACAGACCTATTAAATTGAGCTTTTAACAAATACGTAATTGCTCAGTCATTATGCCATTTCATCCCATTTTACACTGCCGGCACTATTGCACTTTTTACTGACTGCCTTTGACATTTCCTTGGCTTTTAGAGCAGCTTCCGTTATGAACTCAAGACTCATGTAAAATTGGGATTACAAGCCTATTGAGCTCAGTTTTTCATGTAGCCCCAATTAAGTGCATTAGGATCTACTCTTTACCATTAGGGAAACACCTGAAAGCCTAGAGGAGGAAAGAGGGAGGGCTGTGTATAAAGGAGTAATGGGATGAGAAAGTAGTTAAGAAATCATATTTCTAAAGGGAAGAATCCCACTTTGAAATGTACAAAACTGTTGTTTTTTTGGCCTTGTAAAATATTAAAAAGTAAAAGTTCCTAATTTTACTCAGGGAATATTAATTATTACACAGCATATTGTCAGATGTCAGTAAACATTCTCCCCTGTACACCATTCCTTCCGTCTGGATAGTTTGATTTGTCACTGTAAAGCAAAGTAAGGAAGAGCACCATAAAATCCCTTGCCAAAAATGGCAAAGGAGATTACATCTCTCAAAGGCCAGACCAGGTCACGGCACCCCCAAAAAAATCAGAACAGCAGGCTTTGCTGGATTTTGTATGGATGACTCCCTTGTACTCAGCTGTCCCTGAGAATGAGTTACGATCACTGAGAAACCCTGACAGTACCCACCACCCACATGGCTCTTGTCTCTCTTTGAATGTTTCTATCCACTTGTGCTGTGCACTCCATTGTGAAGCAAGTTGGCAATTATGCAAGTGTTTGTGTATTTTACATGCTGTGTCTACGAACTGCAAATGCATTTTTATTACTTTCCAGTCAGCCACTAGTTGCCATTCATTTTAAATGGATGTGAAAGACTTTCTTTAGTCTAGTTAACCCATCCCAATGAACATCAAGTCTATTTAAAATTTTGTCAAAGTTTCAAATCCATCTGCACTCAAGCTGCCACTCAAAGATCATAACTTTGACAAACATTGACCTGCATTAAAAATCATCAGCAAAAATGTGAAGTTTACTCGATTTGCAATGAAGGAGCTAAAAGACAGAGACAGACAAAAGCAGCTTCTTATTCCTTGTGGTGGCCGTTGAAATGATGACCTGCAGATATATTAGCTGTGTCTAGCTAGCTGGTTAAAGACTGTCGTGATCATGACAAGTCCTTCAATATCATTGCAGCAAAACATATATATATATATATATATATATATATATATATATATATATATATATATATATATATACACACACACACACACACACACACACACGTTTGCTGGTTGATTTATGAGTTTGAGAGCTTGGAGGTGGGAGGCAGTGTCGTCGTCTCCCAGACATGTTGACCAGAGTATGAGCTATCGAAAGACGACAGGGAGGCAGGCAGCACTGTAATTAAGGCACTAAATACATTAGGCTGAAAGATCTCACAGTACATCAACAAGGGATGCACTGAGAAATGATTTGGGCACTTAGTCTCAAAGCATCTGTGTTAAGGATGATTGCGTAAATGACGGAAGTGATTCACAGAAAATTAGACTCATAAAGTCCTGGCAACACATTTATGCTTCTTTGCATTGTTTTCCATTTGCAAATTGATATTTTAAAATGCTTCTAGTCAAAAAAAGAAAGCCTGACTCTCTTAACTGTTGCAGCAGTTTATTGTAGTTAGCTCATTGGAGGTGCCAACATAGGGGGATCTAGCAAAAAATCATGGATTTGTTTGGCATAAAAAAGTTTAACCTGGCCCAGCTTTTGTCATGATGCAATGCAGCATCATCCAGTCAAGCAAATGCACATTTGTGACCACCGGTTTTCTCCTGTTTATCTTGCCATTGTTTGAGTTCCACCATGCCAACTTTCCAGAGTTGTACAATTCTACCAAAACATATTATAAACTGTTGTGCAGGGTTTTGGTGTCTGATAAGCTCTTAAACTTACGGAGCTGTTCCTCAAACCAGCCTTCCTAGAATTGTATTTTATTACCTGAAACAACTTACAATGGGTAAAGGTACAAGGTTAAATTGTGTTGTCAATTTTCAGCTTCATAGACCAGATTTCAAAGACTGCAAGCTTAATCGCTCCTACTGCCGGCGCTACTAACGCTCCAGTGTATCCTTCTATTCAGCAAGTTTGGTTGGCTCAACAGCTTGAAGTGATTTGTTAACAGGTTAAAATAACTTTTAGTCTTTATTCTACTGTAACAATAAACTACTTCAGACTCTAAGAGTTTATGACCCAAAGGTACTTCTATTTATACATAAACCTTGTACATAAAAAGGTTTCCACACTGACACTACTCAAATGTTTCAAAGCAATGTTTTTGGAGGGAGTTACTAACTATTTGCCCTTCATCTGCACTCCAATTAATAAGAATTTTTCTGAGCCAAGTGTTGGATACAGTCAGCCATGTGTCTTACACGTGCTCCTTAGAGAGGAGGTGATCCTCATGCCATTGACGATGATTACTGCTTCTCTCAACTGTTATGGGAGACAATGGGGAGTACTGTGCATGTTGTAGAAAGCATCCGCCTTTATTGACTTAGGAAAGCCCTACTGTTGCCCCTGCACTCAACGTTTAGAGATAACTTCATCTGTCATGACACAAATGAGGGTGACACACCTTGAGCTATACACCCACTCCCCTCTCTCGTCAGCCCCTGCTAACTACCTGAGCGTACGCTAAGCTGACAGGTGAGGGTGTGCAATGGATGTCTTAGTGGGTGGGGGGATAGCTAGGGTTGACACCACTCCAGTCCTGTGACCTACGGCTGAACTTGGACCTGTAAGAAAATAACAGGTTCTCCAATTAGGCCGCCAGTGTCTCATCTCGCCACACAACAATTAGCCTGGAGGGGCTCAACAGCCTGTGGAGACTTGCAAAGTTCGGATCCTGGCAGACCTGCCTCCCTGCCTGCCAGCTAGAGCCTGTGTTTTCACAAGGACATTGCATAGGAAAATGTTTGCAATTAAGGCAGATACACTGAACCTGCTCCTAAGCCTGGCAAGTAGGAAGTACAATTCTGAAGTTTAATATGTTTGATTTTTATTTTGAATACATACTGTGTATATATATATTTATACTTATATTGTTCATATTCTAATACTTGATTTTATTAACCATCTTATATTTAGAGAATTTAGACAGATCCCTTGTATGTGTAAAAAACTCATGGAGTAAATGCTCCAAATACCAATCCCAACAATGTTTGTATAATGAAAAAACTAAACTAAACACATTTTCTATGATTGTATACATACTGTTGAACACTGTGAAGACATGATTATTGTGGATTGTTCCTGACAAGTACACTAAATCTAAACCAATTCCCATTCATAAATGTACATATTCGCATTTGTTGTAATCACACTCACCAATTATGGTGAAATATAATTAGGCTGAAACAGGAATTATTTAATTCTGCATCAATGAATATGTATTGCACAGAGTATATAATAATAATTAGAAAAGTAAAGAAAGAAAAGTTTCCTGTTCTATTGTTTACTTGACCAATATACTGCAGAAAAACAATAATGTAGTAATGTACAGCAAAGAGTTCTGAACGGCACGTTTTTACAAACTTGACTTTTCCCCTTGATAAAGTTTTTTTCACTGAGACTGAAAAAGTAAAATGTTTATACATACTTCCAGGAAGTGTGGGGGTTTCTGCTGTTGAATGCATACACATATGAAGCATACTTAAAATGTTTACACAAGGCGTTAAAGCACAGTACACATAAGTCAATGAGAACCATGCGCTGTTTGCTTTACAAACCATCCATGTCCAGTATCAGGCACTAAAAATACACTTGAGACTCTGTCAGGGTTACAGAGGAGCCCTAAGGTGCACTACAGGCTATCTTGTTTGCTGTAAAGATAACAATGATATGTCACAACACAGTGCTTAAATGCTGTCTTCTCTTGAATGTGATTTATGGGAAACTTTGACTATGAATAAAACAATTTTAAAGGCTTTCTTGGTAATGGATTGGCCTGAACTTCAACCTGCCAGGCCTATACTGTTAGCATTATGTGACAGTATGTTTGACCTGTAGGCAACTTTAATTGCTGTTTTCATTCGAGACACACCAAAACGAGTTCTAGAATTTCTGGTTGCATATGTGACATAGCTCATGCAAAACTAGCATCAGTGTGATGCACTTCAAATTTAGAATATAAAGACAGGATTGTATCGACCAAAACCTTAAAGCAATTGTACTAAATAATACAAAGAAGAATTTAAATGATTGCTATATTTATTAAGTGTATTTAAATACATAAACACACACTTGTATATAGTAAACATTATGGTACATAAACCTAAAAAAGACAAAAAACTGCAAACAAACTTACCAAACAAGCATTATATACATCAGAAAAATACTGCACTTTTATGAAACAATAACAAATAAAAATAAATTTGTATAATTAAAAAAGTGAAACTCTTTAAATACAATTCCTTGTGAGGGAAGAAAGTAGAGTTGGAAGTATATAGTGAAGTCACTGACAAGCAGTTGAAGATAGTGTTTTGTTAATACAAGTCAAACATACTGATTGGGGTACTAATGCAAAGCCTTCAGGCTAAAACTGTCTTTCAGATTTTAAATGTTCAGCATTTGCTTAGCATCTTTGGCACAGGCTATGATTTATTCCCTCTGAGAATCTCTGACAGCTTAACAGTCTTAGTGGCCTCGTGGCAGAAAGCAGAGTCATCCTGACTCCCGTGAAAGGAGAAAAAAAGATCAGGGACGGCAGTAACATTATACATACAAACTATTTTAATCCAATATAAAACAGCAGTTAAAAATACTGTTTTACATATATATCCGAAAGACCATATATCTTATACTTTATACACATTTCTACAGTATGATACAGTGTATGGCTTGGCAGAAATATTGATTTTTCAGATCAAAAAACTAACAATGCAAGCTTTACCAACCAGATAATGAACACTTTTACACCTTAAAGCTGTGCAGAAGAACTCCAACGTAAACACTGAAGAGTTCAAAACTTTACAACTCTCTTCAAAAATGGCACTTGTAATGAATAATCACTGTAAAAAATATACTTGCATTTTATTAACACTTAAAAAGCTTTCCTCTGAGACAGACAAGGCACTGTGGCCATTTAACATTCTAGTTTTTGGCAGTGAAGTCATTTATAATACACATAGATACATAGAAGGCAAACCTTGATATTTTGGCACATGCACTGTGAGGCATCTTGGAGGGCCAGCGGTGTTAGATCTTTTCATAGATCAAACACAACAGAGTAATGCACAATAGGTGACAGGTGATGCAGTGATAATTGTTTTAATTTGACTGACCTGCTCGAATTTGACAGATTTACACTCCTTATAAAGTTTTAAAGGCCATTTCTCCCAGTGCAATCAGTGTCTATGCATGTTTAGCTCTTTGTACTATACGTTTTCTAACACACAAAAAACGGCATTAGGTAAAGATTGGATTCCAGCAATATATTTCCAGTCAAATCCCTAATGCAAATGGCTCTAAATACCAAATAGGCTTTTTACAGTGATCCAGAGGCACTATTTGTTTTCAGGATGGCATCAGTCTTTGGTTGATTTGTTTTTTTAGCTGGCTGCATGAGGTTCTGACTGCATCAGGAGCGGTGGCTCTCGCTCAGATTTCTCCATCGCTGCAGCTGGATTCTGAGTTTCTGAACTGAGATCTTGAGGTTTACGCTGAGACGCCTCTCCTCCGTGAGCCAGCGCTGCCTCCTCATTCACCCTCCTTTTCATATCCTCTTCCTCCACCCTCATTCTTCGCTCTTCAGCCTCTATTTCTTCCGTAGTGGGAATGGAGTTCTTCTTGGGTCTTCCCTTGGGCTTAGTCGGGGCCTCATGACCTCCTTTGAGCACCTAGAATAACACACAGACTATCTTAATGGTCTGGTAATAAATGACAGCAGCAGTCAAAGGCAATGCTTGCTATTATAGTAATTAAGAGAAGACATATTGCTGCTGGCTGCTTCTTGTGCACTCATTTATCTTTAATGATTTCAGGTCTTTTTTTGTTCTCTGAGTTGAGTTGTTGACCTTTCTGCAAAAGTGTTTGCTCTCCCTGCCATCATCATCTGTCACACCTCACACCACACCCTCTCTTCCTGTCATACCTATCCTTCATTTCTCTGTCATAGTTAAAATCAGTGTTACATGAAACAGTGAGTTCGGAGTAAAATCAAAGCCACCCTTTTGTTAGAATTTATTTTTAAAGGCTGACAGAAAAGATAAAGAAAGAACAGAGTCATTCTTTACAACAATTATTGTTCCTGGACCTGCCTGGCTTTACAGTGTCTCTTACCATTTTCTTCCACTTCATGCGCCTGTTTTGGTACCATGTTTTCACCTGGAGCTGTGTGAGACCAAGTGACTGAGCCAGGTCTAACCTGCAAAATCACAAACAAAACAAACTGCTTGTTAGATGGACATTTCATGTTCTTTCTACATTTGGGTCCTCCTAAACCTGAACAGGCTATATACAGTGGTGCTCAAAAGTTTACATACACATGCTTAAGTTGACTAAAAAGAGGAATAAAAAAATCATGTTTTGGAAATTTATTTTAATACCTAAATTAAAAAATGAGGTAAAATCCAACCTTTAAGGACACCAATTTTCTTTGTGAATGAATAACGTATTGTAAATAAATAAATGTTCTTATTTAAAATACAGGTCATAAGTATACATTATGTTAAATTCCCATAGAGGCAGGCAGATTTTATTATTAAAGGCCAGTTAATTCAGGATATTATGCATCTGATAAAGTTCCCTTGGCCTTTAGAATTAAAATAGCCCCACATCATCACATACTCTTCACCATGCTTAGAGATAGGCATGGGATACTTTCTATAAAATCATCTCTCAATGCAAATCAAACCAGGTATTAGTCTAACTGAAATAAAACCATGCCTATCTCTAAGCATGGTGAAGAGTATGTGATGATGTGGGGCTATTTTAATTCTAAAGGCCAAGGAACTTTATCAGGATGCATAATATCCTGAATCCAGGAAATAACTGGCCTTTAATAATAAAATCTGCCTGCCTCTATGGGAATTTAACATAGGGGTATGTATACTTATGACCTGTATTTTAAATAAGAACATTTATTTATTTACAATACGTTATTCATTCACAAAGAAAATTGGTGTCCTTAAAGGTTGGATTTTACCTCATTTTTTAATTTAGGTATTAAAATAAATTTCCAAAACATGATTTTTTTATTCCTCTTTTTAGTCAACTTAAGCATGTGTATGTAAACTTTTGAGCACCACTGTAGGCTACCATATTATTTACATGCTTCAAGCAGTTTTGCCAAAAGCATCAATCTATCTCTTCCTTTTTTTCTCCCACTGACAGGAAAGTATAGAAATGACAAGCATCTTGACAATCATTTTGTATTTTACCTTTCCACCAAGTATATACAGTAATGCAACTTCATGCCTTAGAGGTTGCAGCAGGCTTAAGTACAGTATAAGACCTCTCTAACATGCATAACTTTGTCTTTGAATCTCACATCAAAGATGATTGCTAGTAGCTCGAGTTTGACACTGTACACCTGCAGCTCTGGAAACAGTGCCTGAAACATCTGTACCGCAACCAGTGTTCCAATCACAGTGGTTGTAGCTGGACAATTGAGTCTGTTGGGAGAAAATTCTGAATTCATCCACCACATGTGTTGATCCATGACTAATAGGGCTATTGGATGGTGTGTAATGTGATACTTCAGGAAGGGACAGATACAGTGAACAAGGCATCCATTTGTAAAAGAAAGAAGCGGTTATGTGTTTTTTTTTTTGGGGGGGTTCAATGAGATTTCCTCCTCCTTGCTCTTTTTAGTCTTTAACAGTCAGATGAAGGGATTCTCACCCCCTCCCCTCACCCCCAACCCAAAGTGGAAGGAACTGACTTTGAATTTATAGGAAGCAGAGAGGGAGAAATGGCGTGAACAGAATCTAAAGAGCAGAGCAGCAACAAAACCCCTGAGATTGATGGGAACCTTGACATAACCTTATGCCTTACATAAAGGGCTGTGTGTGGTTTTTGTGTGCGTGTATGTGTCTGCGCTTCAAAAAACACCAGACATACAGGCAATCAAGCTGTCTATCAAACTTCACTATCATGCATGTCCCAGTCTGTAGCAACAACTGGAGGCAAGGAAAAGTAATTGCAGAAAAGGAAAACACCCCTCTTATTTATGGTCATTAGTTCTCAATGGAGAGAAACCACACACTCACAGCAATAGAAACAGCATTCGAGTTACTCCCTCTGGGCTACCGCAAGACCACCATTTTTTTCCCCCATCTCACACCTTTCATTAGAGAATCTTGGGTGTAACTGAAAACTTTTTTTATAATGATGATGAGGATGATGACAGCAAGGATTATTAAGACACTAATTATTATAATTGGAAGCTGCATAAAATCATTATTGCTGTATGATATGAATAATTAAGTCATTTTCAGGGATATTTTTGGTTTTGGTTCCTCTCGCCCCATGCGTAAGTCTTTTCAATTCAAAATTGCATAGGTTCCAAGCCAAGGAAAGGGAAAAGGGAGAGAAAAGAAAAGTTATGTTTGGATCATAACAAACCAAAGTGGGGCGCATGCCACACCTTTGATGTGGGGTTTTAAAGGGGGATTTTCTCGGTTGATGTTTTTCCGCCAGCTGGGTATTTAATTAATTTTCAACAGTCAGATACGGATATTTTGACAAGACACAGTATTTTGGCACAACCATTCGTATGGGTGGTTGGTTTTGATCACTGAGTTGTGCTCAGCCTCTGGGCTTCTGCTTTAAGATGAGGCATGGCACCTTTCCAACGGCTCCAGGCAAGCCAAGATGTGATATATTTAATAATGCATCGTGGGAGTATTCTCCACAGATGGGATGTAAATGGAATGACGAATAAATCGGGTTTATTCCAAATATGCTAATGTATTTTTCCGATTAAATGTGGTAAGTACATACTTTATAAAGAGGAGACAATGTGTGAGATGTCTGTGTTGCTATTTGTCTAAATTCATGAACATACTGTACATGTGTTTAACTACTGATTTACTCTCAGTATCTACATGTGAAAAAAAGAAAGATGAGTAATGGAGGTGAATGTACACACATCCAATCTCTACTTGATGCCAAGGTTTGCCAGCAGTTTGAATTTCCTACGCCGCATGTAAAGGAAAGCTTTTTACAACATCTATGGTTCAATACTATTGTGGGTTATAATGGAAAGGCAGCCTGCAGGCCAAATATAAAAGTGAGGCGCACAATAAAACTGGAAAATATAGTCTAACCTCATGTCAGGTCCAAAAAATGACCCACGGAATGGAACTTAAGACACAGATATATGTAGATTACTTCATCTTACTGTAGAAATGTACTTTATATACACCTGCACAAGTGTGAAATGATTGGCAGTAAATCAACGTAATACATTTGTGTTTGCTTGTGTTGGCCTCCGTCCCTGCTTTCTTGAATAAGGCAGTGTTTCTTTGTTGGGGCTTTTTGCTGTTCGAAAGCTCAGGGTTAAAACGTTACTCTTGTCTCAACTAGAATGCTGAGGTAATGCTCTGGCTTAGACAAATTCACATTACATGAGACATTCCCCACAGGATAAATCAAAATTATGACGTTAGGTTAACCGCTGCTTGATAATTGCAGTTGTGGCTTTGTGAATGTGCATGGGTCTATGTGTGCATGTACTGTACTTTTCAAAATGTGCTCAATGCCAGGTATGTAGGTTATCAAAATGTCACAGTTAAGTGCTGGTAGCTTATATGACTCTGATTTTACATCTGGTTGAAATTTGATAACTGGTATTGGTTACCTTTCACATATCAGCGGTTTGCTTTCTTCTAACTTTTGTCGCAAAATTGTTACAGTAGCAATGAGGTTAGCAGGCATGAGTTACCATTTTTTTTAGTTATATGCTTTTATGTGGTGTGCTGTTTCAGCTCTTACTGTGTGTGTTATGTTGATTTGTGTATTTAAGTGTATGTGCAAAAGACCTTTACTAGAATCTACCTATCCAAATACATGTGAATTTCTCAACTGTACTGACCTGTCAGGTGTGGACAGGTACTTCTGCTTCTGAAACTTTTTCTCCAGGCCCATCAGCTGCAGCTCTGTGAAGATGGTGCGGCTGCGGCGTTGCTTCTTCAGGCGGGGCGTGCTGCGCTCTGTTTCCGACTCGCTGCTGATGCTGAGGGGCGTCTGGCTGGGTGAGGACTCGGAGCCTCGAAGATGCTGCGGAGAGAGCAGGTGAGAGGGGACCCCGCCCGGAGATGATGGCTGGGGGAGGTGGAGGGGCAGGTTGGGGGGCTGCCGCGTGATCACAGAGAGGAGAGGGTAGGCACGTAGTGACGAGGAGCCTGGAAGAGCAGAGACAGTGCATTAGATGACAGAAACAGAGCAATGCAGTGTAATAATAAGAAAAAAAGGATCTTAAAGATTAGGTGTTCTTTGAATCACTGAGTTTTTACTGAGCTCCTATGGGCCTCTCAGTCACCTTGGTTGTACCATTATCGACCGCCTGTAATTGCGTAGACAGTTCCATTTTTAATTGCCCTGTGTTTTCTGTGAAAAGTGTTTTGCTTTTGACCTCCTCCACGTAGAGGGCTGTAATCCCAGTGACGCAGACTGTGTTTTACACCGCTCCTCTGAACCCTTCAAATGAATGATTATTTTTCAGAGGTTGTTAAACCATAACTGGCTTCCCAACACACACCACATGCACACAAATCAGCATGATTTACATGCTCATGCGCAGACATACGCAGACACAGAATGAACAAAATAATATATACTATACTATATAATAATAAAAGCCTATTCAGCTAATAAACTTTTCTCTATCACTCTGGCACTTGTGCACGGTCATATACAAACACACATTTTTGCTCTTTATCAGCACAGACAGAAGTAGCAAGACGCCAGAATCAATAAAAAGTAACACTTGTCTGGAGCCAAGATGAGAAGGAAGGAGACCTGGAGGTTGGCCGAGAGGATGCAGTGGGTCAACCAGTGTAAACATAAAACCTGCCAGAAAAATCCTTACGGCCTCAAATATGAAATAAATCCCTTAACAAAAATGTACAAGCAGATTGAGCACAGAGCAGACTGTAATGCGGACCGAGAAAGAGTAGCAGAAAAGACGCGGGAGGGGATTACAGATGTAGAGTTGGAAGATGTAGAGGGGGATAAAAAGAATGCAATTGAGCACAGAAAAATAGACGATTGTTACACACCAACCCACACAGTATGTGTGTTCCTGGTTGTCTGTGGTGGATTTGTGTTTTTAGTCTCCTCATCGACTTCAACAGACAACCGAGACACATGGACACACATGAACACAGACACCAATGGCCACAGGAGGCAAAATGTCAGACGTTGACTTTGATTTTTTATTCCTGTTCCTTTTTTCTTAAGGCTGGTGAGAAAATATGGAGTACAGTACAAATGTGAGGACGAGGAAGACAAACACTCTGAAAGAAAGAGGGGCAAGTCTACTTTTGTAATCTTACACAATGGTAAAACATGAGTTTAGATGTTTACCCATATACAAATTCATAATAAATCCTAAACTATTAGATTTAAGTCAAGCGTGAGGAGCTAAAGCAGTGCATACAAGTACAAATGTAGTTAAGTCCAGTTGCTCTACACTGACATACAGAGTGTGAGAGAGAGACACACACACACACACACACACACACACACACACCAGACACTGCCTTGGGCTCATCATGACATCATGTTAAGGTGCTGAGGTCATCACTAATCCAACCCGAGATTGCTGCTATTGCAACAAGTCTAGACAAGAAGACTTCTTTTCTCTCCTTGTACGCTCTCGCTCCCAATTTATACCTTTCCATTTATATTGCTCTCCTGTTTTTTTCTCTGTAAATCAGATCTGTTTAAAAGTAAAATTTTCTGATATCAGTGAATCATCAGATTACATGTTCAAGCATGTTTATTGGAGGGATTATACATGAACATGTATCCAACTACATGCAAAAGTGGTGGGAAGTGTTGTTTTGAACGGCCAACATCTTGGTTTGTCTTCACGACTGTCAGGAAAACTCTTGTTAACACAGAGCTTGAAGTTATCTCCGGACAGTCCCTCGAGAGAGAGAGAGAGAGAGAGAGAGAGAGAGAGAGAGAGAGAGAGAGCAGTGACTTTCCACTAACAGCGAAGCCGTCTCTTTGACATGCTGTTGACAAGTGCCAGTGTGCTGTCAATAGTCTACAAATAAACTGTTTGAGTAGCTGCAAGAGCACAACTTGGCCCCATGCAAAAGCACATTGATACTCTTGATAATCACAGTCGGAATGTAAGGACTGGCACAAGTGCTTCTGGTGACGAGTACAGAAGACATACCTGCTAACAATAGATCAAGAAGAGCCATTTGTTAAGCATTCTTTTTAATACAAACAATGTGCTATATTGATCACATAGTTTTTATGACATAATTAAATTAAGCATATTTCCTTTATCAGCCCGATCCCTTTCATAACATCTACACTTGTTTTTTTGTCAATGGGATTCTGAAATGGATGATTTATTGCTTAGCTATGACAGGTATACATGCATGCTGGCCATGTTTTGGATATAAACTGTCTGTCAGTTTTCTTTGGGTGGCCTTGCCCTTTAAATGCAAGTCAAACACTACCTGGGTGGGAAGGGCAACAGGCCACATAGCTTTTTATCTGCCCTAACTCATTGATTTAATTGATTAGAATCATTCACATTCAGGGCTTGGCAGGTTGGGGAAATGTAATGTCAATTCTCAACAAATTGTTTCTTTTATTGTTTTACTGTCATGGTATATTCCCAGTCACACTGAAAAACTTCTCTTGCTGAAGCATCCCATTAAACACAAGCATTAATGATTTAATGTGAAACCTGATCCATACAGGTATTCATGTGGCAGTTGGACTTGGCCTGCACCACCACAACTACTTTTAGAACTGATTTTTTAGTCGAGATAGAAACATCTAATGGCAGTGGTTGAGTGGAAATGGCAGGGAGGGGACAGGCTGTCAAATATTATCCCTAACTGAAGATAGACGATGTGCCCGCATTTTGTTTTTGTGTGTGTGCATACTTGCCCGTGTGTGTTGACATGGGTGTAATCAACCTTCTCAAGCTGGCTTTGTACTTAATGGGAGACTTTATTGTCTGCAGCAGATTAGAGTTTAAGATGGGATAAAAACCCTTTTGCTCACTTGGATTTATTCTTTAATACCTTTAGCCAGTACCAAACCAGTATGCAGCAGCCCTCAGGCTGCACACACTCCTGCTTTTGTTTATGTTTTTCATCATGCTGTCAGATGAGCTTACACCACAGTTGATCTTAATCTCTCTCACCTCTTCCACCAAAAGCCGTGCCCTGGGTCCTGCTGAGAGATTGGACTCCAAATTAAATATTGTAACCTGCCATTACGTTGTTCACTGTTCAGCAACAGGTTGGGGCTCATTGTCTCTGATCTTGCCCTAAATGACAGGGAATTAACTCTGTGAGCATTAGCCACTTTTACTGTACAGAATTATGGTCTGTATTTCATTTCGGATGAACAGAAATGAGATTTGCAGTGTCACAGGACAAGAGACAGAAGACAATTATGTTGGTATGTTTGAGGATGATTGATGAACCAACAATTCATTTGTTGTCAACTCCTTCAGGCAACATTTTTAGCATCACTGTCTTTCAGCGGCCTCCGCTGGCAGCAGGAAGCTATAGCATCCCTTCCTTCTTAAGAATGAAGAAGTCAACTTTCGCTGTTAAGGGGCCATGCAGGAGCCAGTCGCCCCTCTTTGGCCTGAAACCTGCAAGCCTGCCAGCTTCTATATCAGGCACTAAAAGCCATTGATGTTAGGGAATATACTGTGTCTCACACCCCCTCAGCTACAAATAAGTGGTGGGCACAGTGTTCTGATATGCAGGGCGGGTTACTCTATCCATCCGAACAGAGGGGTGCCAAAGCCCAGTCATAGTGCCCTCTCACATACACCAATCCATATCAGAGGGATGAGGGAATTGCTTCCCCTATTTTTATCCCTCCACCGCTGTCATCAAATTGCAGTGGCTATTATTTCAGACTTTAGAGCAATTATCTTAATGGTTACAAGAGTGTGCAGTAGCCTTTCAGTTGTTTGGATTCATCTGGAAGTACAATTAAAAATCAGTCACGACATTTGGTTTTGACAAGATTACATGTGGTGTGCCAACTGTTCGTTATCATACTATTTTGGTAATTTTCAGCAAGTACAATACACAGCCACATACAGTCTACCATGTCCATTGTCTATCAGCCATCACGTAGAGATCTAGGTGATTCTAACCATCTTACTGAAAGGGAAAAGAGAGAAAGCCCTTAACAGGCTAGTAAAAAATTGGGAGAAGAGTGATTTTCATTCAAAGGAATCAGCTTTAAAGTGTATCAATTGCATCAAAAGTTTGTTTTCGTTGTCTATTTTCTTCTGTGTAGATCAAGATAAATCAGTGTGCAGTGTAATGAATCTTTAATATGGTGGTATGACCAACCATACTGTAAATGACACTTTTTTGTGCATAACTTTACTTTGTTTTATAAGACACACACATTTCTGTGTCACAGTAGTGCACTAACAAGATACAATCCTCTCATTTGCAAATGTCCAGCAGCAGCAAAACTCATTATAGGGAAGGTCTTTGGTTAAACAGAGTAACAGTATGAATCAAATGAAATTAGACCAAAAACATTAATGTTTAAAGCCTAGTAACCCCTGACTTCTAATGAGATTTATATTTTGTATCTGTCCCATTGCCAGTTCATTGACCTTTATGTGTAACGACTTATCAATTCAGTCATTTATTATCTCAACAAAAGCCCTGAAGCATCACTCACAGTCACTCACTCTGCCGCATGTCTTTGATTTTCAACACTTAGCTACAGTGATTTATAATGTGAAGTACAGAGTGAGAAAAGTGGTGCAACTTTAGGAGGAAGCATGCACTAATTAATTGGGATTCAGTCTAAACTACTTCTTGATTTAAAAAAAAACATTGGACAAACCGTTCAGCAAACTGAACAAACCTATAAATTTAAGTAATAAAGATGATAAATTAATGATGCAATGTTGTTGTCACAAATTTGAATATTGTCATTTGCATTTACAATCTAAATGTATGCCATTATACAAATACTGTCATTACAGCACAATAGATATCACACTGTATATTGCGCCGGTCTGATATAGGATGTAAACTTTCTCCACTGTAATTCCACATTTCCTGATTCATGCAAAAATGAATCATCGCTTTTACATTTAAATTAAAACATAGGCTATATTAATAAGGAATCTCATGCGTAAAAGTGTCCACATTTCTAAATATCCGCCTGAAATCAACAAATGCTATATTTTTTCTAATGCGTTAAGCAAAAAACATAAAACAGTCCATCTTACCCGAGCATGAATGCAGAGGCTTCGGCCGTACAATGAGCGAAGGGCACACCGAGTAGAGAGAGAGTTTTTCAAAATAATCACAAGTCTCCTTGGAGAGGATCTCGTCAATCATGAAAGTCTTGTAGCGGCGCCTGGCAGCCTTCAGCTGCCCGGGGGAGGAGAGCCTCAACTCGGCTTGACAGTGCATGATCTGTCCCTATGCGCCGTGCGCTCTCTTCGCTCCACAATATGCGTTGTTCACTAATATCTAAGGCTGTGCCGGTTTAACCGTGTGACAAATGCAACTGCTAAAGCTCATGCGTTTAAAAAATGCATTGTTTTTCTTTCAAAATGCAGTTTAGTTTTCCCTGACGTGTGGTGGTAACCTTCAACTTGTGCTGCGCAGAGCGCTAATGAACAGAGTGCGATCTGTGCTCACACCCACTTCTATTTAAACCGTTCCTGAACACATCTCTACTGCTCCATCTAACCCCCCCCCCCACTCTCTCTCCTTTACAAATACACTTATATATGCCCACTCCCAAACCACCAAAAAAAACGTTTCTCTCTATGATTTCTTTGTGTACAATTTGGTGTGTTTTTCGTCAGAATTAGGTCATATTTTCAGAATGAAAACTAAATTTAAAGCCTAATCAATACAAATAGTCCAATTTAAACCTGGTGCTTTCAGATCAAATCAAAAGACCTCTGTGGAAAGCTATTATATTAGATATTAGATTTGAGGAAACGTCGTGCTGCTTCTTTGTTTCAAACGTTTTATTTGAAAGATTTGTCTTGATCTATTTATTAAATTAGCTATTGATTATCCCGTGTCCAACTAATGTTTTTATTAACATAGCTTATAACTTAGACTATTTCATCAAGTTCGCGTTAGACATAGGCTATCTAATCTATTCCATATTTTAACTTTTGACTTTAAGTGAGATATCCAAAGCAAATTAAACCAGTAAGGTAACAAGGGGTGAAACATCTTTTCTTTCTTTCTTTCTTTCTTTCTTTCTTTCTTTCTTTCTTTCTTTCTTTCTTTCTTTCTTTCTTTCTTTCTTTCAACCCTTAACATATAAAGGGGTGTTGTGGTTATGATAATAGTAATGATAGATTTAACCTTGATCATTATTTAAATAATACGATCATCGTTAGTGTTAAATATAACAATTATAATAATAATAAAAACATTCGTCGCAAAATATGCAATTTCTTGTAGAAACAGTAGGCCTAGGCTATAATTATTATAGCCTCCAACAAAACCCCCACAATCAGTGGCTCAGTATAAAGAAGCAAAAAGTCAGCCCCTGCGGTTGAAGGCCAAGTCAGTAATGTCATTTTCTGTATTGACTTGCCAAGTAAACTGACGCAGTTAATAATACATTATTTATTATGAATCAACGATTGCTCGCGCGCATGGCGTGAAGGCACGCCGAAACACACTGAGACACACTGTCTTTCTAACAATATCTCAAAGAGAGCAGGAGCGTCTCTAGTTCATTTTCCAACTTCTGATTTGGCACACGTTTGATTTAAAGATCAGATCTTCTTTAATGAAAATCATTATGTCAGTCAGATCAAACGGGCAGGCCAATTACCCTACAAGGACACTGAGACACCCAGGAGGGTAAAGTTTAAAAAGTCTTAATTATATTTATATTTGCAGACTGCACTATGACCGAAAATATATCAGTGTCAGGTACGGCTGAGTCTGACATTAATGCGAGGAAAGGCATCACATGGGCTTCTGCACGTTCAATTTACCCTGAAAGAAACCCTCTGTGCCTTTTTATCATCGTTTTATTTTTCTATAACTACCTTTTAATTAAGTTCATAAATATGCCGAAATAGTTTCATTCATTCCTTATTTTACGTCTTTCTGAGAATTATTTCAGATAGGTTGGTTGCAGATTTCAGCAGCTATGTGTTTTCCAGACTAAGTGAGTTGATAGGCTAATAAAAAAAAAAGGTTGGTCATTTAGCCTACATGTTGTTATTTGAAGTCACGAATCATTTCGGTGAGGAAACCCAAGAGCAGGTAGTTTCAATTATTACACTTAGTAATTAGTAGCCTACACTTACACTTATGTACTTACTACACTTCACATTTACATTAATGTAAGTGTAAGTGTAACACTTACATTTAAGTGTAAGTGTAACACTTACATTTACATTAATGTAAGTGTAGCTCACACGGTGGCTCGTGGCTTCGGAGCCGCCACGTTCAAAGTGGAGGAGGATTATGGAGGAGGACATATGGGAGCTCTGCATTGGGAAGCTCGGCTCCTTCTCAGACGTTAGATGGCTTGATCAAAGAGAGGAAAGGAGAACAACTGCTGCGGAGCACATTTTAGCCTACTCCCTGAGGGTCGGTGAAGTCCCTGCAAAAAACAGTGCTATAAAGATATAATAAATATTAATATTTCTTGTCATAACTTAAAATTTGTAGAAACTTTTCGGATAAGAGTTGTTATAGCCTACTTTCATTATTTTTTAAATAGAGCAATAGGCTACAGATAGCCTATAGGGTAGGCCTACTGCATTATTTTTTATTTATTGTCAGTTTCGCAAAAGAAAATGTCAAAACTATTTAAATGCATTTATTGTATCCAGAAAACCCGACAATGCGAGATAATTCCACATGTTCAGCTATTTAAAAGAAAATTAATATCGCATTGAAAAACTATGTCCAGCTGGTAGGCCTAGGCTGTATCACCTATATCTCGGGCTACTGTGGCACCAATGAACCCAACAACCTGAGGTGGTGCCATGATCCGGGAATCACGGCTGCAGGCATCTTGTCACTTTGGGATTGCGTTGCGGGACTGCTAGAGAGAGAGAGCCGGGTGTTTTGGAAGTGGATCATTTCAGCAGACACGCTTCTATATAAATCCACACAGCAGCGGCTACCGAGCGGCCTCTCTAATCCGCCCGCTGCAGGGCTGCAGACGCCAGGCAGATCAACTAATTAAAAGAGTTATGCCACAGCCAGAAGCGTAATGTGGGCCTTCCTAGTACCGACATCGAACAGAGGATACTCTCTATTAGTGCGAGTTTGGAGCATCAGGATGCAATCTGACACGAGACAGATTTCAGGCAAGACACAGAGCTTAGTGCAGAGGGTGCAAATGCACCTCCACTTTTGGATACTGGGAGATTTATTGGGGGATATAGTTGTCGATACAGCGCGGGAGCTGCTGTTAGTGGCATAAGCACTTTCGGAAGGGTACATTATGACCTCCACACGGACATTATGGGATTTGATCATCACTGTGCTGTAAGCAAATCCGAACCGAGACAAAGGCATGGATGCTGAAAGGCTGATCGCATCATGAGATGTTAAGGATCAAAGTGCTGCTAATTCTGGTTTAGGACAATTCTTTCACATCTGTAAATTGACTAAAAACCAGTGCCATTTACAAAGTGGTGGTGTTAAGACTTCTGATTAAAGAGAATATACTTTGCTCAACTCAAGTGAAAAAGAAATAAACCTTAGCATAACTGCATGCTGTAAAGTGAACAGGGTGGGTGTCAAATCCATGTAAAGACTTGAAAGCATCCTAAATAGTAAGGTGAAATGTAGGAGCTGATCATGTGGCTCTGTTATATTTAACATCTTAATTGATTCAATAAAAGGATGTTTGTGGCGCCACCTGTAGATTACTTCATAACCCACTGCACAAGCATATTAGTTACATGTGGGCCATTTATAGGTGCAGATAAGGCCATGTGTGCATGCATTACAGCATGTAGCATCAAAATACAATAGCTCACTTAGTTAACTTAGTCATATGTACAGAGTTGTAAATAGCATTCATGATTTACAGCCAAGACTCAGGCACTTGTGTTGTGGCTAGATGAAAGACAAAGCAACATCAAATGAAAGGAGCTTTATAATAATGAAAATGTTCCATTTTAAAACAGTTTGTATTACAGACTCAGAATAAAAAAATAAAACAAAGCCCATTTTTTGAAGGAGCAAGGTCAACAGATCTAACATTAAAAAAAGATGGTGCCCTAAAAACTAGTGCTGGTGGAATCTTTAGCTGAAAATTCTTTTTTTGCAAAGTACCTGAAGAAGTTCTTGGAGCACCATTTACATATTTTTTGCATAACAAAAAAACTTGCCAATATCTTAAATCTGTTTTGTTTTTTAAATACATGTTTCTTTTTTCGTCTTCCAAAATGACTGTCATGTCTTTTTTTTTTTTTCCTTGCTCTCGTCAATACAGCTCAAAATATTTGCAACATATCTGTGAGGAAAAGCTCACATGAATGAAGTGTACAAATTTTAAAAACACCTTAAAAGTAAACAAAAATGGCTCTAAGGCATAAGTTATCAAATCTTCAAACTGGTAGGATCATGTACAAACAACCTGAGTACACATGTGAATTTCTCAACATAATTTCATGATCTTTTTTTTTTTTTAGTAAGCTGTCCAAATATTTGAAGAGCTGAAGTCCTTACAGAAATCCTTTACATGTCTCAGTACCGTCGCCATCTATTATCTTGGTAGCCACGGTTGTTACCCTTGTCGTCATGTCTGTTGCCACCTCTGCTCTCATGGTGACGGTTGCCACTCCTGTTCTGATGGTGATAGTTGTCCTGGCTGTGGCTGTGTTGCTGATGACGACCAGGAGCTGGCACATCGGTGTAGCGCTGATTCCTGCCACCGCTGTTCGTTTGGGACGGATGCCGGTAGGGGCCGTTATCGTGTTGCCTTGAGCCACTTCCGCCAGAATTTCCACCTGCAGGCGACTGCCTCTGCAGAGGCTTGGAAAAGCCACCATTTATCTGCTCAAGCTGCTGCATGTTGACCTGCCACATCATGTTGTTCATCTACAGATGAAGGAAAAGACAGGCAACATGACCCGTGTTTCATGCGGTTTATCACGATGTTTATATTCCTGTCAAATTATACAGTGTACACATTTGTTGCAGAGGTTAACTGTTAACAGTTTAACTGACAACAAGCATAGAGCAGGTCTGAACATGTCATGTATTAAAATAAAAACTGTAAATGGTATGACTGTGCAGTGCCGTGTCATTGTGAAAGAATAAAGAGCTTACCATGACATGCTTCTGCAGATTATCGGGAGATGAAAAGGACCTGTGCATTTGGGGCGGAGGACTATATGGCGGAGAGCTGAACTGGATTGGGGTCCTGTAAGAGTTAAGCAAACCATTGTCAAATATGTTCTCACCATAAAAATGCAAGAACAAGTCTACATAGTGTCAGGTGCACATTATACATATTAATGAACCACTTCTGCAAAATCCATGTGTGATTTCTCAACATTTGATTATTTAAATGACTTTTAGTTTTCACCTCTTTGGCATTTTTGAAAAGGTCATTTGTTTGAACATTTAACCCTTAAAAAAAAAAAAAAAAAAGTAAGAGTATATTGTATTTAGTTCAAATGTTGAAGTTGTTGTTTGGTTTTGAAAGTGAGAAAGCCTGGGTTCAGATCAACATTAACTGGCCAGCCTAATATTCATACTGTGTGATATGGGTCCCTGGTGTTTCTGCAGGCCTGCCATCTTTTGGGTGTTTAATCTGCTTTACTAAAATAAAATGCATAACAAAAAGGTTTCAGCCCGCTCTATTAGGTTTTCATCCAGGGAGTCAGTTACATAATTGTTAGAACAATTATAACAATATTACCATTCTAATTGTGAATGATGGATACATGTGAAGGTACGCACATTTTAAACTACTAAATCTAATCTCTGTTATCCAAGAAATGTGTCAAGCAATTTTTTTCCTCCAGTCTAGTTCAACACATAATTGAAGCACCACAAAATGCAAGACTTGAAAACAAAACCTATATACATTACACTGGTCTGATACTGCCCAATAGAACTCTTGGGCCTAAAAAAAAAAAAAATTGTTTGGTTCCTGTTGAAGTCATGGGTCGGTATGGAATTTTTTTTATTATTTATTTTTTTCCCAGTGGCAGCAAGACTCAAGTGCAGATGTGAGTTGTGCATTCGTCACTTTGCGACAATGACAGATTTCAAGCAGTTCTGTTTTGCTGTTAGCCACAGAATGAGATACATTACATAGCAGCAATTTATTATTTACCACAAGGTATCACATTTTCATGATTAGAGGCTGAAGTAGCCTACAACTACCTGTTAACAGAAGACTTCTGTAATGTAAATACAATAAAAATGGACCTATGTAATGAAGTTTGTTCACTGCTGGGTATAAGTTAGCATCAAACACAACAAAGGCTGTCAGTTGAATGGCGTTTACGGCAAAACGTGTCATACTGAAATTTGTGAAATCCATGAAATAAACTTTTCTCATTACCACCAATAACAGAAGATTGAAATCATTTCAAAAACATTTCAGCTAACTATGATTGTTTGATTTCTAACGTTAGCTCAAAACGCCAGTCAAGTGAGAAACTTTGTTTGATTGCTAGATTGTAGCCAGCAGTGAACGTACTTCGTTAAGGTCAATTTTTATTCTATATTGATATTACAGAAGTCTCTTGTTAGCATCTTGTATGCTACTTGTCGCAAAGTGACAAATGCACGACTCAAATTTGTACTCGACTTACAACACTAGCGTTAGCAATCAAACGATCATAGATAACTAAAACATTTGTAGAACGTTAATATAAAATTCAGCTGAGAACCACCATAGTCAGAGCTGTATCTGCAAAGCTAGAGAGACACAAATGTCTATCCTATTTGAGGCAGTGAAGAGGTAGTAGCTGCTGTAATGCTACTGATGCTGATGTCGACCAGATTCTAAACAAACTGTCAATGAGACATTCTTACCTTTGGCCATGCGGATTTGGGATATTTGCAGGACTTGTATTCTGCGAGTTCCCTGGACTGCTGCTATGACTGCTACCTATGATGGGGTAAAAGGGAACAGAATACAGTTTATTAGTAAAGGATAAATCAATTTGTCACATTGTGTGATGCATATCTAATACAACACACATCTAGGGAGATTCAAAACTGGTATCTACAAAAAAAAAAAAAGATTAATTTCTCTGTTCATATCCCTTCAATTTTATTGCTGCAAAATGGGATTGTCAAGCAGACAAACATAATAAAAGATTAATACTTGGCACCTGTGTATCGATACAGTATTGCCACTGAAAATATTGATACTATGATGTATTGATTTTTCCCCACCCCTACTATATGGAATGTGTGAATCTTTAAGATCAGCAGGACCCCTTCATTAAAAATATAAGAAATTGAATAAAAACTTAAATAAATGTGGCATTATGAAATAAAAGCCCCTTGAAATAAAATCAGTAACGTTATATTGACTCACTTATGTTTAGCATTTATTCCATCATGTATTTATTACAGGACAGGCATATTTAATTTAGTACTGAACATGGCATTCCATACTTCCAAAATGCGTCTAGCTGTTAAATTAATTTGTTCCAAGTAACTTTAATGTTTGTGTAACAAGTTGTCAAAACAACTCACCTGATCTGAACTGTACATGAATAGTTCTCCCATGCAGCGATACCCCGTTGAGTAGCGACATGGCATATGGCACGGACACTTCATGTTTGTAAACGGCAAAACCAAACGTTTTCTGTTTCCCATCGGCGTCTTTTGGAATTTTAGTTTTGATGAGAGGTCCGGCCTGCAAAAACAAGCAACTAACGTTAGCGTGAATGAGGTACCCAAACAACTAGCCAAAGCTAACGCTAGCTGCCGTGAGTGACAAGAATTAAGAATTTATCTTGAAAGTGTCCACAGTGTGTGCACAGCATAGTTACGCTAGCGTTATAACATTATAAAGAAGCCACGTGTATTGCAAAAGAGTGTTCCACTTAATAACTTAACATGTTTGGCCCACTTCAACTCTGTGACGCTTTCGATTTGTTAGCATTAGCTTTGTGCATTATGCTATCCGTACACTTGACAGTTGCTAGCTAGCTATGTCTAACGTTAGCGACAACAGCACCTGTAAAAACAGTTCAAACAAAAGCTCCTCCGTCACTCTTGGATCCAAATTTCTTATGAAGAGCGTCCGGTCCGTTTCCTCCTCTATTCCCATTGTATTTGCGCAGATACTATCACTATCAAGCGATTTAAATGCTAGCTAATGTGTAGCGTAAAAAACGCTCTACCCAATATAACCGGAAGGCCTGTCGTAAAGTGAAATGTTGTTACCTTTCTGCTTCGTAACAGGACAACTTCACGACATGACACGGTATGTCATATTAATGTACGGTTAATCTATGCTGTAAATGTTATACCCTTACTTTGAGAATAACTCATTCGGTTAAGGGTATAAACTGCAACAGCAGGGATGAATGCAAACATGTTTTTGCTAACGAAAAGTTTTGTTTTATTGGGGAGGAAATCCTCACATTTGAGAAGCTGGAGCCAAAGTCTGCAATGGTGTCTTGATAAATTTAAATTGCTTGAATTACAAATCCACAGTTAGGCTATGGGACTTGTCAAACGACATGATTAGTAAAGAACAGTGGTTTTCTGAGAAAGATAGGCTGAAATTATAGCTAAACCTATAACATACATTTTTAATTGTAGTCTGCAGACAAATTCAATTCCCAAATTATGGAAAGCAGCCTATGTGCTTCCTTTGCTAAAGGGTTAATTATAGGCCAATTTCCAAACTCTATCCTTGCAAAACTTTTGGAAACTCAAGTAAACTGTCAATTAAACGAATACTTGCAAGAGCACAACATTCTTACTGATGTAGCTACAGTCAGGTTTTAGAGCTGGACACAGGACTGTTACAGCAACTTTGTTGCTATTAAATTACATTATAAATGCCTTGGACAAAAAGCAACACTGTTCTGCATTATTTGTGGATCTGTCCAAAGTGTTTGACTCTGTTGACCATGAGCTATTACTAGATAGATTAAGTAACATTGGAATAGAAAAAAACACAGCTGTAAATTGGTTCAAAAACTATCTTACAAAACGAACGCAATCTGTTACTATAGATGGTCTTAAATCAGACTTTTTAGAGATTTCCAAGGGTGTTCATAAATAATTTTTTTATTATTAATAAATAATATTGGAAATGACGTGCACACTGCTAAACTGCACCTTTATGCAGATGATATTGTGATATATTCAGTTGCCTCTTCATTGAACCAAGTCATAAATGACCTTAAGTTAGCCTTCCAACAGCTTCAAGTCTCACTACATGGCCTCAAGTTAGTGCTAAATATAAGAAAACCAAATATATGATGTTTTCAAGGGCTCGTTCCCAATCCCCAGATAATATAAATGTGGACTGAAAATGTTTCATCATATAAGTATTTAGGTTTTTGGCTGGACAACAAACTTTCTTTCAAAGTTCATGTTGAAAAGCTTGTAAAAAAGCTGAGACTAAGGCTGGGGTTTTATTTTAGAAATAAAACTTGTTTTAACATGTCAGCCAGAAAAACACTTGTGCAGGCTACCTTTTTAAGTGTTTTGGACTATGGTGATGTTGTCTACGTGCATGCTGCTTCTAGTACTCTCCCCTTTTAGATTCTGTATACCATAGTGCGCTGCGCTTTTTAACTACTCTTATTCCTGTACTCATCATTGTACGCTGTATGAACTGGTAGGCTGGCCATCACTAAGTCTACGTAGACAACTTCATTTGTATATTTTTCTGTACAAGGCCATGTTGGGTAATACATATTTATGTAATCTCCTCAAGCAGAATTCCAGCTGTTTTCATCTCCGTTCCACCATGTGGCTCTCCTACCAGGTTCCAAGGGCTGTTACTGAGCTGGGGAAAAAAGATTCTCTTACTTTGCTCCATGGTCTTGGAATAATTTGCAAAACTTGCTCCATCTAAATGATCTAGTCCCACTAAATGAATTTAAGGCCATGTTAAAATGCCATGTAATTCAAAAATGCAACTGCCTCATGTGACCTGTTCCTTTCCTCTATGTGTGATTTTGACTCTGCTGTTTAATTGTAACTGGTGTGCTATCTTGGCCAGGTCTCCCTCGGAAAAGAGATTTCAATCTCAAGGGACTTCCTGGTTAAATAAAGGTTAAATAAAAAAATTAAAAAAATAGGCTGCTCTTTGGGACACCAAAAGCCTTTTTTTACAGCAGACATTTTGACTTGTCATAGCAGGAAAAGTGTTGCTAATAACATTAGTGATGGACCGACTCTATTTTCAGTTAGCCATGACAGTGCATCCCAAGTCTCTTAACCCTCATGTTGTCCTTGGTCAAATTGACCCATGTTCCTATTTCAGTGTTCTTTTTAACTACCCAATTGTAATTACCCAAAATAACACGATTGATTCCACACAAAGCTCTTTGGCAGGTACAAATCTCTATTTTTATAGCATTTGAAAAAAAAAAATTGTTTTCGAAAGAGTATTGAATAAAAGTTGACATATTCCAGTCTATGATTATCTATCTATATAATTCCGAAATTTCTACTTTTCTAACTCAAACATTAGGTATAATTTCCTATAAATGAGGTTTATTGACCATAAATTCCAAAAATAATTGTAAAACTAAAGTTAACGTAAAAAAATTGACAAACATTGTAAAAAGCATCAAAAGTGTTAAAAGGGACAAAAATGTAAGAAAAAGTTAAAAACACTTATTAAAAAGCATCAACAAAAGTGTTTATTTTGACGGGAAGATAACACAAGGGTTAACTGTATCCACATTTTTCTCACTTGTGTCCCAGTGACTGTGAAACAGCATTAACAATACTAGGCCCCTTAAAGTGAAACAGCAAGGAAAAATGGTAGCTATTAATATGTGCTGGCCTACAAAGACAAGTCAAACAATCCCACAAAGGGTAATGCATGTTACCACATCCTATATTCACCTGTTCCGTGGACTGTATAGTTTTCATTAATTTAATTCTTATTTACATTTTTTGTTTTAATATCCTTGTTTATGCATAGCCCATATTTTTGCACTGAATTCTGCCTTTAGTAAGGCTAGATGCAGTTTTCTTCTACCTTCTAACTTTGTGAATATAATGTTATTCTTCTTTTCTCCTTTTCTTCTCTTCTCCTTTTGTCTTATTTAGTTTTGTTGACTGCCTGGCTGTTGTACATAGATAAGGTTGTCTTTACTTTTTTGTCCGCTGTGCCTCATTGTGATTGGGTCAGTGACTCAGGGGCCTGGAACCAAGTGCCTCTGGTGGCATCATTGAGTGTGGAGGTCAAGCATGCACCATGAAAGGCTTGACTTCCAACCTAATCAGATAGGCCGCAGTGTCTGTCCTCTATATTAATTAAGTCAATTTAAACTAATGATTTTCTCCTTCATGCCTGTGAAATATCCCCACAGATTCGGGCCGGTTGAAGCTCAAGTAAGAAAAATGGGGAGGGCACTATGGGATGGCACATCAATCTGAAGACTGTCCTTTTACTTTTCTTGCTGTTTAATTTATGAAAGATCAGAGAGGACTGCATGCTGTAGCAATTATGGAAGAATCTACACCTCGCAGTCTCTATGACATATTTATTCCATGCAAGGTGCTGTTTCCATCACTTATATTTCTCACGTAGCAATAAACACTGCAGTTTAACGCCAAAATCTTGGCTATGCACATGTCTTGTGGGACCTTTGCTGCTATGCATAGCTGTTAACACTTGATGTATTTGCGCTTTCCTACAAAATGCTTATGATTTAAATTACTGCAAGGTTGCAATGTAAGCAGTAAAAAAAAAAAAAAAAGCGTAAACCATAAAACCACACCTGTGCACTATACTATTTGATGACTAAAGCCCTTGAATCTATTTTGGGTCCCTACATTGCCATTACCCAATACATCTCCCTGATGTATGCTCTCCTCCCTTTTTATAACCATTGGAAGGAATTCAGAAAAGCACTATGAAAGTGTTGTTCAACAGGACAAAGTATACAGTGTGGAAATGGGGTAGAGGTGTAGGTGAATTAAAAGACAAAACAGGCAGACCTGCTGAATCTGTAGAACCCTCATTACTGCCCACAGAAACTGATTAAATACAACGCCATGTATGTTTGCTTTGTTATTCTAAAAATAACTAGATTAAAAAAATCTATAAAATCTCTTAATAACCATTTTATTTACTACTCTAAATACTGTATCCACAGAGTGAAGAGGCTGAAAAGTAGCAGTAGATGGCAGCATTGATCCAACAATACTGGTTATGCCAGAGTTGCATTATTGGGGCTTCATCTCTGTGGGGATGGTTGCTATGTACTACAGAAGGAAAAAAACTGGATTTAAAGAGTTTGGTTTTTATAATAATTGAAATGGATTGTCATAGAGCTATTCTCTGTTCATGTTTCTCTTTTAGCCTGTAGCTCACTTTCAGGTTTCGCATAACATTGAAGGATCCTAATTGGCTTGTAAGGGGGGTGGTATTGTGGTCCACGGAGTTTTTCTCTGGAATATTTTTAATTTTTCAGTTTAAGCAGAGAGTTCTTGAGCCAAAGTCAGTGGACCACAGAACAGATTTACAATAGAAGTGAAAACCTAATGTATCCTCATGTAACCTTATGTATTTTTTTGCGACAATTTTTAAAATTGATTCTTTTCCCTAGAACCATGATTTTTTTTTTTTTTTTTTTAAACATTTAAAAAAAAAATCTATTTCTTTCCAATGATTTACCTAAATATTTTCGACTACATCATATCCGTTTCCAGCTAAACGGAGCAAAATGCAGAAAATACATGTACTTCTTTACAAATTAAATGTGATGTGCATTCTTTTTAGACAACAATTAGTATTTAGAAATGTATCATGGTATATTGTCTCTAGAAGTGTAGTATTCACATTTTGTTTTTGTTAAAGAAGGAAAGAAAATGGCAATACTATAAAATCACAATACCTCTAGAATCGTAATGATTGAAAATTGCAATACAAAACAAATAGGCACCCATGTATCGTGAAAGATTTGAATCAGAACAAAAGCATATTGTCCCAGCCCTAATTTACAGTACATACTTAAATTGGAAATTATCCAGAATATGGTTTTATTATATTTGGATACAATAAGGCCTCTGTGGCTGTGCAGGTGCGATGCAGTTTATATCTTGTTTTCCAGATTTTGCAAATGTGATATACTGTACCAGGTTCAATTCTAATTAATCAGTGGTTTGCATCATATATCACTAAAATATATATTTTAATGCTCATTATTTTAAATAACATGTGCATTCAGTTGTTCAACTTTAATGTACTGTAGAAAATCACAGAATTACCTTACTTTTATGATCCAAGACATTGACACACAGAGCACTGTGATGTCTTTTAATCTGTCTGGAAACAAGCAGTGCTCAGGCATGAAACCATTGTGCTAATTTATAGCAATTACAGAAACCCATCGGAGCTAAATTTGAAACAGCGGTATGCACTTCAGCTCAAACACACCACATCCTACACTCAGCGTCATTAACACGAGTGCTGTTTTTATGACTCGTTTTTTTGGGATGCCTGCACACAACTTGGCTGCATTGTTTTAATTAATGGAGGAAGAAAAAAGCATGACAAAATGGGAACATTGCTTAAGGGCAAGATAGTAGCCAGCGAGCGTTCTTCAAGGGGTGAAGTGACGGGGCTCGACCCCAGAAATAGGCCACCACCAGCCATCCCATGGTCAGATCAGGGTGAAATCTTATGGTGGTTTAGGGCTTCCACACAAGGCTACTGTAATGAGGCTATAGAAACACACACTGTATGCTCACTTCCCATTATGACCTCTGGCCTGAAGCATTTGGTGGGACTGTGTGAAATGATTGACTGGTGGCTAGACACATCGTTCTCCTTTGCCAACATCCAACCTTGCTTTAGGCTCCAACCAATACACAACACGCTTCCGCTGCCCTTTCCTCTTGTTCATTCATATTCATAATTCATGCGGAATAAAGTGATTCGGGATCATTAAACGCACATGAATATTTGTCGGATGGAAGTTTAATTAAGCCATCCCTCTTTGGCAGCGTGATGTCATAGAGTGGCCTCCCATTCGGAGAATCCAGTGCACAGTTTAATGGCCTGTACCTTGCTACTCAGTGCTTATCCAGCAACAACCTCCACCAACCTGCCAGTTCCAGTGGCAATATGTGGATCAATCATACTTAATTCAACTGAGCAGGAGAACCACTGTTGTGGTGGATGTCATTTATTATTCAGGACTGCGGACTATACATATAGGCAATTTCCAACAATAGCTCTACTTAATGTAGGCTAAGTCCATATACAATATGCATATGATCTGTTATGTCTATGCCCTGTATGTAACTGGGAGTCTGAACAATTCTTAGATTACAGCATAGGTCTGAGTGTATTGCAGTAGGAGAAAAATTACAGTGCACACATTCAGCCACACACCAGAGTTAAGAATTCCTCATCCTCTCCCCCAGCAGAATAATAATCATTAATTCCAATCAATCAATTTCTACAGGATTGCTTCAAATATTAAGTGTAGGACTTCAGGGAAATGTTCCGTCCTCACTCTGTAAGACACATCTGATGAAGTGAGTCTCAGTCTCTCTCTCACACACACACACACACACACAGAGACAAGAGCTCATCACTTGCAGCATGCCACTCCATTTCAACACCCTCCTCAAACAAATGGATGAAAAATCTTCTGAGGGGTGTCATAGGCGCTTTGTTTCTTTACAGTTTTCTCTTCTGTTTCAACATGCTTGTTATCTCAATATCGGCACTGCATGTTGCTACAGCCCTGACGTGCTGTGACTTAATTTTAATATCTGTGACTTCCCTATCTTGCGTCTTGTCTCCCTCTCTCAAACACACGCACACACATTAAGGGAGAGATCCATCCTGTTGCTGCAGTGCTGAGTAGCACTATCAGAAAGAAGCGGAGAGAGAGAGAGAGAGAGAGAGAGATGTCTGGCATCAGCCCCACACCACAAAACGGACTGCGGCAGGGCATCCAAACCCCTTTTTACTTTTCCATTACTTAACTCAAACAGCACCGCATAGTTCCCCCTAGAGACGGTGTCCAATGACTAATATTAACTTTCAGTATATGATTAAGAGAATGGAACCTGCATCTGTTGCAATAAAAAAAGAATAAGGGACATTTCTTTTATTCCCTCTGCTCTACCCCACTCATCCTAGTACCTCTACCCCGTTAACTGTTCCAAAAAGTGAGGTGTCAGCACATTTCAGGTGGCCAGGCTCACCCCTGATGCCTGCCTGTTGAGGAGCAGAATCATGCCCTTTGCCAAAGCTGCCATATGGAGGGCGTTTTATAGCCAGGGAGTGGAGGGGAAATAGCTGTCCTAGAGGAATAATTAAGAAATGGATCCCCACAGTATAAACCTCATCACAAGTCTCCAGTCTCTCTGGATATTTCATCTCCAACCCTTCTCCTCTCTACTCCTCTTTCTACTGCTACTGCTTTAAAGCCTCAATCACCTTCAGAGGAGGATAATGAGCTATGCCAAAAAGGAGCATGCTTCTTCTTTTTTTTCATTTTTTTCTTCTTCTTCCAAACATAAGCTTTTGCTTTTCCCCCCACTTCATTATATTCAATAGTGGAGTGTCCCATATTCCTGCTGCTGAGCAGAACATGCCCTCAGAGACAGTCAATATTGCAGCTTATAACCTATAACTTTGAGCTCAACCCCCGAAGAAGAATGTTTTCCCTTTGAAGATCCTCATCACTATGGTAATCTGCTGATCATAGGATGTTATGCCAACTTGTGATGCAAATATTTGCTTTCCATTCAAAACCTGCATATTAGAAGTCTTTCTCTAATTTGCACTTGAATTCAGGCTAGCACTCTGACTACCATCAATTAGCTAATTGCACTGAGGAAATGACATGCATTGGATAAAGAACCCTGCAGTCAGTCAGACCAGTATCTGTATTGTCAGTATATTGAAGAAATTGCAAAGGAACTGGAATGTGTTTGTTTTTAGCAGTGCTGTCAATCGATGAAAATATTTAATCGCGATTAATTGCAATAATGTCATAGTTAACTCAATAAATCGCAAGCACATTTTTATCTATTCTAAACGTCCCTTGATTTCTTTTTGTCCCATTATTTTTTTTTTTCTCATTTTAATGCTCTTATCAACTTGGAAAAGGGGATTGGCTTGCTTTGTGCAAATGTTTTTTTATTGAAAACAACATTGGCATATAGCTTACTGTAGTGTTCAGTTTCACACAAAACATTTTCACTTGGAGAAAATAATGCATCACACAATGTAACACTGTTCATCAATAAAAGGGTGACAAAAAGACTTTGAGGGGGGGAGAAGTGGCATCAGCTGTGTGCTTGGCCATCAAGTGGTATTTCAGACTGGACGTGCTGCGATGATAGCTCAGTTCACAACGACAAAACACACAGATCACTTTGGTCTTGTCAATGGAACATTTGGCAACTTTTAAAAAGTAAACTTTCCATTCAGAATCTTATTGGCATCCATTTCGACGTCTCGCGTTTGCCATCCACTCAAAACGTAACGTTACTACTCTTTGGCCGGCTCGCAAGCCCAAACAAGTTTGTGCGGTGTGTCTGTTGTTTTTTTTCCGGTTTAGCTAGATTCGTTGTGGTGTTGAAAAACTACAACACCACACTGGATCTAGCTAGTTACAATTGTTGCAACAGCATGTGAAAAAACTACAAAGTGTGCTAGGCCAAAAAGAACGTTAATCTTGCGATTAAAAACATTTACGCCGTTAAAATGGGTTTGCATTAATGCAACGCTAGTTTTTAGTTGTATAAATTCCTTCATTTAGACAAGATAGCACAACTGTTCTCAAAAAGCAATTCCTATTGATCAAATGGCACTTGAGAAGCTGAAATTTCATAATTCCACTGAACTGGTGGTATCATCATCCTTGTATGTTTATTGTGGTTTAAAAAAACTCCTATAAACCATGCTTGACTGACACACAATTAAGATGTTGTTAAAAAAAAACCCTAGGCATGGGCTAGAATTGCCAACCCCGAAGAAGTCAATGATGCAAATGAAATAATGTAATTAGCCTTGTCATTTAATTGAGAGGCTGTAAGAGTGTTTATGGAGAGAATAAGAAGGTCAAAATTGTTTCAGTGTGATGCTCATCATGGAGACTATATTAACTGCTTACAGTAGCTTTCTGGAACACTTGAATCAAATACTGGTTTTATTTTGTCATAAAATGCAGTGCTACTGTAAAACCTTCAAATTCACTGTAAGCTATCTGGAGACCTCAAAGTTGTTTTTTTTTCTCCTCACCCCAAGTCCCGGCCCTTTATCTTCACTGTCAGTGTAAAGCACATTACTTCAAACCCATGCAGGAGCTGCTCTAGGCTCAACTGTGTTCCTTACTGCAAAATAAAAGAAAGAAAAGTTCAAAAGGAATTTGAAAGATCTGGCACGATGGGACCATGTCAAATACATTGAAGGCCGTTTCAGGGGTTTGGATCTGTCATTTGTCACATCTAATATTGTGTGGTCCCTCTATCCTTGGCTTGCGGGTTTCTCTGTACAAAAGTTCAGCATTTACCTTGACATTCAACTAATTTATTTATGTCAGAGTAGTAGGCGAGCTATGAAAGTACCACAAAATGAGTTGCGAGGCAGATGTGTAGAATGTTTAAATCACTCTTCCATTGTCAAAGATACACTGGTACACTACATCTTGTTTCAATGACTCTGTGACAAGTAGGCCTACATTATGTACTATATGTATTCCAGATGCACACATAGATGTACTTGCATATGATTGAACACTGATTTACATTTTCTTTCACGCAAAGGCATTTCCCAATCATTAATGTAAATTACAGTTTATTAAATGGCATGCCTTGAGTGACTATGTTGGTGCCATAATTAAATAGGCTTTTAGATCTTTGCTTTTTTTATGGCCATATTCAGATTTTTTGGATGACACATGATCCTCTAGGCCACCCATAGGGACATGCCTTGAGACCTGGAAATGGACGACAAATGTCACACTCACTCATTAATCTTTTAAAACAGTCTCAGGACATCTCAATTTCAGGATCGGGTTGCATCAGCTATTCGTAAAATCCATTGAGAAATTTGTGTGTAAAGTTTTTCATACCTCTTTGTAACTACAAGTGCTTTACTATTAGGTTGTACAATTACATTTTAGTAATGTCACAGGTAGTAAAATAGTTACAGTTGCTACACTACAGAGTCAGATGTAAGATATGTTTTAGGGGGCCAAGTGAAATGTTAAACTTGACTGTCAATCCTTTGTAAATGTAGTTATGATTTAGTTTTAAACATAGTTCGATACAAGGAGAAATGTCTTTCAGAAAAATTTATATTCGTGCAGACTAGAATGATTATGCTTTAACCAATGACATAAAAGTGATTTAGTGCGCTGTATTAGCATTATGTTTACTTATTTGAGGTAGTTTATATGGTGTTATTTTTATTAAATATACTTTCCATCGGCCTAGTGTTGGATTTTATTATATCATTGCCTTAACTTTAAATCATATGATTGTTTAATGAATATACTGAATATTACAAACTGAGGACATTACATTTATTTCGCATGCCAATAGAGTGTTGCTGATCTTGCATCTTAGTCAGCACACAGGAAGCCTGGAGTGCAGAGCACCCATCTGAACAGAATGGGGCTTGCAGATGTTTCCGGTCTTGCTGATGAGCTATTGTTCCAGACAAGAAGTGTCAGTTAAAAAAAGGTCATAAGCTCCTGTATCTTGAGGAACTGAAAGCAGATGTTGCCTGATAAAGTGATAAACTTCCTGTTCTGTGTGTCTGAAAGAGAGTATAAAGACTACAACCAAGAAAGAGGAAAACAGACAAACATTGGTGAGCTTATGCTCTGTGGCTTATTAAATATTTGTCTCTAGAATATTCTAATATTAATAAAGTTCCTATATTCCAACTTCAGTTTGAGAATCTTCCTTCCTGGAAAAGAACAGGGGCTGAATTTGAAGCCCGACACTAGTTTAAATATTACACAACATTGTGTTAAGATGTCAGATATTGCTTTTCAATCTAAAAAGGTAATATTTTAGCAAGCTAATAGTTATTGCTAGGGCTGGGCAATATATTGATATTATATCGATATTGGGATATGAGATTAGATATCGTATAAGATTTTGAATATTGTGAAATGACATAATTGTTGTCTCTAACTGGTTTTAAAGGCTGCATTACAGTAAAGTGATGTACTTTTCTGAACTTACCAGACTGTTTTAGCTGTTCTATTTGCCTTTTGCCCACTTGTACATTATGTCCACCTTACTCATGATTATTTATCTAAGTGTGAAGATACTTTGTTAAAGCACCAATTGTCAAACCTAGAATATCGCCACAATATTGATATCAAGGTATTTGGTCAAGAATATTGTGATATTTGATTTTTTTCCTTATCGCCCAGCCCTAGTTGTTGCCATTGGACACTTTTAGTTATTTAAAAAAAAAAAGGACGCTACATTTGGAAACTGATTTCCAGTTTGTCCCACATGTTTCTGTCCACATATAAGGAAGGATTTTACACACACGATGTGTGACACTCCTGTGACATGTCCTTCTGCTTTCTATTTTCCCAGACCACATAATGCATGCAACAATGCATCAGTTGGCTGCCCCAATAGATTAAAGGAAAGAACTGGGAATTTTCCAAAAATAGCACTTGTATCAACACTGCCACCAGCTGTTTCATGCTCCACCTGGGGACATCATATTCCATCAATCTTTCAACCATTTATTGATGCAATGTCCACATAAATTTGTCTGACTGGTGTTGAAGCACTATAAAATATTCATTTTATATTTTATATCTGCTGTTTCTAGATGTGGGGGCAAGTCCTGTCCCTCTGGCAACAGAAAGCAGCAGTTCATACATTAACTAATAGATAATGCTGATGGAATACTGGACAGCAGGAAATATATTGATGGCACTGACTCATATCCCATAAATGCGCAGGGTAGATTGGAAACAAATATGGCACTGGTTTATAGGAGGGACTGAATAATACAGTCATACATTCTATCTCCATGATAAAACATGCATTCTTACTGCTAAAAGGTTCTTGAGACTGAATACCAGCTCATTCATGATGCTGTGTTAGCCAAAAGTTGTTAGTGACATCTCGGCTGCCCATTTCCCTGCATGTAAGTGAAGCTATGCACCTTGTCACACCTCAGGGACTGAGCATCATTTGAGCCTGTTTCTGAAGCCTCCTATCTTCCTACTGTAGATATACAATTTGTAATCAGAGTAATGGCAATTAACTTTATAGCTATTTGTTGCATTTTCATATTGAGGGAGGCATTGCCTTCTAATTGTGGCTCTTGTAAGGTTGTGTTTAGAAAGGAAATACATTTTCTTATTCACACTTTGTTTTCAAAGTGACAGCAATGTAACTGCACTTGGATAAGGCACCAAGGTTACTCCGTGGTTTGATGCTTTCTATTTAAATTCTGTCAAAGTAAATAAATTATGCACATCAATCTGTGCAGCAAGAACAAGAAAAATGCTGTTAAGTGTAATTATAGCAGCAGATATAGATGGGAATCGGAGGGGTGATGCCGGTGTTCCATAAATCATATCTGTATATTGTATAGCCTTGAATGTGGCTCTAATAGCAACACATGCCTTCACTTTATGGCAGTGCGTTCCAGTTTTGTAACCAGGATATTGCAAGCACATCAGAATATGTAAAGAGTAGATTTATTGTTTTCTTTATTGTATTTTACAAAAAGTCCGGACAATGTCATAAACTGCAGCATAAACATATATCAACTGACTGTGAGGTTGGGGGAAAGAAAAATATCCATGACTGGATCAGATTGAAATTCAACAGATTCTGAGATGAAGTGAAGTGATTTTAATGAAAAAGTGCTAATCAAAAAACAATATATCATATATCATTGTAGTCCCTACAATGATATATGACTTTAGTACAGGGGGATGTGTGAGAGGGGAAAAGGTTGGGACCATTAGCACTCTGTTAGCAATGCTTCCCCCTGCGATCCAAACCTCTGCTCCCAATGTTTTAATTTCATTGCAATGCAGGGACGAGATAAGTGAGCTGTTTGGTGGGTCAAAGACCACCAACACTGAGATCAATATTGCTATCTATGAAATTTGGCAAGAGTACATAATTAATGTTTAGCAGAGTGAAATAAATCTTGTTTTAAATTTAAATTACCAACAAAAATAGCTTTAAAATCTAGTCAGTAAAATATAGAAACTTGTTTTTGTACCTTGTCAGGTAAACCGTATTTTTCTTCTTGAATATTCTTTTTTTGATATTCATCCTTGGTAAATAAAAACAACATCTTTAACTTTTTCACCCTGCACAGCCTTGCACTGGGGGAGGTCTGCTTATTATCTTTTTTTTTTGATAATTTCCATCTGGCTAATGAGGGCTTATTTCCACTGTGCCCAGAGGCGCACTTGTTTGCAATGTTGTATTTCATCACTTGGTTAATTGTTAATTGAGCTTTTCATATCTTTTGTGCTGAGTTAATGTCTCACTCAAAGGATTTCTCCCAGATTAGCTTTAAGGTTCTCGGCAGGTGTTGCAATTCCACTCGCGGTGCAAGGTTCTGTGCATAATTGTTTGTTGTTAAACCTTGTTTCTTCGCTTAACTCTGCTGGGTTTGGAACAGTAAACGGGATTAACCTGCAGACTATAATACAAGTGCTACAGCTTCTCTTGTCCAAGCACCTGATCATTTTCATCCCACATTGTAATCGTTGCAATACAGGCTCTCTGAAGCATCTGTGGTTTTACAACTTCATTTTGGTGCCTACATGCATCCATCCACCCCATTAAATCTTTGCTGTTTAACATAATCAATGAATTGCAATTTCAAAACCTCTCTGTCTCATGACACAGTAATTACCCTTAAGTATTTCACTTACAGCCATATTAGCATATGCTAATCAAGAATGAGTGAGATGTGTGTGCCACACAACTTACGTTGTGTACAACGTAAGAATAGAAACAGCATTTGACAGGGATGTGCAGTTGTTAGACACCCAGTCCATATATTATACTGTGTAATACAAAGAGGTTCTGGAGATGTATAGATGCTTTCTGACCTTAATGCATGAGCTTAAGGGTGTGATACATTTGCAAATGGATTCCAAGATTTAATTGCAGCATGCAGATAGCAGGATTTCCATTTCATTTTATATATTCTGTATGCATTGATAACTAAAATTGATAGAAATGGTTACTGTGTATGGAGCATACAAATTTAGAATGAATTAGAATGTTTGGCAGAGCCCCAAATAGACTACGCGTTTCATTGTAATTAGAATTTTTGCTTTAGGGGCATCAATAAATTAGTTAAAAGAATCATGCACTGAAGTAAGCGAGTGCATCAGCAATTTTTTATTTATGCACCGCATCATTGGATTTCTGAATGTTTTCTTGGGTCACAAGGTCTCCAGAGTGTTTTGTCGCAAGCTTAAAAATCATTGCCGATTCAGATATAAATGAATAGAGAAGGAACAGTTTTTTGGCAAATGTGTAACTGCATTTGAAAATAGCATGCAGGATGGCCATTGATTCTGAAAATGTAATCTTGTTTATTTAGTTAAAGGTATTTAAGGGTAGATCAATACTTAAAGTAGTAGTAGTAAGTATTACATTGTATAGTATTTAAACAAACGTGTACCAGTTCTTGCCTGCACAGAGATTTTGGTCTTCTGAGATTGGTTAATAATTAAAATATAAAATAACACTACCCATATCCTTTAAATAGTACCCTTTACAGGATGTCATAATATGCATTTGTGCTGGAAATAATTGCCTTTATAAGATAGTACTTCATTCACCATGTATTGTACCTATATGCATTTAATATTTTATAGAGAAAATGTATTGACTGACCTGCACAATTATACAGTGACTGGCCATACAATGGAAGCCTGTGCAAATAAAGATAGACGGCAGAGAACTAAAGTAAAGGTAGGGAGGAGCGGAGATTGGCAGGAGCAGTGACAGGCAGGGAGAGGATTATTAAGAGGAGAGTTGCTCTGAGCATTGCCTAAGTCCTGCTCAGGGCTGTGAGCATGTGACCGAGACAGTGAAGGTACTGCAGTGGCAGCAGTTGGTAATTACCTTTTGTATCAGCAACATGTTGTCTGTGTAGCTCATTTCATTAGCTTTGCATCCACTCCTAATATCCTGAATGGGAGGGGAAGCATTAATAACATCTCACATTTTCTTTTTCTTTCATTATACCATCTCTGAAAAGAGTTAACAAGCTGTGGATGGAGAATATGGTATGGTTATCAGGGATTGCAGTTTTTTTCTTTTTTAAATCTGTTCACAAGTCACATCGGAAATAGTTTCATCATGTGTAATGTAGGTTCCACAATATGTGTCTACAATGTAATCCATAAAATAGAATGAATTAACTGTTTTCTAGCGCTGAATAGGTTAAAAGACTTTTGATATTTTTAAAGCTGCCATGTTCTCTCCCCCATCCCCCCCACACTCTCCCTTATGCATGATGTATGTGCAAGCAGCCTCCTTTACTTTTTACAGTAAGACATGGTGGAAAGTTTTGTTCAAACAACAAGAACTCTCCCAGGACCTTCCTCTGGGGAAAGGTGTGCAGCTATTTGAAATTTGAGCAGGTTGGATAGCCACAAGCCAAATCCCACAGCAAGCAACAGCAGAGGAAATAGTGCAAACTACTAACGCATGAATAAAAACATAAATGCAAATGCAGATGTGCATGCTTGCCCACGCACATACACAACCACAAATGCACACAAAAGTTCTGGTTGCATCTAAATTTAGAGGGTCAAGGGCACTGATAAGGGTATTCATCTGCTACACAGCCAAATGGCAAAACATGGGCACATGCTGAGTTTGAAGAGAAAGAGAGTTCAGTCTTTACTTGAAATGTGTGTTTTAATGTCAGCCTTGATCCAGACTCATAGATGATGATTTGTAAGCTATAAAATTCAACCATAGATAACCAAGGCACTCTAAACAATTCCACACAAGCCAAAATAAACCAAATAAACCACTGAATTGAAGGGACCATCAGCTCAGCATGTTGTGAATGTGACGTCAACTCTATATCAAAAACACAGACATTTGATGTGGTCATAGCATGGTCACATCAGTCACTTTAAAGGCCTTAGAATACACATTTAGAGGATAGAAATACTGTACATAAATATGTATGTATATGCAAATAAAACAATATTGTCTTCTTATACAGAGTAAAGCAAATGTTTTTTGGAAGTGCAATCATCACATTTACCCTTTAAAATTGGCTTCAGAGCTCAGCACCAACTCAACAAATCAAGTGCAAATTAAACCTTCTGAAATTACACAAACTCAACCCAATAAGATGAATATGTCAATCAAGATAATTGAGAAATCCCTCAGTATCTTAGAAGCTTAAGTGTATACAGGAGTATATGGCATCCTCTTGAGCTGACTGCGAGAGAGTGAGTGTGTAAGGGGGCAAGGAGAGATGAGGAGGAGGGCTAGGGTGAAGTGGTGGAGTTGTTTTCCCCCTCATCATTTCTCTCTACCTGGCATAAATCATCCTCATCCAATTATGATCACGTCTGGAGCCTAGATTATGCAGTTTTACCATGGGGCAGGGAAAAGATCATTCTTACAGACGTCTTCTAGTGAAAAAGAGTGAGATTTAATTTGGGCTTCAACAGGGCATGTCTTTTTAATTAATGGGGTTCGGCTGAGTTGGGGATGGTGCAGCTATTTAAAATGCTAAATGGTTTTTCAAATTTTCTCTTTCTTGCTCAACAGACCCCACTTCACACACACCTCTGAATGCTGTAAGACTCACTCTTGGTGGCATCTGTGATTAATGTTGCCTGTGCTGAAAGGAGAACTTCGTCGTTCTGCCACGGTATGAAGCATGTGTGTGTGTGGCTGAGATAGAAGGAGGTACAGAACAGTGATGGATTGATAGATTGAAGCCTAATGCCATCTGCAATCTGGTATTACCCCAGTGTTTTAACAGGTACTGTACATGGACATAGAGTGGTAGTGTTCAGGGAGGATTGGAAGCCAAATCATAGCAGGAATTAGAATCCACATTAACCTGGCATCTGGTGAATTTGTCCTAAAGGAAGGAAAGAACTGTCCCTTTTTATGTAGGGCAGCGTTAGATGGAAGGTTAGAAATGGGCTGGTGACAAGACAATTGCATGTGGGACAACGTAAAAACACTTTTGCCTAACGTTCAGGTAACACTGATCTATGCCAATCTAAGCTAGCTAGCTAACGCCAACCTTAAAGCATGCCCATTTTTAACCAACGTTGTATACTGCTGGACATGCAGATGAACAGTGAATGAATGGTGAATTGTTGATTTTTTTTTTTCATTTTTTTTTTTTATTTGGACATCACAACAAAGGGCAAAGAGGTTGAGGGAGAATCCTGGCTGCAATGCAAATAGTTTACCCTCACTAGCCCTCCATAACCACCAACGCTCCCTCCCTCCCTTCCCGCCCCAGCATGCACCGTCACCCTCTCACCCCCCCACCCCAACCCACTGGTCCCTAGAGCTACCATTTGTGAATTCATCTCTGCCCTCACAGCCCTGCTCAGCTGTCACATCGCATCTTGCACAGGCAGACAGTCAACGATAACAGTGTTAGGGCTTTTCATATTACGTACACCCAGTTTCCACCTCCCACTATACTAACGTGCAATGTTACCCACAGTGTCTCTCTACTGTTATACCTCTTAAAAGTCTCTGTCTATTCACCACTTCACTACAGCTGTGGTTGGGTGGCAATGGCTCTTTCCCTTGCCTTTGCTTTCTGTTTTGGTTCCACTATTTCTCACTCTGAAAGGACTTGGATGTTTCTTTCAGGGAGATCTGAGGGACAATGGCCTTAAAGGAGAATTCCGATTGATTTCAACATGTAGCTCTGTTGTTTGGAAATTTGGAGTGCTGTCAGTAGCAAACGAAAACAGTTGGTGCTGCCTACACCAAGTTATCCTCCTGCTAGAGTTAGCACCCAACAGACTTAAACAGGGCAAGTTTTAAAGATTTTTATGTTTATTCAACATGTTCAAAATGTCATTAAAAGTGCCTACCCATGTGCAGTCATTCCTTCCGAGTGAACACAGTGAATCTGACTGCAGTAGTAGAATAAAAATTGTGTAAATCCATTTTGAGGCTAGCGTAAAAGTGCCCCTAGGACTCCCATTCAAAAGGCCATTTGACCGAAAAATAAGAATACGGTAAATCTTAAAAGTGACGCTTCCAACCTAAATATGCTCTTAAACGAAAGTTTGACTCGGGTACATTCACAAAACGACCCTAGCTTGCATTTTGGCGGGAGTTACACTTTAAGAAATCCTAAAGAATTCATGAATTCAACAGTATGTGTTTCTCAGGTTTAGAGGTCCAAAATATTCTATATCTGTGTTTCCACTAATTGGAGTTGTATAAACTAATATAACATGATTAAAAAAAACCCAAACAGAATAAAAATGTTGACACAAGTTTGGAATACCCTTTTATAACCTAGGTATGTTCTGTTGGTTGGACGCTTGCATTATTTCAGAAATAAAAGTCACACAAAGCCGTGTTTGAAAAGTGGTTGTTGTGAATAACTGCCAGGATGTGGTGAACCACTGAACCGTTGCCTGCGTTATGTCCTCTCGTACTGATATTCATTTTTGCTGACAGCCTCTTCCCAAAACCCCTTTATCACCCATTCTTCTGGACATATTTTTGTGGCATGTCAAAGGAAGGTCTCTCTCCCTCAGTGATGAGGATTCAGCCTTCCAGATGCAGACACACAAGTTTTCAGGTGTCGTGAAAGAACGTTGCTTCAATCGGCTGCCCCATTCAGTGCGACCATAAGGAAAAAGTTCAGCATGAGAGGAAAGAGGCAAACAATAACATGTCACTCGACTTGAGTGGCTGAACTTGATTTTGAACTGTGCAAAGCTGACAAATAAAAAAGATGAAAACACAGTATGTCAGTTCTTCAATTTCACGCAAGACTGCTTTGGATCATTGCAGTGTATCCCTATAATAAAGAGCCTTTGCGTTCTGAATAGTGATTACCTCTCATACTTGTGTGCCACACAGCTGCTGATCCAGCTACTCCAAGTGTTCTTCACACACAGCTGCGCCTCTCACCTGGCCTCAATCAAGTCATATGAGGACACCATGGTGTTTGTTTGCCTATGTGTCTGAGGTTTGTTTATGTGCTAAAGCGTTTATGTGCAAGCGTGACTTTGAGTACAGGTCACTGGTGACATATTAAAGAGGTAGCCACAGAAGCAGGTTTCTTTCTATTTCACCTTTGCATTTTGTCTGTGCCTTTCGTATCGACTGGGACACCTGTCACACGGACAGCCCCCTGGGGTACTGCGTGCCAGTGAGGAAAAGAAAAGCAGGCGAGACAAAGCGGTGCAAGAGGATTTAGGCCGACAAGGACACCTGTCAGACTAGCAGGCAGGTTGCCCAACATGGTCTTGCAACTGTGAATGTGATCGATATTGGGCTGACGTTGTAGACGGATAGGCACACGTACCTGGAGCCTCTACTATCTCTACTCCCTGATTACCCTAACTCACTTATTTACATGTCCACTTATGCTAGCAAGAAAAATGTCCTGCATCAGCATTGTGCCGCTGGGTCGTGTTTGCCATTAAACCTTTGATTTCATTATGGGACATAAGCATGATTAATGTAAGTAGGGAAAATGGTGATGCTGCAATGAGAGGACATTGTGGCTACACAGATAACTCAATCCATTTGCTGGTTGATCATTTTGATCATTGTACTAAGTATCTATAAATAAACACCCTACAGATTCTGATTCAGTATATCATGTAGCATTTATTTCGTATTGATGCCGAGGATGTCCGACATTGACTTTGGGACCTGGGAGTCTGTTATTTAAAGAGGATATAAATTGCACAAATTGTTTTTGACTGATTGCAGCACCTAATTTTGTTTGTTGTTTTGATTTTGTGGATCTTTTAATGAAAATGTAAGTTTTACATTTTATTTTAGTTTCAGTCATTTAATTGTTTGTTTTAGTCAACAACTTTAGTTAGGTAATTTCAGTTTTTGTGTGTCCAACCCACGGCCAATTTACTACATTAATTGTGCACTCATTCTTACTGTTAGCTTAGAAACATGAGAAAGGTAACTAAAATTAGCGTTGCTGTTATCTATATCCACAGCCCTTGTAACAATAAATGTAGCTTACCTTTTTTTAAATGTTATTGTATGGACCTGCATGTATACGGGGTATGTCCTAGTGGTTTCATTTTCAGTGGGACTTTGGATGAATTAAGTTCAATTTCCATGGTGAAGTTAGCTTACATTGCCGGCAAGTGTTTTTGAAAAACAAGATGCTGTTTATTAGCGCAACAGGTCAAGGAGCTACATCTACTTATGAAGAGGAAATAGTAAACACCTTCATTGTTCATCTTACAAGGATGTATATACAGATACAAAGCATAAGGAAAATGTATATGTTATCAATACTTTCCAAATGATAATAAAAACTGTTATATTGGGTTATTTTAAGACAGACTTCACCCTTACATAATGGAATGGTGCCTCAGGATATAATAAATAGAAACAATCCACCATAGAAATGCCTCCCAATAATCCCCTTGTGAAATTATTAATGTATAGCCTGATCAACTGAGTAAGAAGTCATTTACTATTATAATATGGCATTTGCCCTTTGCATTAGGCCTGGATGCTGAGTCAGACCATTATTGTACACTGTTAGTGCCTAAGCTTGCTCCTCAGGGCAGGGTCTGTGAATGATGACCATAACTGATGACTTGTTTGTACTGTTCTTGCCATCTGCATTTCTGTTTCTTAGACCTAACATAGGGATTACTCCCATATCACTTTTGATTAAATCAGATATATGCCTGATGCTCCGTTGTTCTTTCTTTCTCATGATAGCTCTGTCACATCTAGTCTTTGTTGCCATTTAATTCACTCCACAGCTCCAGCTCTTTCTTGTAGATTCTGGTTTAATTCTTACAGCTTCAGCTAACATTAAGCAAATTCTGGAGCACTTTGGTATCATCTGCAGTCAAGTTTACAATATGATTCCATACATCCTCTGCCACTTATTCCACCTTCTTCTTTCCTTGTCTTTTCCTTCTCATTCTCCAGTTGGAGAGAAATGACAAGCCAATGTTCTGGAGCCAGCCAGACACGCTCTAGTGAATGGACTTTGGTGTAATGAGTGACAACTGCATGCTATTCACTCCTAGCAAATCAACAGTAAAAATCATAGAGAGCTGATCTAATGAGCCCTAATGAAAATGTTGTGTAAGTGCCCATCTAATGGGCCAGACACACAAACATCCACAGAACTCAGTAAGTCAGACGGAATCAAATCCAAGGATATTGTCCTTCTGTGCTAAAAATATATTTTCATGAAATTCTACATATTTCTGTCACCACTACCGCTCAACTACGTTAGACTCAGAGAAAAAGATGGACCTTGAAAATTGCACAATATGCCTGTGCCCAGGCTCAAGGGAAATAGAGTGTCCCATTAATAATTTATGGACAGACAATCAGAAAAAAGACAGGTTGTCAGTAACCAGTTTCTTTTCTTCCCAGTGCAAAAATACAGTATACATTGCTGCAGGGAAGGGCAACTCCATACTTCTTTACACTTCTATTCTTTTCTCAACTTCCTCCATCAATCTGACCAAACCATTCCTCATTTTCCCTAGGCAGAGCTGGTGGCAGACAAGGGTCATTAGTAACCGTCTGGACATTCTCCCCAAACAGCACCCACTATGGGAAAACTACCAAATATTAGGCCATCATATCGTATTTTCTGCCAGCCGATGATGGCTGGCACTTCTGTTGACGGGTGTAGACTCTTTGTCCCCCAATCCCCGTCCTTACAAGATCCTGAAAATCTTGGACACCTTGTCTCCAACACCTCTTCAGTCATCCCTCAGAGGCTGACTGCGGGATGGATTGAGAAATGCCAGCATTCAATGCAGGATAGGCCTACAATAGGCTCACTTTCTTGCCTGTGCAACTGATACACATGATACTCGCAAAAATTGAATAACAAGGAGCTTTGTTGGAATCTAACCTTATCACAATACTGAGATAAGGTAATTATCTTCTTCTTTGCTGTCACTTTCTATAGGGGCACATCGGATGATCTTCTTTGGAAATCAGACGGGTATATTTGGCCTCTGTCAGGCATTGAGCTGATGGTCAGTCATGTAAAACACATGCAGCATGCAAACTGTTTTTGTGCTCTCTTCTGTTGAACACCTAAACAGCTCTTTTTGATTACTAAGACCATTTGACTCCAGGTGTGAAGACCTCTAAAGTGCCATTTAATAAATGATTATCTATAATGGTAGTTCACAAGTGCATTTAATGTGAGTAATACTGTCCTTTTCTCACTTGTGTGGCTACTAAAACATTATGGTCCCTATTTTCCCTAAATCAGTAGTGCAAATGGGTTAAACAGTAGTGGGATTGTGATCTGTGACTGGCTTTTCACTGAGCTAAATGGAGAGTGTCTGTAGGGGGAAATCAGTGTTCTTCTACTGATCCCCATTGATGCCTCTCTCTAAATATAAGAGTCAGGAATCCTATCAGAGAGAGCCATGTAGTGTAGCGGTGTGCGATCTATGTGCCCACCAGCATAACGTGAGTTTCAAATTTAATTATGATGCTCACTTTAATCGTGAGTGTGCTGCCCTGCTGAGAGTTTTGCTTGTTTGGCACTATAATAGGTAACTGGCTCAATTACAGCTTCCCTTATTGACAAAGAAGTGTCTGGATGTTAACATTACACACATATCTCAGAGGTTGCATGCCTCTTGTTCAGGGACACATTGGTTGATGTATCACAGTGGGAACCGAACCCAGATCTCCCCACTAAAGACATGTGTCATATCCACTGCGCCATCATCATCCAACTAAACACTATTGCTGCAAGGAAATAAAAGTTGGAAAGAACAAATAAGGAAGAAAGAAATGTGAAAGTGCTGTTTTTTTGTCGAACCTAAGCAAATGGACCCTTTCCATATCCATGGGTCAGCATTATGATATTGATGATTTCCTGGGGCATGTTTCAGAAAAAGAAAGAATACTCTGTACCCTGGCCAGTAGTCAAAGCTGGCCCAGATGTGTTATGCTAACTCCCTCTGTGGGCACTTAGCCAACATTTGCATTTATTTATGCCGGAGCTCACTCAGCCATCGTGATATCCTGCCAGTATCAGCAATCTCATCTGCTGCCTCACAACTTGCTGCAAACTTCTATTCTCACCTTAAGCCCCCTTACTTGGACATGAGTTGAATTATGCATGATATCCCTACACACAGACACACTAGTTTCAAACAATATTATGTTGTAACAGAACAGTATGATGTGTATGAGGTTGTCACATTACAGTACCTAAACCTTTCACAAGTTCTCCATAATACAATCCTTCTTAAGTATAAAAATGTAGTTATGACACCTGCTGCAAAACTGAAATTACGTCAAGTGAATGGTAACATGGTTTAGAAAGTTTATCCCTCATCCTCTACAGTACTTGTGAATGACATTACCACACAATGTAATTAAATATAATCGGACAATGGGGGTTTGAGGGGCTTCAGGTTACGTTACGGTTAACTGTCAATTTAATGCACACATTCAATTTTTTTTTGTTATCTTACAGTTGCTTTTGTACCAACTATGGATTTCTTCAATCTAATATAAAATGTAACAAAGTAAACAAAATAACAAACCAATCTCGGCTATCAATCTGATGACGATTAAGCTTCTGGGAGCAAAGGCCAATTGGATATCTGGATATCTCACATGCAAGAATGGAGTTGGTGTTGAAAGACAAAATCTCTATAAACATACAGTATATCTGCAGATTAATGCAGATAAATAAACTATAAAGCTAAATTGTCATCAGATGATAGCCAATGGGTTCCAAGATTGCATTCTGGCAAATGAGTTCCGCCTCTTTTGTGTTCCACACAGACTGTTTACATGGATGCAACCAAATCCCATTTTAAAGTGATATGTCATTACTACTTGGACTATAAACGAAAACCAGAACGCTTCCAATACTAAAATCCTGTTCCATTGCCTACAGATTCTGCATTCATATGCAGATATCTGTTTATAGAGGTTAATAACAAACTAGAGGTATGATTGGAGTGGTTTGACCTGTTTTATAAAAAGGATGTCAAGGCAACCTTTTGAAAGCAATCACAGCAAGAGAAGTAGTTCACCGGTTGTATGCTTAATTATAGAGTAGTACTCTGATATTTATTTTAGAAGGTGTAATATATACCGGCTATTCTATCAAGGTGTTAATTTGGAGCATTTTTGTAATCCTTTGACCATTATTTAATGTATATCATGCTAATCAAACTGCCAGTAATAACTTCTGATATGTGTGTCATAATACTAAAACTAGTATTATATATTATGACAACAAACAAGTTTGTTTCATTTGGTATTGAATGGCAGAAATGCTTTTGCGATATTATTATTTATTATATTTATATATATTTATATTTAACAAGACTTGTATAGCTTTATTGTGTTTTATTACCATTCCTCCTCATTAATGTGAGATGAGTTCTGTGTATACAATGGCATAGCCTCAAACAGTTGGCGTGGCTCCATAATAAATGTGTAACTTGGCCGGCAGCATCAAGTAAACCGCAAAATGACTGGAGGTATGAGGGAATACAAATCCCCTGTTAATAGACTGCTTAAGTATGTAGACAGGGTTAATATCATGGTTGCAAAGATTAATATAAAACTGATTTGCTACAGTTTACTGATTATCTGATGAAAAGCAAAATTAATGCTAATAATACTGCTGAAAAGATCAAATTGACTCGATAAATGGTGTTAACACTTTAATTACTTGCAATATGACTAATAAACTGATTAGTCAGCTGACAAAATGTTAAATGTTATAATATATTTAGAAGAAAAAAATTACATTGCAAATGTATTTATTTATTTATTTACCCTAAAAATCAAGCATGGCCTTGTTTTGTTAATACTTTCTTTCTTGCAATTGAATAAGTACTGAAACTCACCAGGCTCACTCAGACTGAATACAATGTAACATATAATCAGGACCAAACATTGGAGTTTACACTAAAGGGAACCATGAGTTATTGTAAGTGTAAACAGAAAATGTCTGGACTGGAAGTTTTGGTTTCTGTCACGTAACCTGCCATGTTAACAGAGCCCAGCATCACAATGTGAGAAAGAACCATGTGGCGTGTACAAAAAGCATATCTCTGTCTTTTCTCAGTCTCTTCCTCTTCCTCTGTGTCTGTATTTTTTTTCTGCGCACATGTGTGCGTGATAATGACAGAGACAAAGTAATGTTTAGTTGCCCTCATATGTCTCAGAAACAGTCCCTTTCCTGGAGTCAAGGCAAGACTTCATTTTTATGAAACGGTATCATGAGAGTTGCCTTGCCTACCGGGTCTCTTTGTTATTTGTAATTGCTTTCATTGCAATTGGCCCAACCAACTCTTACTGGTTAGCGCAGGATGTTGCGCATTATCTTCTCAAGCAAGGCACTGACCAAAATAAACCGCCACACGTTCTTCTCCATACTCCTCACAAAAGCCCAGCCCAGTGGAAACACACAGGCTTTGTTTTTGTTTGTGAATTTGGTTTACTCCCACAAAAATGTTAAGTATGTTTAGACAAGACTATGCTGAAATGCTGACTGTATGGACTGCACACAAGGCAAGGTAAGGCAAGGCAGCTTTATTTGTATAGCACATTTCAGCAACAGGGCAATTCAAAGTGCTTTACACAAAATCAGTTAAAAAAAATAAAAACAGATAAAACACAGAAGAAACAGTTAAAAATAAAAAATAAAACAGAAGAAACAGTTAAAAATAAAAAATAAAAACAGATAAAACACAGGAATAAAAGTTACAGTGCAGTATAAGAAATTTAACATTAAAGAAATAAACATCATTTAAAAAAAGGCAACATCAAAAAGAAAGGTCTTCAGCCTTGATTTAAAAGAACTGAGAGTAGCAGCAGACCTGCAGGTTTCTGGGAGTTTGTTCCAGATATGAGGAGCATAGAAACTGAAAGCTGCTTCCCCCTGTTTAGTTCTGACTCTAGGAACAGAAAGTAGACCTGTCCCAGAGGACCTGAGAGGTCTCGGGGGGGTCATAGTGTACTAGCAGATCAGAAATGTATTTTGGCCCTAAACCGTTCAGTGATTTATAAACTAGCAAAAGTACTTTGAAATCAGTTCACCCGTCTACCAACACCTGTTGGTAGAATATCAAGGCAACAAGAGGAGGTTTTCAGATGTTGTATAATGTCCTCCAGGTTTTTATGGTTGATTGTATGAAATTCTGTCATATTGGAACTTGTTTTGCTTGAACAATGTGACAGCACATATCCTGTACTTGATATGGAGGCACTGATTGTTTGTCTAATCTTCTGAATTTTGTCTTTGAAGAAGGAGGCAAAGTCATTGCAGGCCTTGGTAGATAGAAGTTCAGATGCTACTGGTACTGGAGGGTTTGTTAATCTATCAACAGTAGCAAACAAAGCACGTGAATTATTATTGTTTCTAGAGATAATATCAGAGAAGAAGGACCTCCTTGCATTCATCAGTTCCAAATTCTAAATGCGAAGTCTCTCTTTATAGGCGTTATAATTGACCAGGAGATTTTTTTTTCGCCACCTTCGTTCAGCTTTTCGACACTCTCACCAGTGGGACATTTCTCCATGGAGACCTTTTCTTACAAGAGACAACTTTGATCTTAGTGGGAGCAATGGCATCAATAACATTTGTAATTTTACAGTTGAAATGATCTACAAGCTCAGTGACTGAGAGCCCCAAGAGGGCGGGTGTGGAGGAGAAAAGCTGAATAAATGTTTCACTGGTGTTTTCAGTGATACACCGTTTTCTGACTATCTTTGTTTGGACACTTTTGGGCACAGAGATAGACCCGTTAAAGAAAACACAGGAAGGATCAGACAGAGCAACGTCAGTCACCACAACCTTGGAAATGTTCAGACCCTTGGAGACAATCAAGTCCAGCGTGTGCCCCTTATTGTGCGTGGGCTCTGTCACATGCTGAGTCAGTCCATATAGCAATAGGATAGCGCTACAACCAACCAGAGCAACGGTAGTTGATAGATTAAACTTTTGCCATATCCGGTCGGCAAAACTCCAAACACATCTTCCTTTTTTTAAGAATGACGTCAGTGCTTAACTCCAAGTCTTCCAGAGTCGCGGCCAAAGCCAATTCGCCAGCAAAAGTCTCTAGTGCGCCTGCTCTATGGGCCACACAATGACCAAGCTGTGCCATTCATCCTTCATGCGCCACTGAGCAACTCTTGTAGGAATGAACGGGTTTCCACTTCAAACACTGTATCCAGTTCTTATAATATATCCGTGGTGGCGCACCATGGATATATTATAAGGGCTTCTCTTAGCATTGCTTGTTCTCAAAGGTCAGTCAAACACTGCCATGGGAAATGCCACCTCCAGAGGAATGAAGACACAATGTTTGTCACTTTTTTCCCAATGTTTTATCCTCTTTTCAAATCCATAATAGTTCCAGTAATAATAAAAAATTCCTTAAACAAAATGTGTAGAGGATTTTGACTTTAATCATATAATAATAATAATAATAATAATAATAATAATAATAATAATAATAATAATCCCATAGACAATACATTCATGAGCATGCAGGGTTTTTGTTTGTTTTCATGGTTAAGCATATATCTATACTGGTTTCATATAGATAATAAATTACCATCTAAATAATACTATATTTTACAATGTTATATGTTCTATGTATAATGATACATATATAATTATTTTACCACACACTCTAAAATGATTTTTTTTGTTTTTGTGTAGGTCATCGGGTGTTTAATTATTTGCGTAGTAGAATGTCATTGTGTGTTACCTCTGCCTCTCTCTCTTCCTCTCTCTATCCGTCTTAAAAGCTCTTCTGCCTGTCAGTTATTGTATTCCCACAATGACTCCCTGCCATCTGGCTTTCTGATGCATTGATACAGATTAGCGCCGGGGAGACACTCATAAAGTCGTAAAAGAAAATTTAGTTAACCCTCTGTCGGATAGGAATCCGTTTCCGCCAAGTTGCATTGCAAACAATGTATTTTCTTCCTCCCACACAACTATTAACCTTTTGTTTCACTCAATTGAATTTGCAAATGATTCTCTTCTGAAGGCAAACCAAGAGTAATTGTTTATTGATGGAGATGTAGCGGTTTAAAGTGGTAGCTTTTGTGAGGCTTCGAAAGAGGTTGAGTATGTGTGATGATAGAGGTTACACACACTCCCATAATTACTCATACTCTAAGGACTGTTGCTTCTGTAGAAAAAGAGACAGGCAGGTCGACAAAGAGGTGACAGCATCCAAGCCAAGGTGACCTTCTTAAATCTATCAGTTGCTTCTAAGTGTGGGCACAGCTGGGAAACACAATGGGCTCCAGAGTCAACAGCATGCCCACTGAATGAGGTTTTATCAGGGCATGAAGAAATGCATGCGGAATGAGGAATTTAAAGTCACGATAACAAAACTGTCGGCGCATCCACATGATGCAAGCCTTCTGTGATTGCGCACCACCCCACACAGTTGCTAGTAGCCAAGTAGGACACAGAGAATAAAAAAAACAAAACATGATGGATTCTTCAGAAGAGGTAATTATTTTCACTTGACTTTCTGTGCGCGACAGTCACCTGATAACACAATCTTCTGAACACAGAGACAGTTTTGTGGGCTTCAATGTAAAGGACGTTCATTAATATAAAAATGCTTTAACGATGCAAAATCATTTCTTCATTACATCTAGATGATGTCACATCATTACAGGTTGTGGTTTCAGTGTGGACATACGTTGTCAGCCCTTAACCAAGATATTAATTACAATAGTAGTTTTATGAAGAATATTTAGAAATATGAAGAGGTGAAAGTACCTAGTACTTTACAAGAGAGAAAAAAGAAAAGATTTGAGAAAAGTCAGAACATAAACATAACATATTCTTTTTGTATTTTCATTTGTTTTGTGACCACATTAAGAGATTTATCTTGCAAGATGTGTCAAAAATTTCAAAATGAGCGTGAATTCTGCTCAGAACTACCAAAAGCCATTAACTATGTCTGACTCATGCTCTGATATTAAAGTGCAGCCAAGGCGTCTTAGACAGTTTCCTATCCCAGTCATGAAGACGTATATTTACCTTCCTTAGATGTAATTAAAGTGCTTTTCCACTGGGACTATAAGACAAGCCTGCTCCCTCTGATATGCAGCTAATTGAGACCTCCTTCCTGTACTTCAGAGGTCACAGAGGTCCCTACCCTCTACTCCCTTGCACTGTGCTTCTACAGTGCAACCACAGCTACAGAGAATCATCCTTCAGGTATTGAAAATACTGTGTTGACAGAGGGATGAGAATGTGTTCAATGAACCATAACACCTCTGGGTCAGTTTCACTGGCGCGGTTGTCCTTGGGTTGTTGTTGAGGGAGGGCTTCTTTAAATGATGGCACTTTTTCTTGGTCTGAGCTAATGCCTTTATCCACACTTGGAGGACAGTGCCTCTCTCTTTTTCCTCTCACTCACTCTTACCCTCTCAAGAACACAGCCTTTTTCCTCTAGTTGCTTTGAGCAGCCTAATTACAATAACTACACCTGCGGGATCCATTTTTTTGTTTGACACATTGGGTAATAGAGAGCAGCGATTAACTGCTGTGATTCATTGTTTACTTCACTGCAGTCCTATGACATGATGGTACTGTGGTTTGCTCTCCCTGTCCAATGTGAGCAGGTATTTTTTGTTAGTTTTATCTTATTTTTTGTTACTGTATTTAAACTGTAGGCTTTAATTAATATTAATTAATATTATTTAATATTAATTAATTATTTTTTCAGTGTGTGTGTGTGTGTGTATGTGTGTGTATATATATATATATATATATATATATATATATATATATATATATATATATATATATATATAACAAGGTGATTGATTAGCAGTCTTAAAGCAAGGCAATTAAAGAATACAAAAATATTTCAGATTCCTAATTAATTTTGTCAATGGACAGCTTATAAACCTTAAATGTTATATGAAGTGCCCCCTCATGATATTGGCCAATGGGCAGACTAATGTGTTTTGTAATTGTATGCACTGAGTAAACAACACTCCAGCTGAGAAATTAGCCAGAGGAATGCATAAACAAAATGTGTCCCTAAGCTTGTTAGCCCACCTCCTATCACAAACTAATTACAACAAAGTTTGACTTTTCCATGAAACGGTGGCAGCGTGTGCCTGGAAATTACAAACACAATAGCTCCCTGTGAGTGACACCTGCCACCAGACAAGGCATGTCTCTGCAGTTCCATTAAGGCAGATTCTTCAGGGCATGGACTCCCCTTCCATTGTCCTTTTTAAAATCAAAGGGGCGGAACAAAAATCAATCTGCTTTATTGTGGCTCTGCATCCACACATAGTGGGATAGCATCACTAGAGGCTAGCAGGGATATCTGGAGGTAAACAGTTGTCCGTAATAATACTAATAATGTCACTAAAATCCATGTACAAAACAATTTTGTTATGCAGTGTTTGGTTGAAAGCACACCCTTTTGGTTTATTGATTTCTAAAGCTTTGGTACTTCACGTGCCAATTGCAGATGCAGAAAAAAGAAAAGAATTGTTGAACTGCTAAAACAGAGCAATGCAGTAGGCATTTTTTCTCAGCAATGTTTCATTTTACTGCATCAATTATGACAAATGGATTTGAGTTGACTGTCCTATGGTCATTTAGAGGTTAATAAACCTCTTGGTTAGAGCTGTGGAATAAAGTTCCCTCCTTAAAAAAAATGGGGAAGATAATACTAATAATGTCACTAAAATCTGATGTCACAAATGGAAACATTACTAAACTGTACTAAACGTCTATAGTGGCTGTAATGAGGTTGTAATAATTATTGCATACCAGAAAATAAAAAGAAAATAGCCAAATCTCTGTTCTCTGAACCTTACCATTATTTAGACAAAAGAAATTATATAAAGCCTGGCCCGAGGGCTGCAGGAGGAAAGGCCACTTTCTTACCTAAATTAAAATAGTTTTTTATCTGATTGGTGACCATTTTAGGACCTCTTGGATTCACTTTGTCAGCCTCTACTCTCTTCAAATTTTATTAGCTTAAGCTGTCCTTTCTCAGCTAGGTGCTTTGCATTACTATTAATCTGATAACATTAGCATACAGGCCTGGAATAATCATTGTAACAGGTATTGTGGCATGAACCTAGTGTTTAACAAGTGGAAATGTTGACTAATTGGTACCACAAAACCACAATGTTTATATCTTGTGGGGACTAAAATACAGATTTTTAAGGCAAAGCTATTGAAAATTGCCGAGATATTTTACAGTAATGGATATTAAAATTAACCAACATCAAATTGAATATTTGTTACTGTAGTTACCATATCCAAACAATGCATATAATCTTTATTTTCATATTTTACATCTGACAAAGCATTTGTCTCATACTGCATCCTTGTGGGTTGAAACCGGAGCTTGAAGTCATAGGATTAGTCATTCACCTAATGTACAATGTTGGGCAGTTACCTACTTTCCGTCCACAAAACTTAAACTCTCCGGTGCCCAAGGACATCAGCTGCCCTGTTCAAATCTCCATCTGTCCATTCCCATCTGTGTAGACACAAGGATTTGCTCTCTGCTTGCTCACAGTGAACTTCACCAGTGATCAAGGTGAGCAACCAACTGCACTGGCATGTATGACAGTTGGGCTGAATAGATTTTCTAACAAAAATCTGTGTTTCTTCTGACTAAAATTGCAGACTTGATGGATATGTAATGTTTCGCAGGTATGATGGTGGTTGGTAATAATGGCATGTAAATCTTTCATTTATGAAGAATTACAGGATTACTACTCTCTGGCGATACATAGCCGCAGAAAGAAAAATGTTGTTCAAAGTAATACCATACTTTAAATTCCCTTACATATCCTATACATAGTGTGTGTGTGTCTGTGTGTGTCTGTGTGTGTCTGTGTCTGTGTGTGTGTGTGTGTGTGTGTGTGTGTGTCTGTGTGTGTGTGTGTGTGTGTGTGTGTGTCTATATATATATATATATATATATATATATATATATATATATATATATATTTATTTATTTTCTTATTTTATTTGTGTGTGAAATAGAGTGCTAAGACAATTGCAAGGGCCATTACTAATCTGTATTGGGAATATGCTGAGAGGACAAAGTGCTACAGGGCTTCTTTTTTATTTTTTTATTTCAGCAATGTTCCAACACGGGGACAGTTAATCAAATATTCCTCCCAAAGTCATAGTTCTACTGACTAAGCATTATGACCTTTTTTAATTCAACTGACTAATCCAGCCATGCTGCTGTATCATTCAGCACGCTTTTCTTTTCAGTACGCACAGATGAAACAAGACAAGACTGTGCTGGAAGAAGCCATCTGTCCTTCAACTTAGTGCATCGATACATTATTGAAAACGTCCCAAACACAGCATTGTCTTACTATTAAGTTCCTCCCTTAGGTCCCATTAAATAATCTCGCAAAGCCGCTAAGCAGTCAGACCCAATCAAATTTGCCTTGTTCATTCATGTTCGATGACTATCCGCAGAAAGGCTTTTGGGCTGGCAATCTAGTTTTATGCTTGTCTAAATGTCTTTCATTGCCCAAAGTGCTTCGGATCCTGAGATAAAAAAGATGATGCATTTATGTCCATGTGGATTACTTTATAAGTTCTGAGCAAAAACAATATCCCCGTTTGCTCTTTGTCTGTTTTTAGCTTTTAAGCTTTCAAGTGTTGATAGATCTCTTTTTCTTCGTTGACTGATTTATTCCACTCAGCACACTGAGCTGTAATTGTGCCTGTGAAACAGAGTAAGTCTTAAGAAGGTCAAAAATAGTTGCTGTCATGGTGATAAAATCAGCAACTCATTCACAGTACATGTACTGTGAATTAAAGAGAAGACTAGAACATGGCCTGTAGTTTCACTTACAGCAATAATTTAACGTATCTTATGAAGTAATTTCTACAAGAACTACTGTAACAAAGACTGTTCCTGAGGGAAAATGACTTGAAACATGGTATTCTCGGTTTTTTTTACATTGTAGCGAGGTGTTAGGTAGACTGGATCAGAAGAAGTACATTTCCAGGATAATTGCCTGACATCTGGCCTTCTCTTCCTTTGTTTGTTGCCGTTCTCAAAATCTCTTGGCTTCGGTAACAACAAACTTTGAGCTACCAAGCACTACCTACACGCTGAAAATGGCATGTTTTAAAACAATTTTGATCGTGCACCAAGGCAGGTCTGCTTGGTTCTTTTGAGGGAATGATTCTAAAAATTTACAGAGAATGTGTTTACGGCATTTACTATCTAACTGGGACGTTTAAGATTTGCGGGGATTGCAATGGACAAAGACCACACGGCAATACACCAGTAAGAGCCAATTACATTTAGCCATGTATCCAGCTTACACAAATTGCTCACGTTATTGTATAGTGTGTCGTAACAGTTAACTTCATTTAATAATGTATGTGGCCTTTTCTTTTGTGGGGTGCAAAAGTTCCTTTCAAAACAAGTTCCTTCCCAAGACCATTCTTGCAGAGCCAGCGTTGCTGCGTTCGGAGCTTTGCACCGCCCAAGGCAACTGTGATTGGTTTAAAGAAATGCTAACAACCAAGACTGTTTTTCCTTGTATCCCATAATGTACGTGTGGAGGAGCCAGACCTTACTCCACAGTGCTGTGGACATAGGTCTGGCAATGCAAGACTAGTCACGGCTCAAATTATATCTGACTCAAATGCTTTGACTTTTACGCACTTGGTTGCTTTTAATATTGCAATTTTTGATATTATAAGGAATGATTATTCACATTCAAAATGCCAGCATCAGAAATCATAATGGAAAGAAGGGTAGATTAACACTCTTTTAAAATTTGTTGTGTATATGACCGTTATAATATTTCTCATATTATTCTACTTTTCAGGGTGCCGTTTTATCATCTGGCCAAGGACAACAGATAAAAAATTAGCGCTGTCTAATTTACTGCACAGGTTTTATTTGTACCTTTTTATATATTTACATTAGTACACTAATAAGATCAACACAGTAACAGACTAATGACATGTTTGTAGATCTGCACTTGTACAATCAGACTCTTGAAAGTGGAGTCTGTTTGTCAGGAAGTGATGTTTTAAGCCCCGCGGAGGACCAGACTGGAGCCTTGTGGCAGCTCCGCAAAAGGGGGCTTTATTTTTAGCAGTTGAGCAACAGGAAGGAGAAAAGGAGGCCAATTCTACCTGGCAAGATATGTTGGAATGATGACATTGGCTCAGTGGTGTGTAAAGTGTGCAGGTAGAGATTGGTACAGTTTGAGAGGTTGAACATTATTGGGATGGGAGACTTTGTGAAAAGTGAGGTAAGGAGAGAAACATCGACAGTGGAGTAGTGACAGGATTCACACAGCCCAGGACTCAGGTCAGAAAGTTCCTTTTTAAATGATCAGCCACAATCACCCAAAGAATTCCCAGGATACTCTGGCAAAGAAGGGAAGAAGCGTTCAATAAACTGAGTTACAATTCATGCACGCAAATGCTAACCCCCAATCAAAGTCAAATTCTGGAGAGCCTATTTATATATCTTTAAATATAATTGTGTCTGTAACCAGTTAGGGGAAGAGCTATAACAAAAATTACTCAGAGGAAAAACTAGAGTAAACAACAAGAGGTTTAACATCACAGATAATATCAGAATACTCCAAGTTTGCTATAATGCTCAGAACATGACATTTTCAGGCTGTTGGCATTGACATGCACATAATATTACAAAGGATGCATATCAAATTGACATCAGTATTCTGATGTATAACAAGTAAACACAATACAATTTGATCCTTCAACCTTTTCCTAAAAACCAGAGAGCCTGACCATTGGGTCTGTATGACCAAATGTTTTGTATCACCCAGCACCTTGAAAACCCAACTCATATTTTGGCAAATGCTCCTATTTTAATAGTTTGTCCTGTGTTTTTCATCTATTTAGTCAATTATCAAATTAAATAGGAAATAGCCACTTTACTTTCTTTTTGTGACAAATTCCTCTGTAGTCTTGTATTCAGCAGTTTACCTCTCTTCCTCACAATGCTTTGGTATACACTCAAGTGTAGTGTGCTGAAAGCTCTCCGTATGGGCACGTGACCCGTATACTGAATTCTCAAACTTGGCTCAGTGTGTCATTGCTGGTACTGCACGTTGGAGATATTGTTTGTCTCAGTGAGCGCTGCTTTTCAGCGATTCGTTCAGGTACCAGGGACCAGGGAATTCAATGCTCATCTCATGATAGGCACTGCGCCTGTAGGGTTTGGTGAGGCAGCTTTGTTGTTACTTTTGTTGTTATATGCGTTGGTGTATTAGCATAAGAGAAGACTTGAACTGATAGCCACTACAACAGTATTCACCTGCACGGAAAACACTGTATATGCTCTCAGGAAACTGTTTACACAGCTTTTTTATTTGTCACCCAAGATATCATAGCATTGTGCTTATTGCATTCTGGCTTTAAATTGTTTGAGTTTTGGCAGAGTGAGAATAAAAAAATTCAGTTTGACAATCAGCAGCCCACAATGAGTTGCATAAAACAGACAAAACTATATGCAAGCTTTCAATCCTAAAAGATCACAGAAGACGCGCATCATCTTAACCTACATTTAGTTTTGTTCCCTTTCAACCACCTGTTATCCTGCATAAACGTCTGCCAGACCCACCTCCAAATGCCCACCCCTTGAATTACTGCCATTACTTTAAATGCAAATATCAGGCCAAACTATACAGCCGCCTGTTTGGGAGGCTTTTTTTTTTGTAGATGGAGAGTAGTGAATAATTTAATGGTAAATCCAGTCTGCAAGTCACAAGGTTGGCACACATGTGTCTTAACTTGGCGTACAAGGCAGTGCTGCAGGGGAGGCCTTCTCTTCTTTTCATTACAGAGGGCAGATTAGAAAATAGATCACGCTCTGCATTAATTACTGTGCACACAGATGCGTGAATATGGCACACAGACTTCCAATTCCTCACCTGTCAGGCTTTCCTCACAGGGAAGTATTTATCAAGGGGGAAATGAATGCTCCCCCTCATAAACACCTTTTGATGTTAGCTTTCTCCAGGTATGACAACCATTAGCCGTTAAATAGCATTAGGTGCAATTAAAAGAAATGATGTGGAGGTAATAACTGGGTGCCCTAAGCTACCGCCTCCACTGATGTCTCTGAAATATGCATAAGGAGAATGAGGATAAGGACCCAGTTCAACCTCTAATTAATGGAAAACGCCCCCAGTAACTCAGATGTCACGAAAATAACTTGATGGTAAAACCTAAAGGGATGAAAAGTCAAGCTAATAACTCATCAAATCAAGATATTGTATGCACACGTGGTCTAAGACTATTACAAACAGTCCCTCGAGCAGATTTTTCAAACGACTCAATTATACTATAAAATGGCCTTTGATTGTACTCTTATAGATCTTTAAGAAAGCTTTTCATCCAGTGAGTAGATCACTTTGATGATAGCAGTATGAATCAGGAAGCCCAATGTGCTAATTGACAAACATTATTCAATTTTTTTCCCCTACTATTTTTCTTGTCTCAAAATGTCATCAATAAGTAATGCTGGCTATATCCAAGAGTGTGACTGAGCTGTAAATGAGATTTGGTTTCTAACTACCCTGTTTCAACCTGGGTTTCTGGTCTTGCAGGAAGTTATTTGTTAGCCAAAGTTAGGTCACGACTTACAAGGTGTTATTTGTAGCCTAAACACCAGCACCTTTAACCAGTGTCTGAGCCACAATTAGTTCAACCAGGATTAATTTGCATTTTTAAAATGACAGCTTGGAGATTTCGTGTACTTTGTTAGTCCTATTCCTTTTTTCTTTTTCTCTTTGCTTCCTCCTCAGATGCCACTTATTTCAAGAAGGACAGAAGTTAGTTGTTGTGTTTGGCTTTGGTCAGATCCATTGTGATGTGGAAGGAGACAGGTAGTGCTTGAAGATGCTGTGTCTGAACACTCTCTCTCAGCATATTGTAGTAAAAGTGTTTGACTTGGATGCTTTCATGGCACTGTGCATCACACAGACAGGCTTTAATTAGTTTCTAGGTTCTGTGTTACAATCCTCAGTGTCTATATTTGGATGTAGAAAGGCTTACTTCTCATATTTGTTCCAGAGTTTAACTTCGCCATTAGTGTTTGGCTCTGGTGACTGACCACATTGGGCATGGTGGTAAATGATATGCGAAAAATTGCTTTTTTTAAGGCTGCAATAGACACGCGCTTCATCGATGGCTTTTCCACTTGACCCCTTTTCCATTACAGAATTTGACAGAGCTCGTATTTAATATTCTGCTACTATTCTGGGCCTTTCAGAAATCCAATTAGGCTCCTGAATTTACTGGATCATGACAAGACCATTTGGGATTTAAAAAGCCTCGGTTCGGTCTTTAGAGAAGAATTATCATAGATATTTTAGGGAGAAAAACATTTAATTGGTTCTCTATTTCTGTGTGAAAACATACAAGTGTGAAATAAACAATCAATTTGTCCTCCATTGTGATCACAAATGGACATAGTTTTTTCGCAACAACTACGATTCACAAACAGGAAATCTATGCAATTATGTGTGTACTGAAACACCAGGTATTTGGCTGTAATGATGCTAGGTGCCAGTATAATGTGTTTAATTATATGATGATGTTTTTACTTCTTTTGCATTTTGTGACAAAAATCATTGTTGCTAACATCAACAGTTCATATTCATGTCAAAACAATTCACTGATAATAGTAGAAGTTTATTTATATTAACATTACTGTAACCCTCAAAATGATCTCACAGGAACGCATAAAGAAAAATCACTATTTAGTACACTTTATTATGCTGTTTGGTTCACACCTGCTCATGGTAACATACACACGCTACTTAATTCTGTTCTGTAAATGTATGCCATCTAGCTTCAAATAATGCCTTAAGACATTGTTGTGGAGGCACTAGTAGGGAAATGTATACCCCACACATGCTGTTAACAACAGCCCCACTGTTACACTGTGCATCCAATTTACACAAGGTATTTTATTTTGAAAAGCATCACTTTTACATTGCCAAGGCAAATAGCAGATTAGTAATCATGTTGCAGATAACTGTCTGTATTTGTTTTTCCATTGCTGTCTGTCGTGCTAGAATGATGCCCCCCTCCCTTTAAGTGGCGCAAGAGACCACGCCATTTGTCTGAGCTCATCCATTCTTTTTGTGCACAGGAGGTCTTGCCCCCTTTTTCTTCTTCTTTCACTGTCACATTTTGAGTAATTTGTTTGCTGAATCACACAAAAAACACTCTCAGTTCAACGAGCATCCCCCAGGTTTGGCCAGGGAAAAAAGGGTGCTCCTTCAAGCACAACTCTTGTGTCCATGCGATGTACTGCTATTTTTCCCGGTTGTTTGGCATGCCAGGGGAAAACACACATTGTGTATGCACCAATCACAAACAGCAAGTGACAGAGGATATTCCGCCACAGTGGCCAGATATGTAAATTCTCTGGGAATGAGTTTCAGCCTTGTGCAGTGCCAGAGTGATCTGCAAGTATAATGGTTCTGGACTGCATGGGCTAATCCAAAGTAAGGGAAGTATTTAATGAATTTAAAATACCTATTTAGTATTACACTATTGTGGAGGGAAGCATCCGTCATTTGTTGGACTATTCCCTCAAGGCCTTGTCTACTTGAGCATGACGTAGCTGCTATAGCAGTACCTTGAATAGGATGTAATTAGAGTCAATGTGTTGGACACTCACACAATCAAGTGAGCCAAGCATCTGATGCTTACCTCCTAAATGATTTCCTCTAAGTGTGCTCCTCACGCTGCCCTGGCTTTGATGTTCGACCGGGCTCAAGGTGAATTCTCACTGTGTTTTATGACATGTCTGGAAATGTTTCTTGTTTGCTATGGACAACTAAGCCATTTATCATCGTGCCATATTTGTCTTCCGATTCCTTTCCATGTATTTCTTTTCTGCCTGTTGGAGCTCATTAAACAGGGCTAAGGGACTGGGTGAAATAAGCAGTCCTGAGGAGAAAGCTTGTCTTCCAAAAACATCACGATAACCTAGCGAGTCTATTCTCCAGGCATGCTGGTATGCCTCTCCCCCCTCTGTTTGCTGTGGCCCTGAGCTATGTGTGTATATTTGCTATTATTAGTAAGAGCACTGCTGGAAGGTATAGAAAATGTCCAAGAAGGCAGCTATTTTCAACAGCTGGTGCTTGGCCTTAATAATTGTTTTGACTTGCTCTTCGTCTTTTTTTATTTTCATATTTGAGCCGTATGCTCCATTGCGAATCATACCATGTGCTCGCTGGGCATCGGTGCATTGCACCATCGTTCAATTCCATGCCCATGTGCTGATAAATCACAAGGTGTCATGCTCTTCCACTTCTTTTCTCTCCCACGTGGCAGCAGACAAATTGACACAGAAGTTGGCTACGGAGAAAAAGAAAATACAACCATAAAACGTATAAGGTTAGGGAGGTTAGTTTGGATTTGTGTAGGTGCTATTTTAAAAATATTCTTCCAATAATTTCTTCCAATTTGACTCAGCCAGCAGCACATTAATGAATTGCATAGCCCAGCTTTTAAATAGTTCTGAAGCTATCTAAGAAAGCCATTCATACAGTCAGTGATATACATTAATCTTCACTGACATTGCAGTGCTAATGCAGGCAAGAAAACTCCTCTTCCCCTATGCAAGCACCACAAACTGAGGGCAGCAACAGAAGCAGCTCTCCTTCTCTCTTGTGTGCTTCCTCCCTCTTTACTCAAATATGTGTCTTCTCAATTTTATTTGACTATCATATCCTTCTCTGCCTCTTAAAACTACATACCCCTTCTCTTTTTCCATTCAGTTTTTTTCTTTGACCCTGTACAATAACTATCCTTTTCCATTCTACCAAAAGAGAAGAAACAGAGTCACAGGAGAAAAAAAAAAGAAAAGAAAATCTCTCCCTTTCTCCCAATTTTATCTGCTTGCCTCAGATGCGCAGAGAGTGTTATCAACCACTTTTAAAATCATCAGATGAGATAATCTCTTGATTGCCTTGATCATATTTTTCTGGGACACTTTTGAAAAGAGACAAAGACATGAGAGTGATCTTACTCTATCACTCTCTCTCTCTCTCTATATATATATATATATATATATATATATATATATATATATATAATCCTCTAAAAATATCCAATTTGTGAGCTGTCATTTTAGAGAGTACCGGAACAGCGAGTAACCGCTCCTCTATTCTACCATTCATCTCTAACAAAAAAAACATAATTTAACTGTTCTGCTGCCACAGATCTATTTTTGGTTCTGAATGTGACAGGTATAATTACAGGAGCCGTATGGCATTTTCTTATCTGTATTTTGACGGCAGTACAGAGGTCATTCCGCCGCATGCATTCAACGCGGAAGTTAACAGTGTTGTCAAGGCTACCACACGCAGGATGTGAGCCTAGTGCAGAACACATTTTCTTATGCCATGACCATAGCCTATGCTTCACGCATATCCCAGTGTGTCTTCTACCTTCCTTATTATTATTATTATTATTATTATTATTATTATTATTATTATTATTATTATTATTATTATTATTATTATACACAGCCTAAAGGTAGCTTATGTCTCTCGCTTTAGAATCAACGTAGTCAAAAATGCATTTATGGATACTGTACGGCACTAACCGGAGATTTTATTAAGGCTGAAGGCCTGTACGGTCAACCTCGGCTATTACACACTCCATAACAGCCACGGAATGTCCTCACCTACATAGAAAGAGCGGAGAAAGGGAGGATGAAGGTTATGAAAGACTGTAGATGGAAAATGAGAGAGGAAGTGAGAAAGGCTGCACAGCTGGCCTCGGCCCAACAAATTCATTTTGTGGGGCCACAAATCAGTCAGTGATATGTGAGTCAGAATTCACAACCTGTGTTTGCCGTGAAACAGCACCAAGTGCTCACAGTGTTGGAGCCTGATCAAAGTGGATTGCGGTGCAAGTAATCCTTCCCCACTGAAGCGGGCCTGGAATGCATTTTGCTTTTAATTTACTTAAGTTCCTTGTTTAGCTTATTTAATGAATGCTTGTGTTAGAAGCATTAAATACAGCCCTGTTATCCACCTACAGCACACACAGTTGACCTTACGTGGTGCAGACCAGTTCAGTCATGCATAAATGGCAACTATCCCCACGGGGCATGTCGTGTACAAAAATACCTTGTTTAACCTTATCTTGTGATTGTACATTCAGTAAAACTGACTTTTACCATTTTATGCAACAAAGTAGCATTAGGCCTGGCACTTATATCAGTGTAATGGATTGTGTATGTATATACAACATATTTTACACTGGTTTAGCTACTAAATCAAAACATACATTTCCTGAAATGCAAGGGGAATATTCTTCTGTTGTACATCACAGTGTGTCTTTGTTAGAAATACCTCTTAAATGAATTTCTTTTTTCATTTGCAGCAGCCATAATGTTCGGTACAGTAATGAACTAGGTGACATTTAGTGGGTGGTCCTTCTGACTAAAGCAAATTGACAGCTACATGCTAGGTTGTAATTTGTTTCTCATAAAACCCCAGTTCGGTGTCCAAACTCATTACATGTGAGAATGTGTCACAGGCTACATTTCACTGGTAAGTAAACAGCAGTTTCAAGCACATAAAACCTCCCATCTTCAGGGCTGATGCAAGATGCAATCATATCTCTGCTAAGCTACTTTCAACCAAACGGCAGTTTTATACATCTGAGACGAGACAACTACAATTCATTTAGTGCAAGGTGGTGTACTGTGGGGAAAAAGATTGGTTTACAAGAGAAAATATTGATGAAGAAAATATTAATTTGTTATTCAGATATTTATACTATGTGTGTATAAACTTGCACCAGACTGAAGCTTGTTAAAAAAAAGCTGAAATGTAAAATCTGGGTTCATAGAATTGCACACCAAAATATATTGTATAAGAGTATATCAAATTCAATTAAAACCTAGTTTAGGTACATAACACCTCAGAGCACAATTTATATGGAGCAGTGTCAGATTTTACATCTTAAACCAAAAATAACACTTTTAACACATTGGCTAATATTAATATGGGTTGAAGCCAACTATGTTTAAGCTTGGATTCATTAGGCAGTATATTCAAAGTCATGTTTTCTATTAGTTCCCATAAATAAATTGTAAAATACCCTTTACCCCTCTCCTGTCAATCAGTGAATTACATATAAACATCTAGCTAATGCTTGCTAATTAGCTGTAATACTGATGGCACCTTTAAATTAGAATAACTCCAGTGTTATTTCATGTTTAGTATGTTCCCAATAGCCTAAACAGCTAGCTACATATAGAAGTCATGATATCAACAGTGTTCTATAACACTCAGCGGCAACAGTAAGTTGAAAAAAGTGTTTAAAAATTATTATACACATAGCATTGCTCAGTGCATTACTGCAAAACAGGATATGTCTCAAAGCTTTGCCAGCAGAATCCTTATTAGCTACACTCAGTAGGCAATTTAAGGAGGGATGCCCCACCCCCTGTTAGCAAAATGACCAAAATGCTTGACCCTTGTTAACCTGCCATCCCCCCTCTCCATCCCCTAATGTGAGAATGAGAGAATGCAGGGGGGCAGAGGAGTTGTTTTGAATATCTTTTTCTAGTGTGCCTGATTTATTGATCCTGTATCTGATTGAGGTTTGTGCAATTTAAAATCTATTGCTCCCGACCACAGCTCTGAAATATCAAAAGCCTAGAGCCATGGATTAATAAATCCATGGTGCTGTCCGTGGTGATGATGTAGCAGTTGGATTTGTAATTGTAACTTTTTCTTTAAAGCGCTCATATTATGCTTTTTGGCTTTTTGCTTTCATTTATTGAGTTATATATCTTTTTTTCTGCATGTTGTAGGTTTACAAAATGAAAAAGCACAAAGTCCACCCCAAAGGGACTGAACATCTCCAACAGAAAACTCTGTTTGCAAGCTGATCCAAGCAACTCTATTGTAGTCCAGTCTTTTCTTCCTATTATGCTCCAAACTATATAGCTAGAGAAGAGGGTATTAAAAATGAATTCATGGAGCGGTTTGCTAATTGCGGGGGAAAAAACGAATTAGGTCCATCCCCTTGTTAAAAATCAACAAATCGCCTTCTGGCTACTTTTTTGTAACTAATTTCTCTTCTCACCTTTTCCACACTCTCTCCATTACTTACTTATTAATTTTATTTTAACTTTATCAGAATAGTTTTACATGTAGCATTTTTGAAATATATGTTAAATATTTTATTTTAGAATAAACCTCTTTAAGATGCTGTTAGTAATTTATTTCGGAAAGTACATGCATGTTAAAATCCAACCAATTCTGTTGTGGTTTGTGCATTTGAATAAATGGAAATAGCACACCATTTTTGTAGCAAGAGGTTAAAGCAATCTCTATTTAGAGTTAGCTGCAAGGCATCCCAGAGGACTCTGGGACTTGTAGCTCCGCTTGATTGTGTTTCTTTTCTCCATGTCTCTGGAGCGTTTGCATCAACTCAAGCGTGATACTTTTTTTAGTAAATGCTACTTTACCTGATTTCAACATGATTGACATATGAGGCAGACCAACCCTTCATTATCATATTCATTACCAGTGTTATTGGAGACCGAACATTCAGGGCTGAGCTTTCCATCTCATATGCAGGCAAGCCTTCCCAGGAGACAATAGGTTACACATACTATTTTCTCTAGCTAATGTTAGTCTTACATGGAACTACGCTCATCATGACTTGTCCTATCTAAACTGTGACTGGGTGTGCACATGGCGAGAGCCCATCAGGACAAATTAGGAGGCAGAGAATCAAGATAGATGTCAGACTAGCACCTCCAAGGCCTTAAACTGAAGTTTGGCAATATACCCTTAATGGTTGGGCTGGATAAAACCAGAAGGTTGGTGCTAGCAGTCATGCTTTCACTACAACAAAGAAGAAGTGATCAATAGAGATATCTTTATAGTGATGAATGAAACATGTTCCCAGCCTGAAAGGTAAGGACAGAGATGGAGACTTGTGTTCACTGCCAAAAAGGTGATAAATGGAAACAGTGATAACCAGAAATGAACTTTTTATCTGTGCAGTCTGCTGCTCTGTTTTTGATCATTTGTTGCTGTAACACCCCATCCATCAACAAAAAACGATTTGATATGAGTTGGTAGGCAATTCTAATTCATGAAACTATTTACTGACAGCATCATGAATGAGGACTGAAAGGAGAACTTTTCTTTACCTTACATCTTTGCCTTTTCATTTTCATTGTAAATATGTGCATGTGTCCGCTAATTCAACTGTTGAAGTGAGAGTTGAAGTCAAGAAATCATATGGAACCAATCACCAGTTGTGACGCCTTACAAACAGACCGATTGATTGATTTGTGTGTAAATCCAGGCATCCTGCAGATGGTCCTAAAATCCCCTCAGCATGATTAGCAGCTTCCTGTTGAGAATGCTAAGTAGTCCAATCAGCAGACATAGCTCGGACAGGTGTGTGTGTGTCTGTGTGTGTGTGTGTGTCTTTCTCTTTCTCTAAAAGCCAATGTTTCTGACTGTTTGATCACTGCGCTGAGACAGTGTCACTATGGAGAGGAATGTGTTTCTTTTAACCCCTAAGAAGGAAAAATATTTGTGGAGCGTCACTGATATTTCATCAGAGTTACCCAGGCTCAGTGAGGCACTGCACATGATCATCTGTATTAAAAGAAATCCCTGAACAGTTTCACTGTGTGTGTGTGTGTGTGTGTGTGTGTGTGTGTGTGTGTCTCACATGGTCCATGTTGGCCAATAAGGGTATCATTGCTTTCCATTTCTTGACATTCTATCTTGGTAGGGCTTGTCAAAGAAATGATCTTGCTTGACTGGCCACTGCATCAGTCACGCCTCAGCCCATAGTTGTTCTGGAAAATTGCCTGAGCTTCAGAATCGTATCCAGCCCGGGGCATGGGATTGTCTGTGGCCGATATTGTTCTTTTCCTTCAGAAAATAATTTTATTTTTTCAAATATTGGGGTTATTCATACAGCCCCGAAGCACACACAACATATTCCTACATTTTTTTTTGGGCCTAGTTAAAAATTTTTTTAACATAACACTGGCTTTTGCCATGTATTTGTAAGACCTTATCTTCATGCTGTAGAAATAAGAAGCAAAAAACACAAAATCAGGCCTGTGTAGTAGTTTGATGTAGTTGTTACAACACAAAATCCAAGGTGAACCAGTCACTTCTTGATTGCTGACCACTGTGAAGCTCTCAAATGTAAATATGGAATAATAACATGAATGTTGTACAGTATTTACTACAAATAAATCCTTACCTTTTAGTGATCCGTATCTAATAACCGGACTATATAAGACATGTTCAAATCTAGTTTTCTGTATTTCTCTTCTCATATGCAAATTAATTTAATTCATGTCACTTACAGTACATGTCTTACGTGGTAACGAATGTAAGTCCAACTTTTACTCTCCTTTTGGTCTCTACCAATTTCTCAGGGACATATGATTATGTTTATTTTATGTTCATTTGTTTCACACATTAAATCACATTGAAGAAATATAAAATGCATGTGAGGTTGTGATAGAAACCTGTGATGGTCTCAAATAAAACCACACCCAAAGGACATACCAAATGTAAACATACAAAAGCACCAATACATTTTAATTATTAGTGGAATATATGGCGCTTAAGCTGCTAAAAGCTTCTTTACAGTATGTCCCCCATCCAGTCACTAACTGTGTCTGTCTGTGCTGGACAAGTAGCATAAGTCAGTTTTAAGTTCAGTTTTTCTACCAGTAATTATTTATATAACTTCACCAGGGCATATTAATTACTGTCTGTGCCATTAGTTTATTTCAAAAACATCAAGCCTTTCTCCATATCAGATCAATTACAAATTGAAATAAAGTCCTTTTGTACGGAGCCTCGGAGGTGACATGAAGGGAGAAAAAATCTGAGGGGAAAAAAAGTAGCCTACTGGGGACAAACACTATCTAGCTAGTAGCACGACATGATTACATCTCCTTGGTAGTCTAAATACATACTAATAAATACATAATATACATAAATACTAATTAATACATGCCGAAGTGAAGTGTTACAATGGACATTGTTGACTGTTAATGACTGCAGGCTAATTTCAGTAGCTAGCTAGTATCTGGCTAGTAGCATGACATGATTACATCACCTTGGTTGTCTAAATACATTCATAGTTTTATTTTGATTCGCATGTAAACTATCAGGAACAATAAACACAATGTTTACCGAATATTTTATACAATGAAACAGCGAGTTCATGAGTTTGCCACTTGGCTAGCTAGCTATACCATGGATGTATTAAGAGAACGAACTAGCTATACTTGTAAGAGACACAAGAAAGAAGCTCATGAACTAGCATGTTGCTACGACAACACAAACTAGCACTGTTGACATTAACAGTCAGTGACAATATTCATTATAACTAGTGCTGTCAAACAATTAAAATATTTAATCGCATTAATGTCATAATTAACTCGCAATTAATCTCAATTAATCACACATTTTTATCTATTCTAAATGTCCCTTGATTTCTTTTTGTCCCATTATTTTTTTTTTCTCATTTTAATGCTCTTATCAACATGGAAAAGTGGATTGGCTTGCTTTGTGTTTTTTTTTTTTTTAAAACAACATTGGCATAGGCTCTAGCCTACTGTAGGGTTCAATTTCACATGTAACATTCTCACTTGAAGCAAATAATCTCTCACACATTGTAACACTGTCCATCAATAAAAGGGTGAAAAAAATACTTTGACGAGGGGGCGGAGAATTTGCATCAGCTGTGTGCTTGGCCATCAAGTGGTATTTCAGACTGGACGTGCTGCAATAATAGCTCAGTTCACAATGACCAAACACTTCGGTCTTGTCAATGGAACCATTTGGCAAAAAGAAAACTTTCCATTCAGAATCTTATTGGCATCCATTTCGGTTTCTTGCGCTTGCCTGCCATTTAAAACGTAACGTTTCTACTCTTTGGGCGTTGTTAATAACGCATTTGACTGACAGCACTTATTATCACACTTGACTTTGGCATGTATTAATTAGTAATACTTATCAAAATAAACAATGGATGTATAGACAACCATGGAGATGTAACCATGTCAAACGACTAGCTAGATACTAGCCAGCTACTAGCTGGCTACTATGGTTAGCCTGCTGTCATTGACATCAGCAGTCAACCACAATGTCCATTATAACACTTCACTTTGGCATGTATTAATTAGTAGTGCATATAGAAATAAATGTTTGATGTATTGGATCTAGGTGAAGAATATTTTGGTACAAATAATTCATTCAAAAATGCAATCACCCATTTGACCTTATAGGCTCCGCTGGCCGGTAGAGCATAAGGGGATAGAGAAGCATCCTTCAATCATTTAATATACTAATGGAACAGGTTTGTTCAAAAGCCCATTGACATCTCACAAGAAGCCTTCACTTTGTATCACAGATTATTAGTTTGTCCAGTTGCCCTTCATTACTGAAATAAGAAGCAGACCTTGTGTTTTAGTTTCCATTGAATGCAGATTCAGATAACATATTTGGTTCCCCGGTGGTATGGATATACCATGTGAGACTGGGGGTAATTCTTAAATATGTCCTTTGGTCAAAGTGTTTATCAACAGCTAGGTAATTTCCTCAAGTGATGAATAGACATGTGTGGAAGATGGATGCCCTCCAGCTACACCCACATCTGACATACAGTATGATGCAAAGCGTCTGCTGATTTATGACTATACGGCTCCTATCACTCATTTCCCCAATGACCAGGATGGAGACCACTGTATCAGGAAGAGGGCAGTAGTAGTAATAGTTGTGGTTTGGATTTGGACAGAGCAGTGGGGGGAAGAGATAGGGGAATCCCAATATCAGCCAAATCAAACAAAACCCTCAAAACTTAACCTGCTCCCCCACCCACCTCCACTTATTGCTCAGTCAAGCTTTGTTTGCTAGACGGAAATGTGCTCACAAGCTCTCCATCCTGTGTAAATAAACCTGAAGAGGCAAAGCAATCAATGACATAGAAGGCATCCAATTTGTGTTTAAATCCAAGGCTAATCAGCTAATTTGCTTGGTTTAATGTGGGATCCTAAGCTCCCCCACAAAGGCTACTTCGGATGTCCTGTTAAAGAGCAGAAAGATTGTTTTCTCAAGTCAGTTTACTGTGGTTTGAGTTATATATCTGCAACCGTTAAATGTTCATATGAGCTTATGTGTCCAAAAGTAAGCCCTCATTGAACACACCGTTCAATTAGGGCATATTTTTGGACACATAAGCTCATATGAACAGGCTACAAAAGAACAGAGAAGGTGGTTTGGGGGAACAATGTGAGACACAGATTTCATTTCATACTCTGGTTTTATTTTTGTTATCAGTAGATCATTGCAATAAGTCCCAAATTGGCATACAAGTAGTTGGTTCTACTGAAATTAGGTTTATGTGTCATGAGTTCCTTTAAGACTTATCTTTTTTTAATACAGTTAGGCCATATGTGGCTGATTAAATTTGTTTTATGTTGAGTAAAATGAAATAATTAGATACTTTTATTATATTTATTATTATATATAATTGCAGCTCATATGCATATGGTAGTGTGGTGTTCATGCATGCCCTCCCATTTACGGAAATCCATGTCTAAATACACCAAACAACCTCCTCTAATTAAAGATTTATTTGTTTTGTTTTTTTCTTTTTGTATGCTAGAGACAGACAGGATACAGCATATTCCTGTAACTGCTGGTGTGGAAAAATGCCATTGTTGAGGAAAATCATTTCTAATGCAGCATACAATGTGGTGGAAATGATATTCAAATGTGATTGATTTGTTTATCCTGAACTGGTGCAGGCAACAATTTAACATCATTACTTTTTCCCAAAGACAGAGTCACGCGATTTAACATAAACAACAATCAGTCTTATTTCACTCTTTCAAATGACACCATCATGTGTGTTTGGTTAATGCAGCCAATTGCTCGTGCTCTGGTTGATGAATTCATTCATTCAATAATTCCCATTCAGCTGATTCATTGACCCATTCACCACTGCAGGCTAACAGATTTAAAATAAAACTGTGTATGCTGCTGCTGGGTTCCTGGATGTGATTCAGTCCTCTGCCTTGCCTTAAATTAGAGCATGATAACATGTTTTTAAACTCTATCCTTCTCTGCCTCATGTTCCCTATGAAATGCTCATAAATAAATTGAGGAGGAACATCCACTTTTGAACTCACTGGGTTTTAAAGTACAAGGAGACAAGCGTTGCGCTCACAGGAGAGGATAGGAAGTGGTCTAAAATGGGCCTTTGCTCCTCCTTTATCACATATGTAAATACACACACATTACAATAAAATGTGCCATGGTTGTTGTAGAACTTAGTTCATCAGGTTGGTCAACAAACCAGCCTCTGTATCAAGGTTGCATGTGCATATGCAAACCATGCTTTTGCTGTACTCTCAGTAGGCTCTTTACATCCATGGCTGAAGTCTCTACATTACATGGCACTGTTGTTTAACACATCTCAGACTGGCTGTCAGGATCTGTTTTATGTTTAAAGAGAGACTAAAATAATGAACATTGACCTGGAGTGCATTTATTTTATTAGCTTTAAAAGGAGCAGACAATTTGAATGTTCCTATGGTGGGGTTGCGTGGTACAGGAGGGAAAGAGCTTTACTGACCCATAAACAAACATCAGATTTGGATCAATAAGCCGAGTGGCCAATGCTGCCTTAAGACGCTCCCCATAAATCTCTGAGGGCCGCCTTCTCCCTCATTAAATTATAAAGAATCTGTGAGCCATGAAACACTAACGCTGAAGAATCACACTAAAAATAGAGAGGCCTTAACAAAAGAGTTTTTTTCTCCACATCCATATTGTTACTTAAGAATCCTTTTAACTATCCTCTTCTCTCATTCCCTAAGGTCAGGAGAGAAAGGTGGCCAAATCAGGCATTCCGGCATGTCCATGTCAGTTTGGAGGGTGTCTTCCGTGCGTCAACAAAACACTAACATGTCCCTGTGAAGTCATGATGAGGGTGATACAGCTGTTCTGGCGGCTGGGAACACTCTCACAGAGGCGCTCCATCTCCTGCAAGGAGGTCCGAAAAGCGTCTTGTTGTTACAATTTAAATTGCAAATCCACTTAAAGTACATAAGTCAAGAGTGCTCCCAGCTAAAATGCAAGCCATGTTGGGTCTGGAAGATTTTAAAAAAATCATGGACTTTGCACTTAGGAGGATTATATTTTCATGCACTAAAAAGGAAAGAAAAGAAAGGAGGGGGGAATCCCAACAAATGATCATCGTCACCTTAAAAAGGGGCATCCCACACAGCACATTATATTTATTCTAAAACAATACATTTCTCCATATGTCATGATAATTAACTAGTCATATGTTGTCAGCACAGTGAGATATGGGTGTGTGGAGATTGCTGTGTTCTTGGTGATGTGAAACTAATCAGGGAGAAAGAGCAGTTTCCACACTAGCAACTTTTCAAGGCCCCATGGTATAAATTTCAACCATCTGTGAGGCCATCTGCATTGGGGTGCTACATCATGCACCAATGCCAAGCCACCAAACGCAGACAGGTTTCCTCCTACGGCACTATCTACACTGCACTGTGAGACAAGTAACCTATCGCAGAATCACCACTATCAACAGTGGATCTGCCCCATATATTATGTAGTATTGTCATCCCTTCATACATAAGTGAGGTCTTCTTTTAAAAGAGCAATCATGATAACCTCAGCGCTGTGTAATTCATTGTACAGCTGCATACTCTACCCTGCCTCCAGATATAATCTTTCTGTAGAAAAGCCTGCATTTGGGGGGGGAAATTGAACATAGATGTAATATATGTTTGCTATCAGGTGCCTTTTCAATCAAGTGTTTTTATCTGAACTTAGATTACAGTAGGACTACTGTGATTTCAGGGGAAAACATGTCCGTTACAACCAGCCATCCGTCATAGTTTGACAGCTGACATTGCAGCACTTTAGAGTAGTTTTTTGCTTTTGTGCTTTACTACACTGTGTTGCAGCATGAAGGTAACTACCAACTTCTGCATATATGACTCGCGCTGAGAATGTGACCTTTTATATTCAGGTGGAAATACAAAGGTAAACAGAGCAACACAAGCAAAGAAAAAAAGAGGCAGACAAGTGTCACTGTGAACAAAATACCCAGCCACATAAGACTGAAAACATCACATTACTGTGTCTCATCTCATCTGCCTATTGCAACATCTGGAATTATGTTGCATGCATTTGTTGCCCTCTGTGTCTCTTCAACTGTTCTCTGTGTTTATGCGTTTCTTTGTCTGAAGTGAGAACAAGAGAAAAAGAGAGAGTATATATGTGTGTGCGTGTGTGTCTACTTGTGCATGTGAGACATTGTTTCAAGCTATCTAGTTATTGGAACGGAAAGGAATGGAGGAAGGCTGGTGCTGAAGAGCAGGCCACTCGAGGGGGAAAGAGATGGAGAGAGAGCAGAGGGGCCAGTGGCAAGTTAAAATCCTTTTGTTATTTCTGTGGATTGCTGAGACACAAAAGGGGGGGGGGGGTTAATTTGTCTCAAGGTCTGAGAGCAGACAGCAGCACTCCCCCTCCCTTTTGCTGTTTGTTTACCTAACTTAGACCATGCTGCTCTTGTAAGATATCTTACCCAAAGCCAATGATATGATAAACCTTGTGTGGCAGTTTTGAAAAGATTGATAGAATAATCCTAAAATTGAGAAGTTGGCATACAAATAAAGGATGGTAAGCGAGCAAAAATATGCCTTCTGGTTTAAAACAGATGTTTAACATGCCTTTGATCACAAGCATGCGTCATCACAGCCTGCAAAATATATATAGCCCAGAAAATCCATCATGCTTTTGAATTTTAAACATGCTCTTTTTCCTGTTTTTTTTATTTAAAATCATGCCAGGTTAGCCTGACAATCCAAATCCTTAAATATTAAACAAAAATAAATGACTGTAGTCCTTAATACAATAGGTTTGTATTGAAATTTTACAAAAACAAAAAAATGCTAGGTCTGTTACCTGTCAGCCATATTGATTAACAAATTACCTGCCAATTATTTTCTTTATTAATTGGTTAAAAATGACAAAAAGCACATATTCACTGAGCCCAAGTGTCATCAAATTGCTTATTTTGTCCCACCAACCATCTAAAAGTCAAAGATATTCACTTCAGGATCACACACGGCAAAGAGAAACATCCAATCTTGGTTGATGATTTAAATGATGGATCAATTATCAAATCAAATACTCTGGGATTTAGCCCTAAAAAGTACAAAAAGCAATGTCCAACCATTTTAAATTACTTAAAGCAATGGCATAGTGATACTATATAAGATTGAAAAATACCTTAAGATAACATTCTCCCTATAATAATATTGTAGTTATAGGGCAAAGATTAAGATGAAATAGTCCCAAAGACTTACTATAAACCGTATGCAGTTCTACTATATGTATAGGACTAGTATTTGCTAATAACAGCAAACCAAGATATTCATTACAGGCAACATTAATTCCAGTCATATCAGAGAAATTAGCTCGCTCATGCCTGCAACACTTAACAAGAGAACATCATCTCAACAAGCCTTTTACTGTTTGTTGCAGGATGCTCTGGCTGTGTAAGAGAACTTCAGACTCTAGAGGTCTCCATCCTTCAGCATCCCCTCATCATACACCTATTCGCCCTCTCCCTCCTCCTCTCTGGCATTTTGTGCAGCGGAGGAGGAAAGGAGGAGAGACTGCTGAGGAGGAGACAGAGGGGACCCTGAGACAACACGTCCCACGCCAGAGCCCAACAGCCAGGGAACTTTGATTTTACGCCAAGTAGCCTGCGATGAAAATGACGATGAAGAGAAACAGCCACGTTTCTTCTTCTTCTTCTTCTTCTTGGGAGGCTTAGATATTTCGGGCGTGTGCAACATATGATGTCCTTGGACTCATATGCTCAATGAAGATTTATTTAGGCTATCTCTGATTTTCCTCCTCTATTCTCTGATGGCGCTGCTTCGTTCTGCCCGCACTTAGATCAGCCCAATGAATGTGAAGGCAGTCTGAGCGCATTGTTTCCAGCTCCGTTTGCATATGGGATTTCCAGCCGTGATGTCTGCAATATTTCGCTCTTTGTTTCTAGGTAAGTCACTTCCCATTCCTTTTTAAAAGAGAAATCATTCGTTTAAAAGGCACTGGAGCGTGTTCATCTGACATTTCTCATTGACGACGTGGAATCAGATGTATGTCGTTATTATATTGACAATGAAAATAAATATATGTATTTTTTTATAATATTGTTAAACGCGTCCTTTACAACACATCTGCAAATGTTTCCGGCTTCGATTTAGAATGATGTCAGAATAAATAGTCACCCTCGCACTTTATAATGCGCATTTGTTAAGAAATTGCCATTTATGTTCACGCGTATCTGAAAAATGGAAACACACAAACAACCTTGATTTCCAAACCACAGGATGCTCTACTTGGCGGAGTTCTGAAAACAGAGACAATTTAAAGGAGATAAAAGTTCACCTGACCCCTCCCTTTATATCTGTTATCCAGATTTATTGACCCTAAAGTGCATTGCTTGACACTCATTCTTCAAATACAGGCCTGCTGCAGATGAGCAAAACGCCTTTTTACCATTTTTCTGTCAAAAGTGAAAAAAAACAATACATATGTACAGCAACCACTAAGACCCTGCAAGGGTATATATTTTTCACAAGCTCTTTCTTACTGTTTGGCCCAATTTGAAGTCTCCTGAACATTATTTTGAGAATTAAAAAAAAAAAAATTCAAACTTGTGGTCCTACATAATTTAGTTGTTTAGTTTGAAACAAAATTTAAAAAAGGTTAATTGAAAATGAAGCTTCCTTTGTCAGTTTTTGACTATGTTATCACCACTACTGCTGATACTAATACTAATACAGCTCTTATCACTACTCTATTGCAGTATTGTACAGAGGGCCTTTCCACGTTCAGAGCTAAATGAGGGATTGTTTAATTTCACTGTGACTTCACTGACTGGAAGTTACTGTGAAACAGTGTGTAAATGACTTCCAGTAAGAGGTTTCACACTCCTTATTGCTGTCTCATCTCACCTCACCTGCAGTGAAATTTCCCCAGCTGGGTGTAACTGGGGATAAACCATTTTCCAAAGGGATGTTTACAGTCAGAAGTGACTATGAATAGAAGTATTTGGAATGGAAAGGTTTGGGAGCCTCGGAGTTAGAGTAAGAGTGATTGAAAGTGGCTGCGTGACGAATAATGCACCCGAGAGCTTTGGTTTGAGTCCAGAAGTCGTGCCCTAGTCTGCGTGAAGCTTGCTGTTTGTGTTGTGGCAGTCTGGTGAGAAATCAAAAGAATAATTTTTTATTCCATTAGTTTAGACATACAACTTGTGTTTTTTGCTCATGCTGGATCTGGATTGTGCTGTAGATTTGTAAATGTTTAAAGAGTTTATCTCCGGCTCCCATTATTCAGTTTCTTACATATTGTGGTGACCTCTCAGGATAGTACACTGCCCCTTACTCAATGCATTCTGGGAAAGGCCCAGTCCCCCTGTGACCCGGAATAAGATAAACTGTGAAGAGATCTATTGTGTGGACCTGCATACATGCTGACTGCTGACTTACATTGGTCATCCAGTGAATCCCAGTATGTGCACTTCAACTAAAGAACTGACTTGGCATTGCATACAAACATGTTTTTTGGATTTCCTTATCAGCCTGGTTGTATTAGATTATTATTTAATTACCTAAAATAGCAGTTTTCTACTACTGATGATGATGATGATGATGATGATGATGAAAAACACAATAAATTCTTAGCTGGCACAGCTGAACCAGCAATGCCAAGGTAAAATTATACAACAGTAATTTATTCCCTTGTAAAAAATAATAATGCACTTTTCTTAAAATAACCATCAGCCTGTACCGCGAGTATTAAATTACTTGTTGTTGCCATGGTGAGGCATTTCCCTCCTTCCTCTGTCATGTCACAAGATATGACTATATAAAACAATTTGTGCTGCGGAAAATGATATTGTTAGGGTGAATGTACAGTACAGCAACCTGGGTCGTGTGGCTCTCATGCGAGAACAAAATATCTGCCAATCAGCCAAAAGAGCATTTTTCCCTGACCAGGGAGATATGTAGCTTTTCAGGCTAGGCGGCTCTCCTGCACCACAGTGAAGGACATTATCCTGAAGTTATAGCCTGTATTAATTCAAGATCAACATCAAGGCCAAGTAAAGAGCGGAAGTGGCTGTTTTATTATAAAAGAATCAATAGTCATTAATAGGGGCTCATTTCCTTTTTATTTGGCTGTGGCCTCGCAAGTCCTGAGATATCGTTTAATTTAATATGTGCTGGAGATGTAATATCCACTGTTCACATTACAGATAAGTAGCACAATTAATTGCCACAGAGAGTTACGTGTAGCTCCCTTCTGTAACTCTGCCGACACTAAGTAAGAAACAGAAGCAAGGTCAAATAGAGTAACTGGGTATCAATGTGGTAGATTCAGCCTGGTAAAGGAGACTAGTGATGGATTGCTTCTCTGTCCTTGTGCCAGGATTAAATTATTCTGAATGATGGAATTTGAAAATGACTGTCCAAGAAGTAATAACACACTGTAAGTCACTTGACAGAAATAATTGGAAAGAATGAGCAGCTTTTGTATGAGATACAAACCCTCTGTGCCCTCGCTTGGTGGAGTCTTATGTTCAGTCTATAATGCAATGTGAGTGATCATTGGAATACAGTAGGGTCTTAATATCAGTGTGCGTGTTGATGCTTGTTTGGCATGTATATATGTGTAAACAATGAGAAGATGGCAGTGCCTGTGCACGCCTGCTAGTGTTAGATGTAGATAAAGAGAGCAGTGGCTCCAAACAGAAATTCTGTCCCCATTCTATATTTAGTATGTCTGCCGGGGTAGGCAGAGGATCTCTGAAATGTGAAGATGACAGGAGCCTCCTGAGCCAGAGGTTATGAAGTGACATCTTGATGTGTTTGCGCCTGGATCACACTCACACACACACACACACACACACACAGCCACAGACCTCTGACATTCTTATAAACCCAGAGAGATTTCGATATCTGACGTCTAGTTACCATACATTAAGTCATTGTTTTGATCTTCTTTTGATGTGCATTATTCTCTACGTGTGGCATCCCCTATGTACATTCTCAGCCTTGAACATATTTGATTTCCGAGAACATGTGATGAATTTGGCAGATCTGCTTTTGCGGGACTCGAATGGGCACAATGTTAAGAGGAGTTGTCAGTTAGGTGTGGAGCCTTGCACGGCGAGTTAACCTTCATCTCACATTGTAGAAACGTAGACCTTTAAATGACTTTAATTTGCTGGTAGAATTAATTTGCAGGAGTTTATTTGATGAAGGTGATGCAGACAAATTCAACACATTCAAAACATGTTCACACACGGACTGGGCAAAAGGACAATGCAAAGCATCACAATACATATATTTACACAGGAATCAGTATCCAGTAGATGTTACATTCAAGCTGTGTACAGTACAGTTAAGATGCAGTTGTGGAGGGGAAAATAGCAAATAGCTCGCAGTGCATTGTTCAGATAGTTAAATGATTCCCCATCCATGTACAATGTCAGTGATTTGACACACAGAACAAAGTGTAAACAGATTTCCGTCGAGAGGATTTTATTACTCAAAGCCAGAGTGGCAAATTGGAATGGCTCAGCAAGGACAGAGCGCTCCTGAAAACAAAACCTCGACCAAGGGAGATTGAAGAGGTCCACAGATAAGTGCAGAGGTCCTGCCGTCCTCAAAACAATTGACCCATATCATTAACAAACACTGATTTGCCTTCCAAGCACTTTCTCCTTGATGTGTAAGGCCTTTGAATGACAGCTTGCCTCCCTGAATAACAAACCATTCTCCTTTTGTACCTGAGGGATTCTTCATGTTTCATTGATTTTAGTGCTTTTAGTCAGACGGTCTTTCTATTCTGTCGTAGCAAGCTGGATGCTGTGCGAGCTATAACGAGTATTTGTAGGTGAAAGTGTACCTGCTTTGTACTGTAAGTGCTTTTATTCCTGCTACTTAAACGTCTAGGTGGGTTGATAACTGGTGGAATAAACGTAGACTTTCTTGAATTCATCTGTTGACATCTCTACAATATTTCTTTGTTTGACAATTTCTTCATCTTTCTCCTGGTGTGTTTGTGCCACACCCATAATAACCAAACTGTCCAAGCATGGGTCTTTTGGCACTTGCATCTTGTAAAACACAAGACATATGCCTAGACCGAGCTGGGTTTGTGTAGTGTTTCTGACTTATAAACCCTCCCCATTTTTATCCTTTACTGGGAAAATCACTTCCAGATTATTTTGGATCGTATGAACAGGAACTGCCTATTTGACTTTACTGCTAATCTTTGACAGATGTTCAGGAGAGGCTCACATTCACTTGGGCCACATTCACAGTATACACAGGACATTACAGTACACTAGTGTACTGCTGTACATAAACAATTAAAGACAGACATTTTTTGCAGACAAACTAACACATACATATAACACTTACCTGCTGTTTTATACATTAGGCCAGGAAGATTAGATCAACATGAGGAATAAAAAGAAACTTTATAGTTAGTCATTTTGGAAAATACAACCAGTCAGAAGAGCTCTTACTGAGAGTTAGATGAGACGATTGATACTTTTGCAGATTAAACAAACAAGATATATTTTGTTAATTAGTATGTTTTTGAGGCACTGGTTGGTGGATTTTGTTTCCTTTACACACTGCCAGGCTACCTTTTTTCCTGTCTCCATTCTTTATGCTAAGCTAAGCACCTGCTGTTCTGTAGCTTCATACTTAGTGTGCTCTCAGAAAGAAGGGGAGTAAGGATATTTCCCATAATGTCAAACTAAGTTTTGCCATATTCATGACATAGGTGAAATGCTTATACCCATTGTTAAAAAGTTTTACAATTAGAGTTTTAGCAATTAGTTGATAAATCAATTGGCAGAAAATTAATCTGCGAGAAATTATTAATTGAAGTAATTCATTAAGTAGAGCATTCTCCATCTCCATCTTCTATGTGAGGATTTGTTACCTTTTGCTGATGTTTATATCATTGTAAGTTTAATAATATTAAAGTGATAGCATCTTATCAAATTCATCATTTATTTAATTTTGTAAGGGGACAAATTTCAACTAAACGGCACCAAAAACAAAACACTGCCATAGTGAGGCAGGGAGCCTAATTTGGATCTAGTGACCACAAGACAGCAATGGCAATAGCAATAATCCCACAAAATAGCCCATCAGCCTTTGAATCAATGGATCTCACTGCCCCTGGATCTCTCACAGGGTGACCTAAGCAGAAATTGATTCAGTTAACCATATCATTAACATGGTTAACTGAATAGTTAATAGTTTTGGCACTGTGTTATGGCTTCAGGAATGTATATTTTAGTTGACCATAAATGTGTAAACTTGGAACCCCCCAGTCCATTATAACTAATAATAAATAATATAAAAGCAGAAACATTCGAAAAGCAGGTAAATTAAGATCAGATGCTTCAAACCTCAAACTTGGTAGTCCTTTAAACCCTTGGTAAGTCATGGCACTGAAATGTTGCATTGGCCTCTAGTTCCCTGTAATCTCTACTGCCATGTCATTTCCTCTAAAGGGAGGATTTCTGCCTTATTTGCAGTTTGAAAGTCAATGGAGCAAGTGCAATTACAGCTTTCTATTTTCTTAGAAAATGTGCAGTGATTTGCTGGCTGTGTGCATAAATATTTGAATCAAGGTCTATGATTGTTTCATGTAAGCAGTGTGGAGATCAAAGAGTGAACAAAATGGGGCAATAAACGCTGATGCTTGTTGCGAAGTGAAGCATGGATTTGTCTCCCATTGATTCACCACAATAAAGGTCTGGTCTGATATTAAATCTTCGCAGCTATTGACATTGCTGGAAATAGGATTCCATCTATCCCCGACCGTGTTCTCTTCGGCTGCAAGAGCAATGGTGATCAAAATTCATACATTTTACAAAAATACCATTTGAAATGATTTGTTTATCACTGGTGGGGGCTGAGATGCTATCATCTCAGAGCTCTGCCAGGCCTGTTGGGGTGCTTTCAAGTGCTTTCTGCCTTAGTAAAAACTGCCTTCTCGGAGCAGAACATGCTTTTGATCTATGTTCTCTGTCTCTGAAACCAGGTATATCTCTGTTTTCTGTGCAGCTGCGTGATCCAACTGTGCGGGAAAATAAACAGCTCAAAAACCAAAATCCCTATTGCTGAGGTGTCTTTCACTTTCAAGCAGCTTAGCATAGCGCTTACATCAATGACACAAAGGAAGAAAAAGCAAACTCTTGATAAAAAATTTAAACCCAATGAGCAGCACAGGGGTGACATTGGTTTTGTTACAGTAGCAGTCATGCTTGTGTGTCTATTTCCTCTGTCACCTAGAAGCCTGTTAACAAAGGTTTACAGAGCCTGATCTGGCTTATTGTACAACACGATTATATGAATTAATTCTCTTAACTCAGCAGACCTTGATTAAACAGTTTGATGTTTAAACTATTGGACTAACATTTTTCAGTGAGTGAAATAGTGTCAAACCCCCAGTAAACTGTCTGCCAATAATTTATCATTTTTTACTGGTTGTTTAGCACTTTAAATGCTCATGGGGGGCACCTGTCAGACACCAACATGTTCGGTGGTTCAACTCACACTGTGATTACTGATTATCATGCCCAAATATCAACTTGGACATTCAAACAGCATCATGCTGCTGAGATGAGAATACAGCTCACAGCCAGACTGCGACCACAGGGTGTCCTCTCATAAATTGTAGCATAAAGCAAAGGATTTTTCATGCAGATGGAAAGAATTGTAAAATGGGCATTTATTGTATTTATTCCAGTGTGGTGCCAATGTACATAACATAGACTTTTCTTCCCCTCTACATGCCACTCAGCTGTAATTCAATCCTTAGAATCTATTGCATGATGAATAAAAGCAACTTGCACTGCACCAAACAATGGCAAGGTTTTGTTCTCCTCCCTTCTGCTTTTCTAATTGTGAGCTGACTGAATGAACAGCACATTTTTTTCAAGTCGCTCTATTTAGACGCCTGCTGTTCCTTTCAATTTGAAGCAGTTTATTAGCTCAGCAAGCAGGACACTCCATTAGGTGTTTTTGAACCTTCATGCTACATTGTCTCACTCCATTTCCTCTTTTGCGTGCCAGCCTTCCCTAAAGCGTTAGTGGCTTTGATCATTAGAGGCCCTTCTGCCCTTTAAACATTTATCTTCAGCCGCTTTTGGTCGTCACCGAGCAGCCTGGAAAGACTTAAAGATGGATGGTGTTTGGAAGGGAGGAAATTCAGTGGCCATTGATTAGAGTGGTGAAAGACAAAGTGGTCACCTGCACAAGACCTGAACACCATCTGGAGGATCCCCTCCACTCTTGGTGATTGATAACTGAAGTCAGGACTCAGCCACCTGCCCAATTTAGATCTATACTGAGAGCAAGAAAGAAAAGGATTTTTTTTTTATTTTAGTTGGAGACTAAAACAATTGATCATTCACCAACTTTAAATAACAGACTTAATCTATTTATTGACTGTAACAAATCTTTGGGAATGACCTTTAAAGATGTGTAAGATATGTCATTCTGCTGAGTGATTCTTTATAGGGATGATATCCTTGGCAAAATCTTGGTTTTGCCAGTCCTGTTCTCTTGCAGTGGATGTTTATGGTCTTTCATAGCACAGTGAAAACATTATAAACTAAATATCATTGATCAATTACTAGGTTGTCCACAAATTAAGTACGTAATGTCGCTGATTGCACAACATCTCCCTCCCCGAGCATTATAGAGCGTCAAGCCCTGTGTCTGGCCAAAAGGTTGAGAAGTTGGTTTCTTTGGGAGAAGATGACGCTTGTACAGGAGTTTAGGCTTATATGTATTTGCAGTGCTAAAAAAGCTTCTTTTTTTATTCCTTTGTCGTTCCACTTTTTGTCCCTTTCCCGGCAAAGTGGTTCAGAACAGATGGCACCACTGTCTTTGTTTTTCCAACTCGTTAGACTTGGCTTGTTGATGATATGGAGCCTTTACGCTATATTTCCCATGCAGATGAGTACAGTATATTTTCTAATGTAGCCTCTGTCATAACGTACCAGGCAGTAAGGATTGGTGTAATCCACAAGTATCCACCATTACTTATTACTTTTACACTGTATCTTCCGAGGCTCTTTATTGTGCTTTTCCAAAAGTGGACATGCAAGCATGAGCTTAGCATGGACATAAAGTGAACGCGGAGTGTGTTTGTGCTTGATACTGCAACTAAATAAAAAAAGTGGTGTTAATGTACTTGGGCAAACTCACTACAGTAATAGTGTACCTTGGAAACTAGCAAAATGATTCCAACAACTTTCCAATCACAATCTCATTCAGAGAGATAACAGTATGTTACCTCCATTTTTATTAGTCATCTCCTGCATTTTATTTAGTGAGCACAGTTAGTTAGAACCGTCTTACAGATGACCGCATCTCCAGTGAAGAGACAGACACAGGCTTAGGACTGCGTTCAAGATGCCTGTCATGGTTTGGCGTTGTTGTCTAAATTGTCACACTTTAAATGAAATTGTCTTATTATGGTTGCCGGATGAGGGTTGCTCTTTAGTGTGCAAACGCTGTAGTAGTGAGTGAAAGCTGGGCTGAGTTTTATGGCTCTCTCAAAATTATTAAACATGAGGCTTTTTTGGACCGCACATCTTCTCTCAGCAGCAGACATAATTTTTATTTTTTGTCTTTCTTCAAGAGGGAAATCAAGAGTGTTAGCATTTGGCTTGATTTGCTGTCTTTGGTCCAAAGACGCTGTAGAGGGGGAAATAGCAGAGTTTGCTAATTCAAGCTCTTAAAATAATTAAAGTTGGCATGATGACTCTGCTTTTTAGACTGGTCCAAGCTTAAAAGAAGCCAGCTTTGGGAGTTACCACACAGCAACAGCAAGCTGTGTTATACACCATATGACAATTAGGGATAATAAGGTTAGAATATGGAGATAAGATTTAAAAAAAAAAAAAAAATGCATCCATAATTCTGTCACTTTGGAGTGAAATTTAGCTTTTGGCCAATGACCCATCATACTACAAAACAAACATTTGTTTTCCATTTATGAGCTGGAGATGTTGTTTACTCTATTAATCTTTCCTTTTGGTTGCACTCTTGACATTGAACATTGTGAAAGAGGCCTATTCCTCGCTGGCCCTTTTGCTAATGAGGCAATTACATCTATCCTGCCTTGGTTGAGCAAGGGGCAGAGAAAGCAAGGCAAGTCATCTGCTGTCTCAGCAAACACCAAGCATCTTAGTCGTCCTGGAGTCAGAATACATAACAAGCCCTGCTTTGTTGTAGTGGTCCTACTCTGTCAGTGCGACCCTCAGCACGGCTGGGGATCACAGGCAGCATCAGGCTGTATTTATCCATGTGCACTGAAGCACAGCAAATGGAAATGGAAGAAAAACATTGAGTAAAATGATGTTTGGGCTCTGTTTGTGAGCTATTGTGAAGCCATGGTGGGATACAACTGTGTAACATAGCCATAACTGCTTGCGCTGCCTGTTTAGGGATAAAGCAGTGAACCATTGCTTTTATTGCCTGGTCTCAATTGTTAATGCTTCAGAATACTCACAGAACATCTCAGTTCCAAATTATGAATCAGATTTCAACATGGATGTGTGTCAGTGCTGCCTGATAAATGTTTCATATATTAGCTTCTGCATGTCTTGTTGACTTGAGTATTTACCGTGTTTCTTTTATGTAATGAGTTATTTATGCAGCTAAAAGACCACTTGCTGGTCGAAAGTCTGAGACGCTTTGGGCGTCTCAACATTGGGCTACTGAAGCCCAATGTTGAGACTGGTGTACACTGTCGCTGGAGATTTATTGTGTAGTGTACAATGGAGTGGACTGGAGGATGTAGCTCTGATCCAGAAAAGCAAGGTTATGCCTCTCTTTTTCATCCGCATGCTGATAAAGAAAAGGAATAAACGAATGAATAAACAATACGCATACATGATTGTGGCTGTCAATGTGTCTTCATGCCTGATTTTATCAGCAGATTCCCTCTCTGACACATGTTAGGGACAGCACGGAATTGCAATTGCCTCAAGAGCCATCCAGGATAATGTTGATTGCTGTAAAAATGTGTTGATACTTTGCATCCATTAAGAAAAACACTTTTAACCCAATTAAATGACAGCATTTAGCATGTTTTTTCTCTCTTATTCTAGTAACTGGCTGCTATGAGCAGCTGCCATGTCCTACAAAAGGGCCCTGCATTAGGGCCTCAGTTAATGTGTTTAAGGGATGCACAATTCTAACGAGCGATAATGGAAGGCTTACGGCTGCTCAAAAGGGATTAGGGGACATAGTTGTCTGTCTTAAAGCTCAGGCTTAACCATCATACTGTTTTTTTTTTCCCTTCTCCATCTCATCTCCCTGGTAATGAATTGCCAGTGTTTCCTGACACAAGGCATGACAAAGGAACGTCTCACTCGACAGGGAATGAAGACGGCTGCTCATTAGCTGTGGAAAGGTGTACCGAACCAGAAAGTGAAGATGTCGGGACAGATTTTCTTGAAATCAATGCCGGTGTCCTGAAGCTTCCTTTACAGTATGTGGCTGCCACGACTTATCAGAAGACATTCATAGAAGCTTATGTAAGCAGGCAAAAGTCTGCTTAAGCCACACAGATATACGTATACAGTGTTAAAAAGTGAGCACTATTTTAGCATCATATTTACGACCTCTCGTGCAGGTTTCAGTGTAAACTTTAACATATTTGCCTTTGCCAGGTGACCAGATCAACACTGAGAGATTAAATCTGCTCACTTTGAGACACGGATGCTTCGAAAGTGGCAGGATTGGAGAATGACAGAGCTGACGGTTTACAGTTACAGGACACTGAAGATGCTTAGTGGCAAGGGCGCCAGAAAAAGTGCACAGTTAGCAATCATCTGCACCGGAAACTGACCATGTGTGTTTACCGCTGGCTGAAATTTACTGACACTCGACACCACAGGGTAAGGCTTAGGGTTCTTTTACTGCAAAATGTACTGAATAACACAGAAAACATTGCCATTACACGCTTTGTCAGCAGCACAAGACAATGAAAGTCTGCCTTATGGTCTTGTTGTATTAATGTGTTAGAGTTTAATACATGTGGTTGCTACATAACCCTGGGCGGATGATATGACTGATATACCGATGATGTCCTTTTGCTCAAGCTAACAGCCCTCTTCTGAAAAAATCTAGACCTGGGCGCAGTTTTTCAGAGGCAATGTCAATAGTGTTGTCACTCACCCCTGTGGAGTGCATCTGAAGGCCATTTCATTGACGTGCAAGTTAGCACTGTTTTATCTTCTGGTAACTGTACCACGCAGGTTCCTTTGGCAAAAACATTTTTGATTATTAAAGAAAGTTATTGTATTAGTTAAAGCACTGCCCATTCTGACATCATCTGACTTCATTTCCCCCCTGCCTCACTTCTCCATTGTCCTCTTCTCAGCCAGAACAACTGCATATATAATCACCTTCTACAATTGATCTAATGAAAGGGAGAGTGGTGGTTATATGCTTATAGTTGGGAGGGGGGAGAGAACATTCAACCTGCCCTGTCTGTCAGTCTGTGAACATTTTGATGTATTATTGCACACATTATCTTCTGAATGGATTAGCATGTCCCGCAGAATGCTTTGAAAAGCCTGGAAAGCCTTTATTGTTCACTTTACATATTGATTTTTGTTTTCTGGTCATATAATCCAATTTATTGTTTATTTATCACATCTGCCGCAGTCAACAGCATTATACTTGATCGGAGGGCAGAAAGACATTTGGTGTTTTTTTGCAGACTGTTCAAAATGTTCTCTGTATTGCCCTTGTTTGCTTACATGGCATTGGAATGCAGTAGAAGTATGAATGATGTTTCACTAGAGTGACCAGCATAGTCATCAATCCTAATATTTAACCTGGAGCCACCATCCACTCCCAGCTGTGGCTCGACTACAAGTAATCATAGCCATACACCACTGTGTATTGTGCTGCAGGAAAAACACAACAAGTGGAGAAGCTGAGTCCATCAATCTAAAAGGCCAGATATTTTTTCTCCTACCTCACGTTGGGGGATTTTGAATGCCACCCTCCCCCCATGTTGAGGGAATATGTTTATGAGCCCTTTCTCTTACTGTTCTGTCTCTTCCCAATCCCCTTTCCCTCGTATGAGACAAGGGGTCTGAGCAGATGGAGTGTATACAGCTCTCCGACGCAGGTTTGTGATGGATGGCCACTCAGCTATTCCCCTCCTTTGCTCACCAGAGGCCGGCCATATTTCTCCTTCAATTGCTGGTGTAGACCTGCATCTGCATGACTACAGTCAGGGATGCTGCTCTCTGTGAGCATAGCAGGGCCGAGTAGGAGTATTTCATTAGATGTAATGGAATTACAGTAATCTGATTCCAAAAAGATGACATCTGTAATCTGTTGCACTTACTGTAAATATGCAGTAATCAGATCACAGATGCTTATGATGCTCCAGAGTTATTGCATTGTTCAATACAACTGTGGCATCTAAGTTGTGGAACTTCTTCACATCTTACAGAATTGTAGATTGAAATGAAAACTATTTAATGGGAATGATTTTATAGGAGTGTGACGTAAATAAACTATTCCAGCAGCATTACTGGTAACAATTTTCTGCAGGTAATCAGCACTTTAAGTAATTGCCTCTGCGTGTAATCCCCCTAGCCCTCATAACTGGTGTTGCAGTTGAATGGTAGGCTTGGGATATGTGGGGGGATGGATGGATATGTTGAGGTGGAGTATTAGCAACAGGATGACCCCAGGGCCTTATTGGAGGCTACTGCTCGGTCATAGAAGGAATAAACGCTGCAGGGTGCTCTGCATGGCAGCACACTGCTGCTTTTGGGTCAGAGAAATGAGGGGATAGAGAGAGAGAGAGAGGATCTGTCATTGATCCTGTGGCATTAGCCTCAGCTCCCGTGTGTGTGTGTGTGTGTGTGTGTGTGTGTGTGTGTGTGTGTGTGTGTGTGTGTGTGTGTGTGTGTGTGTAACTGCAACTCCTGTAAATATCTGCATCTGGAGTGTTTGTATCCTGGTAATTAATTTATAACTCATGTGGACACAAATAAAATCACTCAAAGCGTGTGTGCACATGCATTTGGGTATATGTGTGTATCTTCAGATGGCCGTGTGTGTGTGTGTGTGTGTGTGTGTGTGTGTGTGTGTGTGTGTGTGTGTGTGTGTGTGTGTGTATTGGATCTGTGTATCCCGAGATACCGTGTTAACATATTGCAGGGTATGCATTGTCGTGTGTGTGTGTGTTTGTGTGTGTGTGTGTGTGTGTGTGTGTAACTGCAACTCCTGTAAATATCTGCATCTGGAGTGTTTGTATCCTGGTAATTAATTTATAACTCATGTGGACACAAATAAAATCACTCAAAGCGTGTGTGCACATGCATTTGTGTATATGTGTGTATCTTCAGATGGCCGTGTGTGTGTGTGTGTGTGTGTTGGATCTGTGTATCCCGAGATACCGTGTTAACATATTGCAGGGTATGCATTGTCGTGTGTGTGTGTGTGTGTGTGTGTGTGTGTGTGTGTGTGTGTGTGTGTGTGTGTGTGTGTGTGTGTGTGTGTGTGTGTGTGTGTGTGTGTGTGTGTGTGTGTGTGTGTGTGTGTGTGTGTGTGTGTGTGCGCGCGCGCATGCATGTGTGATGAAGCAGGAGAGGCTACTAGGCGACTCATCCATCATTTCCCCCCCTGGCCCGTGGTCCCCTCAGGAGCGTTGCTCTGTCACGGTGACATTGGGCTCATTTTGGAGTAGAAAAATGGTGCATCCGCCCCCAGCGTCACCACCCCCCCTCCTCCAGCCATCTTAGACGCTGCAGTGACAATCCCTCTAACAGTCTTAGACTACTTCTCCCACTGCCAGTTTTACAAGCCATATCCACAGATAGCTAATCAGAGCTAGCACTATTGAAGGGCCCTTGTTTGCCAACGCTTGTTTACTGAGGCTACTTCAGGTGGGTTATCACCTTCTCTGACCCTCCCTACCCCCATCACTTCAACCCTTCTACTCCCATGCCCTGCTTGATAGCCTTGGAAAGGGTAGACAAGGGGAAGCACGTATGGGGACAAAAGAAGAGTGATGAGACCACTTTATGAGCATCCCACGCCCCGTCCTGCATCTCATCCTCATTGGTAATATACATGGTGAGTCAGCATGGGCAACTGCAGTATAGCGGCCCAGTCAATCTGTTTATGCTTGCCTCTGGAGGAACAATGCCTATGCCGTGCCGCCAAGCCGATGCTGCTGCTGCTTCGTGACTAAGTGTGTGCACGTGTCCTTCAACTCTGCACGGATTGGCCAAAGCAAGACAGCACTAGCACATAACGGACAAACTTTCAGGCACTGCTGAGAGTGAAAGGTGTCTTGGTCAAGGGGCAATGCAGTACAATCTAGTAAGAGATGAGTGGATGAGAAAGAGGAGGAAGTGTGGCAGATATTTGGATGCTTTTTCTCAGTCCCACATCAGTTTGTGCTGCTGCAGCACAGCAGGCCGAAAGCAACACAAAATGCCCTTTTCTTTTTCATCAAGAATTAGGAAGACAGCGTGTGTGGTGCACATATGTGTAAATCTTTCTGCATGTTATTTGTATGGCTAGTAGCACATGGATTATATTGCAGATATTCTGAGTACAACTTGCACATGGCAAACATAAAAAAATCATGTTAAACAATCATATTAGTTACTTACTCGCATACACACAGAAAGTGAGTGATGTTTAACACATACACACAAAAAGACACAGACTGCTATTATGTGATAAGCACCTAAACCCATACAGATCTCAACCACTAGCTTCTATTATGTAACTGCAGTCAACACATTTTAATGTCATTCCTCCCAAAAACGGCACCTTGTTGTTGAAGGAGTGGGAGAGGGTGAGAGGAAAACAGAAGCAGAGAGATGAAGGGAGAGAGGCATAAAGAGGAATACAAGGAGGAAAAGAGGAGTTAAGGGATTGCAGCATGTGCCCCCCCTGCCTTCCTCCCATGTCTGGAGCAAAAACAGTTGCTAATCAGTCCTGCCACTTCACACACACACACAAACGCACACATACACAAATCTACTGATACATCAACCGAGGCACAAACAGACACACGCACAGCTTTTTGTCAGTAAGCCTCCTTTCATAGATAACCTATCCAGCTGACAATAGCAACAAAAGCATAAATCCTGATCCCAACAACAACAACAGCGATGGACAGCCACGTCCTTCACTGAACCCACGTCAGCACATTCTACCGTCTCTGTCTCTACTGACAGATCTGACAAATCTGTCTTTTTTTTTTTTTTTTGTTGAAAAGGATCGGTTTCCAGAGCTGCAACCATCCTGTTAGGACATGTCGGGCTAGTGCCAGATTGATCAGCCTGTTCTGTTGCTGGAGATCAATTGTCATCAGTCCTCTTCTATTAGATGTTGTTTCTTCCATTTGCCTGTAGCAGCGTGCCTAGCAACCTCATAGTCCCACCTCACCTCACCTTTCCCATAAGTCAGGCCAAAGGTCCAAGTCTGTTATTAATTTGCATGACCTTGTTTACTTTGATGTTCCGTTCGGCCGCTGTGCGGTTGCACATCTGTATTGTTTTTCATACAGCCCTAAAAATAACTTCCTTCCTGTGCAGGGGATCAATATTGTAGCATAGCCCATAAGAAATATAACGCCACTTCCCCTCACAAATAATGACAGGAATCGTGGAAAATATATGCAAGCCAGTCTAGAATCAATGACTTTCATGTAAATGTAAACTCTTCTCTTCCTGTCTAATGGATGCTATTGTGGTTTGTTTATGTACATTTCTATACACTAAGGCATATTTCTGTCCAAGACAGCTACTCCAAAGGTATTTTACTATGTAGGGTTACAAATATCACTTTTCTTTTGAATATCACAGCCAAGCAATATGATGCATTGCTTCATGGACTCTTATCACAGCCTCTCACCATGAAGGAAGGAATGGTGAATAGCACATTTAAATCATTCTGTCATGGGAGAACTATTATCTTTTTCTTCTGCATGGCATATGTCCTTCCACTTCTAACTAATCCTTATTATGCTTCAGAAGCGAAGGTCATTGTCAAAGCCGAGGGGTGATTAAGTTAATCCCCTTGTTTTTTGAATCCGATTTACCTCATTTTCCAAACTAGGGAACAATGTTCAGGCACAAAGACATCAAGATGATAGTGTGGCACACATTAAGAAGGAGGGCCCCTACACCCGAGAGGCTTCTGTTATCTATCTACATCATCTGCATCCTATTCTGCTTCCCAGTTCTATCAGCAGATTTTTAATGACTGCATTCAAACCTCTGCCATATGGAGAGTAAAAGTGAAAGTGAGAGGGGAGCACACAAGTTAAAAGCGGCATGATCTCTCTTATTCATGAATCGATCTATGTCGCTGCAGTATAAGCCTCTAGCAAATCAAGGCACAGTGCCCTGGTAAGCAGGAGCCCCAGGCTGCGGACGGCCAGCCTCAGTAAGTTACGCAGTGCAGTGGCATACGATCGACTTCATTAGCAGGTCCCTCCCTTCAAGGGGATGGGTTATTTACTACTGCACCGGGAACGGACAGATGCTCCGCTGATATTCTACTATAGATATTTGTGTGTGTGTGTGTGTGTGTGTGTGTGTGTGTGTGTGTGTGTGTGTGTGTGTGTGTGTGTGTGTGTGTGTGTGTGTGTGTGTGTGTGTGTGTGTGTGTGTGTGTGTGTGTGTTTTTTAACTGTAACTCTGAATGTAATCTCACATACCGGACAGCAATGCAAATTTGCACATCCATGCTAATGTGTTATGAATGTGTGTGTTCATCCGTGCGTCATGCAAGTCTGCATTTATGAATATTTGTTCATAGATTCATTAGTGCGCGTGCCTTTCAGTACATAAGCGTAACCATTAGCTTCTCTCTGTCTGATCTGATCACTCTCATCTGCCTTATCATCTCATGGAATGTGAGCCAGTATTAGTAGTGGAGGGAGAGACATTACCCTCATATTTGGTACTCAGACATTATTTTTACCTCCTACATCATTTTTACAACAGATACAGATGGACATGTGTGGTTGATGTGAAGTGTCAAGGCTTTTATTCCCATGGTGTGATGTGAATGCAAAAGCCAGTCTTTTACTTTACCAGTAGTGTAAAAGCTTACATTTTCATGGGATAGCATGAGATTGAGTGGCATTACAGCACACAGTGATTTCAGTCTTTACCTTGTCTTTGAATGTGTTCCACTGTGCAATTAAAGAGGAAAGAAAATCACTAGATAATGGTTGTGAATTAACTCTTTCAAACTTTTCATGTGCAGTAATATTTGCATGGGAAACAAATTGTCAAAATACTCAACCCACTGACTTTTGTTGTTTCCCTGTCTCTCTCTCTCTTATACATAGCTTCACGCAAACACTGGCACTTAATTTATAGTCTTTAGTTTGCAGTTACAAATTATAAATAAACATCTATATTAATCATATAGCATGTATTAATCATCAACCAATTGTAATTATTATGACAAATAGTAGTAACCTAGCTTGGGTTGCAACAAACAAATGATTATGTTCATCATGAACTAATTGCAGATTTCTTTCTTAAATAACTGGTTGGTCTATGAAATATCAGGGAGTAGGGAAGTTCACATTTTACATATGTTGATTTTTTTCAAATTGCATGTTTTGTCCAACTAACACTCTAAAACTCAAAGATATTTCATTTACTATAATAGAAGACTAAGATATTACTATTAATAGTATGGCTGGCGTTACTTGCGTAAGATAAGATAAGATTTTGTATCTTGCAACTTATAATCTGTAAAACTGAGTTTCACCAAAGAATCATGCAAACACACCACTTTAAATCTTTTTTACCAAAGATGTGCTCATTAGTTATAAAATAAGTTATTCAGTATGAAAAAGCCTTAAAATGACTAATCAACTAATGAAAAAATAAAAAGGGGGAGCCATAGTAGATACCAATAAAGTTTCCTTATGCCATTTCTTTCTGTCATCAACCATTGCCAAAGTAACCACTATTGCTGCTTGTTTTCTACGGCAGAAAACAAAAAGCTGTCATGTCTGGGTTCATAAAATCATCACAATATTTTTTTCCTCTATTTCTGATTCAACTTCACGATGTCAGGGGAGTCTTAATGCTGATAGACTTTCACAATACAGTGTCCCGCAAATTACACAGATACAAGAAATTCGCATGACACTGTGTTATATATATAATATACCTGATGTATGCACTTAAAAATGGGCCCAAACCCCAAGCCTGTTGGGAGCTTCGGCTGGGTTGCAGATTTCTATCTTACAGTGTGACAACCATGAGACAAGGGAGGCTAGAAAAACACAGAGGATGAAGAGGCAGAGAGGGAGACAGATGAAGAGGAGAGAGAGGTAGGGAGAAAGAGAGAGTGATTGAATGTGGGGCAGACAAATAAACAGACAGACAGTTAAAAGGGAAAAAATGAGCCACAAATGAAAAAGTGCAGATGTTTGAGAGTGTTTACCAGATCCTGTTGTGAAGCTCTCAGTCAGTTATAATAAACAGGCCTAACGCACAATTAAAAACACTTGGAGCCCCGCCATCACTTTTAATCATGGGGGGGACTCGACTGCAGACCGTGTGTGTGTGTGTGTGTGTGTGTGTGTGAGAGAGAGTGTTTCACTTCCACAGCTTTGCAAATTAAGGTGTGACCGAGCCAGAATGAGATGTTTCCATAGCCAGGACAAACCCATAATAGACATTTTAAACACAGACCCTGTTATTTTTCTGTGACGGGTATGCTGCATTTTATATGAAGCCTGTGTTTTTTAGCCTTTGTTTTTTATCGACTCTGGTTCCTCATGATCTTTCCTTCAGAAACACACAAAATACCCCCCCAAAAAAAGATGAAAATCATACATTTACTGTTCCTTTACGTATATGTCTTACTCCTATGCTCAAAAATGATGGTGACATAAATGAGGAAGAAGTGAGGAAATGCATAAATGGCACATTTTTCTAAACATTTTGAGCAGATCACCTGAGAAAAACTGTGTTTTACTTTTGACAGTGAACGAAGTGCAAATTCAACATTGTTGTTGTTGAATATTGTATCTGAAAATGAAAATCTGAAGTCATGAAGGTCATGTCTGAGCTACATTTGTGTTGTTAAGGTGCAGCATCTGTGGACTTTTTGTTAAACAACTGGGCAGAACCTAAGATAGTCCACAACTACACACGGTTGGAATAAGTAATGTTTCCCCCTTTCCGCTGTGAACTGTGAGTATTATGCGGCAGGTTGCATGAGGTGTGTTTAACTTGGACTCATCGTGGGGATAGTCAGAAGCTTAGCATGAAAGCTGTTTAAGCTCACAAAATAAAAGGCGCTTTTATCTCCTATTTTGTTCCCCTGCTCATGTCCAGGACCCCTTTTGCTATACAGTTTCTGGTTGTTTATGTAGCTGGCCTCTAGAGGTAGTGTAAACTGCAATCAGCAGAACTTTGAAGTATTCCACTTTTCCTTGTTACTGGTTTTCTTTCTCCCCTGAAGCCTCCCACCCAGGGTTTCTGTGTGTCCGCTTAATTTGGCAAAGCAAGTCTGCTAAACCAACCTTTTAAACTCTGGCTGACTTGGGTTCATTTAGACAAGCGAGCAGGGGCAACAATCAATCCTGAGATGTAGGAGTCGCACCAATCTAAATATTTTATCACCTCCAATTCTGGATGATGGGTTGAGTCTCAAGCAGGAAAGAGGGAACTTTAGCTGAACTACAATTTCGAAAATGACTGCATCCACCATGATTGAAACTGAAATTATTTATTTCGTCAGAGGAAGAAAGTGTGTGCTAGGGCCAGCTTCATTTGCAGCCTACTTTCTTCCTTTAGTGTTTTCTGCTTTGTGGTGATGAATCAATGCTGGTAGTGGCCAGTGTGTGAGCTGATTCTTATTGCTTGAGTTCTCGTGGATTTTGCCAAATGGAGCTTTTAGTGGCAATTTCTAAACTGTAGCACGGTAAAGTACGGCAAACTGATGATAGAGGGCCTTAAAGGTTTGAAGTGTTAAACCTTGTCTCCCTACACATCCTTATGGGCTATTAGAGTTTATGTTAATTAGCTCGTTTAACATCCTGGATGACCTCTTTTGGTCTGTCTAATGCTACCTTGAATTCTGCTACTGACAAAACAATCACAGGTACTTTATTTAGGGATGAGTATGACTTTGGTTTTTAATGAGCACCATTAGCTGATATACTACACCCTTAGGATGTCTTTCCTTTTGGTGTGGCTATGATAGCATGTGTTAACCCTTTCCCTTTGTGTAAGTTAAAGAGCATCCATCTGGGCCCCTGACTATTCAACTAAATCAGCGTCTACTTCGAGACTCTGCCTGTCCCTACAAATTATCTCTTGCCCCACCCTGGGAGCTGGTGCGCAATGAGCCATTTGAATAAGAGAGACACCTCCCCCATTACTCTTAGATTGAGCTTGGCACCTTTCACACTGCCATGCTGGTCATAGACAGGGCAGAGTGGAACTTGTTTATGTGGAAGAAGGGATGTTTAAGCGCACTAATGTGCCCTAAATGGATAAATCTGGTAAATTTGAGGAGCTGCACCTGCATCCTAATCATTCATGACACCATTTGCAAACGCTTCATTTACAAAAGCCATTGCGTCACCGACATGTCTTGAAAGATTAGCAAGGCATACAAGCAGACAATGACAGCGAAGCCTAAGACTCAGACATGACTGATTATAAGATGATTTAGTGAGTGAAAATTGTTTTTGACTCACCAAGGGAGCCAATGAAGACGAGCCTCATAGAGTAACAGAGTTTGGTTTATGCTGTTTCATCCCTGCCTATTTAGAAAAAGTAAGGAGACACGGAGGGTGGACTTACTGTTACTAAAGACTTTTATACTGTTTGCAGAAATTTAATTCATGAAGTTTATGAAAACAGTGTCTTCAGCACAGATAAAGAAGAAGCTACATATGGCCCTGAAGGTGCACCAGATCAAGCTTATTTGATGCAGTTAGATTCTGACAAGTTCTTGGAAGCTACTGATTCTGACACTTCATCTTCTTACCTGCTAATTACAATAAAGCTTTCAACAATCCAGCAAAGCAAGAGGAAATTAAAATCTCTGAATCCAAGCAATGTAAATTGTCTCGCATGCAAGCAACGTGTTTTTATTTTTATTTATTTTTTATTTTTTACTGAAGCTGTTCCCCATCTATGATAATCATCTCATCTTGGCAGAACTGTGCTTTATTCTGCTTTGCATAGGTTATCTGTTGAGATATTTGTCAAATTAGCAATTAAGATGAACTGCAACTCCAACACAGTACACTGGAATTCAGCACAGTATACTAAGATGCTAATTAAGACAATAAAATGTGTCATGATTCTTTATGCAGTTGATTTTAGAAGTAACGCCTTTAATAGTGATTTCATTTTGTTTGAGGAGAAAAGTTTAGGATGTCACTCAGCTGGTATGTTGACGTGAAAGGAAGAAGAAGATGAGTGTGTAACCTCAGAGGCACTTGTAAAAGCTGGGTTTGATTCACTAAATAGAGAGGCCAGGGGGCAGAAGGAATCCAGTTTCTCAGTCACTGATGGGATGGGATGGGTTGGGTGCCAGATGTTTGTTGACATGCACTAAATATGCCACAGTGGCCCTTGCAGCATGCTGCAAGATGTGAAAAATCTTGGCACGGTCAAGGCGGCTTTCTGCTTGGCGCAGTGTGCTTGTGTGCAACCTTGTCTTAGTCCTAGCCCTCTTTCTCCCCAGCATCAGCACCAACCCCATCAAACATTCTCCTAATGTCCTTGTATTATTATATTTCACCACCAACCATTTTTCTCTTGATATTTCTTTCACCATTCTTTTTACTATTCAATAGGGAATGTGAAGCGTTTTCTCTCTACCCAAAGGTATTATGTTATTTTTATTACAGGGGTATCATAATGCTCTAAGAATGTGCTTATTAAAAAATAAACAACTTTGTTTCGATTCAGGGAATGGAAAGAGGGAAGCTAATCAAGGAAATTACCAATCACTGTCTTGAGTGCAGCTCTGCTCGCTTGTTGCTCTATTGGCATCCGGTGGATCTTTGCAATCATCCCAGCAGAGGCTCACACATAATACTGATTGTCTCTTCCCTCTCAAAGAGCATAATCAACTACATTGCAGGTAGCGTAAGGTTTAACCAATAGTAGTATGAAGCAGACGAAGATTAATTGAATGAAGGTTTATGTCCACTGCCCACATTCATCTTTCAAATATGTCTAGTCTCTCAAGGTTGTTGGTTCCTATTGGCCCTGTGGCTATTTCAAACTGGGTTTTATGGTGCGGCATTTTGCTAACTTGTCACTATCATGCCTCAGGGGTCAACCAGAGGTCTTGATCACTGACCTTCCAGGTCTCTACGGCCATTCGTCCACCATCCAACCGCGCACTGTATCAATGAAGGGCGGCCTGTTAGCATCACAGGAAGCACCCGTGCGTCCCTGAAGCTGATTAAAACACAGGTTGATGGTAGTTATTTACTGCTGTGTGTGTGTGTGTGTGTGTGTGTGTGTGTGTGTGTGTGTGTGTGTGTGTGTGTGTGTGTGTGGGGGTTGCTGTTAACGTGTACATGTGCCTCAAGGACTCTAGCCTCAGCAGGCTCCAGGACTCACTCCCCCCCATCCCCCATCCCCCAGCCGTGCAATGGCTCATGTGAGTGAATGAGAAAAAGGAAGGAGGGCAAAGATGGCTGTCATTTCTTTGAATGAATGTGTCACCTCTTTAGCCTTGGTGAATAGCTGGTTGAAGGTTGAAGGCTGCTGACATACGCTCAGACCATGAGACCATGATACGCCAGATGTGTGTGTGTGTGTGTGTGTGTGTGTGTGTGTGTGTGTGTGTGTGTGTGTGTGTGTGTACTCATGATGGTTTTGTGTGGCCTATTAGAACAACTATATGTGCGTGTGTGCGTGCGTGCGTGCATGCATGCGTGTGCACCTTCAACGTTATTGCAGCTGATGGCTTGTCACTGATAGTGGCCCCACCGTGAAACGAAGGTCACAGCACTCTCTGGGTTTCATCTGGCACTCTCATAGGAGTACGGCTGTAGCTGTCAGCTAATGAGACAGTGGAAAGAAGCAAGGGAAACAGAGGATAGATAAAAGTGCTGAGAGAGAGAAAGAGAGAGACCAAGATTGTGTGTTAATGAGGAGTACAGAGGAGTAAAAAGAGGATATATAAAGAAGAGCAGAAAGTAAAAGAAAAATGAGAGGGACAAAAGTATGGAGTCAGGAGGTGGACAAAACAAAATGTGTGTGAAATAAGCTCAGAGAGGGGAAGAAACCAAAAGACAAAAAATTAACTCAAGCAGAAAAACAAAAGGTGGGGCGGACGTTAGAGAGAGAGACATAGTTCAGCTCATGGGAAAAGAGAAGACAACGGAGACAAGGAGTGGAAACAAGCAATGAAATTAAAAAACAAAACTCCATATTCAAGTGATCCATAAATTGTAGTTCCACAGAGTAGCAGAGGGACGTGGCAGAAACAGTATGGGCGTGGCCTCCAGCAGTCTGCCGTGCACCACGCCTTGGGGAACTCACTGTCTTTCTGGTTTGCACCCCCCCCCCCGCAAATTCCTCCAGAGAGAGCTCCCAGACAGTGCCTTGAGGCCACCATACTCAGGAATGATGAATTGGGTTGAGGGTGCATGCTGGCGGAGGGGGTTGTGGAGCACTGCAGTGTAGCATGACTGATGGCAACATGCATTATTTTCCGTGGAGGGCCAGAATGTAGTATATCGCTAGCGCCTGCTAAAAGGGCCGGCAGCACAGAGAAAGGTGCACTTTTTAATAGTCATTTTGTAACCCTGAATCATTACCTGCTATTCCTATCAGTGTGCATCAGCTTATGGCAGCGACGGAGGAGAATATTGACAGATGTTCAAGCTGCACTACAACATTGGCTACTTGATGGTTTGCCCACCAACCCTTGTTCTCCTCCACAGACTTCAGAGCAGTTAGTGTGTCCGTAAAAGGCTGTTTGGCTCAGACACTACTGAGTGACTCACCTCCACCATGGGACGTCATCCCACACCCACTTGCCTCCCTGTCAAACATAATACATATGCATGACTTTGGCCACCACCTACCCTAGACTCTCCCTGTTTTGTTTATTCATCTCCAGAGTGAGCACATAAGGTGGAGTCATTTACAAAATGGCCATAAAAATCCACCCAACTGCTCCTGCAATATTTTTAAGTGAGGTTTTAATGGTTTGACTTAAAATTAATATTCTGTGCAACGAATTTCCTGCGAAATGTTAAAAACAAACATTTATAAATGCCTCTTCCATTAGACTGTGTCTGTTGTAGTGTTTATATGTACTGTAGCCTCTGCCCGACTCATTCATTTATAATTACTCGGTTATGACTCCCCTGAGTCATGCTGGAGACTAGAGTCTTACTGTTCAGTTAACCAGAACCTCCTGTTGGAGCAGGAAGGCAGCGACGTGCCACTATATGGTGTTTGGAACTAAAGAGCTTCTGTAATATTAGCATCTAGTGCATAAGGGGAGTAAAAAATTACAGTTCTATTTAGCTCACACCATTTGCTTATTATTGTAAATATATCATTACAGAACAGAAAAACAGAAAAAAAAAACCCAGCTGTGGTGTTTATTGGTATTGAAGCTTTACACATTTAATGAATGAATTGCACAAAGCCTAAACCTGAAAACCCACAGAAGAAAGGGCCATGGTTGTCAATGAGGAATTATCATCTATCTACCATGCGAACACTAACTGAATCAGTGTACATGGTACGAAGCTCTTAAGTTACAGCTCCTAAGTCTTAAGACGTGTGCTTATGTTTCACAAACCTATAGATGACACCATTTCCTTAATCCTTATGGATTATTGATTTATACTTTCGATTCCTATCATTGCATGCTGTTTCATAGCCTCCTAGCTTTATGTTCAGGTCATTAAGGTATAAATTCATAATGTATATTAGGCACTTAAGGAAGCCCACAAGTGTCTTGTCCTACACTTCCACAGGCAATGAGCAGAGTTTCTTTATGATCATTTAATTTTCTACATGGAATGTTACCATCAAATTGATGCTGCTTGATTTATGGAAGGCTACCTGCAAAGCAGTCAGTTATAAGGGAGTATATATTTCTGTGCTTTCTCACATGCTTTACCTTTAGTTGTATACTCATTTGTCTTTCCTACATGCTTTAAAAATGATCTCTAAGGACACCTGAGAACTGTTCATCGGAAAATCAAGGAAACAAGGAATCAGACTTTAAGTACAAGCCTTTCCAGTGAGAAAAGTATGATAGTCACAATAATAGCTTAAGGTAGTGCATTTCTTTGCCATTTTTCAGGCATGCTTTGTCAAGTTCTATGTAAGTTTGGTATTTACTCTGACAATGTCTCAGAGTGTCACTACTGTTCATCCCTGCGCCATAACCAATTTTATTACATCACAGTATCCTGTGCCTTCTTTGATTAGCTCTGAAAGCAAAACAAGTGCCAACTCATTTTATGTTACATGTCAGTATACCGTACTCATTTGTAACAGGATGACTCCATATTTAAAATGAAGACAGGATTTAGTGTGAATTATCTTCAGTCACAATACAGCCATCTTGACTAGGCTTGGATCTTGTCGGAGTTTCTCAGGTATTTGGGAGTCTGGGAACAGAGGCTTTGTGACGGGAAGAGGCTGGTGCCAAATGGCTGAAACCTAAACACTGTGAGAGTACACTTCATCCCCTCTGTCTCCTGCCGTGTGTTCCTCGATTCATTCATCTCTTCCTCCCTCTGTGGCATTCCTGTTTTCCCTCCTTTCTCACCCTCTTCACCATTTCTCTTCCTCCATTCTATCCCTTTTCAATCGAGCCCTGCTTTTTATCAGTCTTTCTCCATCTTTCTCTCCCTTACTTTCCCTCTATCCCCCTCCTCTCCAGCTGTGAACTAGTTGAGCTGCAGAGAACACAGAGCCTGAGGACAGGATGTCAGGAAGTCAGCTCCCATGAAAGGCAATGGGTCGCCACCATGCCTGTATATGGCCAGATCACTGGCCAATGTTGATGTGTGATAGTGTTTGTGTTTTTCTATGAGCGTTCTGCGTAAATTTACCTACCCCTATGTGTTTTGGGGTTTGGCGTAGTGTGTATGTGTCCGTACAATCACTTGAATATATGTTGTGCGTGTGTGTGTGCGTATGGGTGCGTGCGTATGCGTGAGTGACTGCCGCCTAGCAGCAGGCTGACGTGTGCCGAGCAGCCACAGGGACCAAAGGGGTTCTGCTCTCTCAGCTAATCCAAACAAAGAGGCCAGAATGAGGAATGTCGGCAATGTTGGTCATAGACGCAAAGGGTCAACCAGGATGAGTGCGGAGGGGGCTTTTTGTGTGTGTGTGTGTGTGTGTGTGTGTGTGTGTGTGTGTGTGTGTGTGTGTGTGTGTGTGTGTGTGTGTGTGTGTGTGTGTGTGTGTGTGTGTGTGTGTGTGTGTGTGTGTGTGTGTGTGTGTGTGTGTGTGTGTGTGCGCGTGCATGCATACGTGTTGCATGGACCTACTTTGTGTTTAGTCATTTGTCGTTTTTTCTATATTTGTGGGTGTGCTTGCACTCGTGTATGTGAGTGTATTTGCTTGCATGCAGCTCAGTATTCTCACCGTGTACTTGAGTCGAAGAGTTGTGTTAACTTGCAGGAGCCTATTGTTAGGCAGTGGGCTATTCTTATCCCCAGACTTACCTGATTGCCATGTATAGTCACAGAGAGACAATAAATTCCCTCTTGCTGGAACATATTCAGTCTGAACCAGAATCATACACAGGGGAGTTAAGTAAAAAAAACCTCATCCACATCAACACAGACAAGGGCACATACACTATTGCAACACTTTTATTTCCCTCAATATCTATGTGACTTTTTCTTCATGTGTTTATCTGAGTCCAAGTGCTTGGTCCAAGACATTAAGTATACAACAGCAACTCAATTTATTTTCTTAAAGGCAAAACCTCATATACTTTTTTCCCCATTCCAGTAACATTTGCACAACATATTCTCATTTGGCTCTTTCCTCAGATTCCTATTGCATTTCAAAACTCTAACCACTTACAGTGGTTCTGCAGTTTCCTCGGGGTGACTGGTGAAATACAGTCAAGGTTTGGAAACTTGACTGTTTGCCTGAGCCAGAGGGATCATTAACCACTTGTCTTCAACAGTTCTATTGCATGTCATGGTTTTCCAGTGAGCTAATGGGGCCCGATGAGCACACATGAGGTTTGCATTCACAGCCAACTTACTCTGAAGATCACAGGAAACTGTCCCAGCACACTGCATTCTTGTCTTGAACTTAATAACATCACTAAAAGAGGGATTCTAATGCACACCCTACCATTTAAATTAACAATTTACTTGAAGAAATCTGACCCATTCCCTGAGAAGGTATGATCCAGATTTCTTCCTGCTGGAAAAGTCAAGAGTATGGACATAATAAGCTTGACTTATGATGTGTTAACACTCTCATAAAGCCAATTGTCTCAGAGTGAAAACACCCATCATGAACAATAGTGCTACTGGGGTCAAATGGGAGAAAGAGGTTGGCAAGGCGTTTGGCATGTTATGGTCAGTGATTGGATATAGTATGTGTGTGTGCTTGTGTGTGTATGAACAATAGGAGGGTTTTGTAGCCAAAGGATTGGAAGGAGAGTATTTCCCTTTCTGATCCAGTTTACATTTAGGAAAAAGTTTGAATTGTTTTGTTCATGAATTCAGTCTTTGTGAGCATAATGGATGTGATGCTGGACACTGTAGATCTCATCAAATGATTTATGTGGCCTGTAATGTCACTGATGCTCTTTTTTGACGTTGTTGGGCTGTGTGTGTGTGTGTGTGTGTGTGTGTGTGTGTGTGTGTGTGTGTGTGTGTGTGTGTGTGTGTGTGTGTGTGTGTGTGTGTGTGTGTGAGAGTATGTGTGTGTCTGATTAGTCTCCATGTGTCCCCGGAGCCCATCGGCTATGGACTTTAGAGCAGCTGTGACTGGTTTGACCTCTGATCTCTGAATGTTTTAGTCCCAGGGTAATGCATTTACTTCGGCAGACTGATATTTTTTCTTGACTGTATTACAGATGAATTGCATAATATGCAGTATGATCTATTTTATACATTTTCATTTTTACTGCACCACCAAGTGCTATGGGACTGCACCAGTGCCCCTGCAGAAGGCTTTTTATGTGGGTGATAATAATGAAAACAAAAACATTTCTGGCATAGAAAACAAAACTTGTACCTTCTGTGCACTTTCTTTCACACATAATTGTGTAGAATACCTACTTGTTTCTGTAATGAAAACAATGCAGCAGTGGAGCAGTCCATTTACTGTGGGGATCAGCCCATTTGCAATGGCACATGTTCAAACGCTTAAACTATTTGGCACAGGGTCTGGTGCACTGTACCATAGCTTGGTCCCAGAACTGGCACTAGTTAGACTACAGTATGCATTATATTTATACACCCTTCCTATCCATCCATTCATAGCTCCCAGACACAACATTGCCTTTTCACATTTTCAAGCAGGCCAATTAAAAGCCAGTGACATTCAGGTGTGGGAGACAGAGTGACATTAAAACTAATTCCTGCTATAAACCCAGTGACATTACAGCAACAGTCGGCCAACTAGAGCGCATGCATTTACTGACCATTTTTAATCTATTGCATTCTTTAGTGAAGAATGCAGAACTGTGTAGAAAAATTGCCAGTGGGAACTCTATGGCAACAAGCAGCCCTTCAAATGTCAATAGACATTTTTCTCTGTGCTTTTAGCAGTTCAGATGATCTACGTATACTGTACAGGGTAGCTGGGGGATTGAAGGGGAGGGGCCCGGCCTCCTTCTAGCCGTGATCAGAATCTAAATAACCTTTATTACTGAGGACATTAACATGTTAGATGCATTTGTGCTGCATGTGTTTAACACTTTATGCATACACAATGTAACTCTGCATGCATTAAAGATATGCATGCCGCGTATGAGTAAAGGGAATTGTAGTGATGAGAAGACATTAGCTATTCAGAATGGATCTACAAAGATAGAAGGGGAGTCCCCCCGCCACTTCTCCTCACTCTCATGCTCATGCAGATGTTATTCCCACCCCTCCTCCCTTTGAATTAGCATTGGATAGGACAAGGCTATAATAAAGGACATCTCAGGGACAAAGGACATTGGGAATTGAAGGTTGTACCATGGAGTCAGTAGCATATTGCTTAGGGCAGCATTACTCTCAACTCAAGCGTGCATGCATGCGATTCTGCTAGGTATGCATAATCAAAGCAGTGTGTATGTGAGTGCATACATTAATTAGGTATGGATACTATGTTTAGTGAGTATAAGGTAGAGGAAAAAGACATTCTGCCTTTACACTGGACGTGCGTTTGCTCCCAAAGACCTCGCTCGGGGCTAAACTCTCCTGCTCATTAAACCATACAGGAGTAGTCTTTTTCAACAGCACTTTTGCACAGAGCGCCTTAATCAGCATGCAATACAGCCCCGATCGCACTGCTTACACATCCAATAAACATCTGCATTAACAAGTCCAGCACTCTACACACCATATAATTATGCAGACTGTGCATGATGCATGTGCATGTACACACATGCACACAGACTTGCCGTGGTGCCAGATCTCAGTTGGAACAAAATCCTCTTGTTTCTCCGACTGACCTCTTCTATCCCCCTATTAGCCTGGCTTCTCAAGCAGAGCCACAAGTCTTACATTGCATCATTGGAAGAACCACTAATAGAAATATTAATATGTGGAGGATGAGAGAGAAAAGCTTTTTCACTCCCTTTCTCTCTTTTTCCCCTCAGCAAACAGATTAGGTACTAATCCACCAGGGATAAGGGGAGATAAATTGTCCCTGATTGGCTACATTGGCACAAATAAACAAATGTCTGTTGCAAACAGCTTACACTGCAGAAGGCACTTTTTATCACATCATTTTGTCTCATGTGCAGTCTTAAAATGGTACTTTCTGAAATAATTGAATTCTGCCAGTGAAAATGCAGTTTTGTGGTTCAGGAGTTTCTACATTTTAAGATTTAGGAACAATAATGTAGATCGATCGCCCACCTAAAATTATTTTTTTATTTCATCAGGATTCATTCTGAACGACATTAAATTACTTTTAACATTGATCTTTAACTCTTTGTTTGAGCATCTGTTAAAAGGTTTCAGCAGCTTGGTTGTTCTTTTGATATTTCTCTTAAGATGCTGCTTTGTGGCCTCGGTTTTAACAAGGCTGCATCGTCGCCTTGATCTCAGCTATGGTGTTGTACTCAAACCCTGATGCCTCTTCAGATGGAATTAGTGGTTTGTGATGTACCGGGCCAGCATGTGGCACGGAGGAGGAAAGCTGAGATGTCTGAACAGTTTCTTCTTCTGGACTCAGGAGAGAACATTGTCATCGTCCTGGCATTGGTCTAGCCATGCATGGCATTGGCATTATGTACTCTCGGCTGAGCAGACGCCATGCAGGGGCAAAAAGTGTGCTTTTACGGCAAAGACTGTTTGTGTGTGTGTGTTCTTTATTAGCTTTGAGAGATAAGAGAGATGTGAGATAGATGATGATGATTATGGGGTATGGGGCAGTAGAGCTGGTGATGGTAATAACCTACTCCCATGTGAAAGCAGACCCACAGGGATGGAGAATAGGTTTTGGGACCCATACGCAGTGCACTTCACTGAAGACAACAGTCTGAGAGGATTCTGTGTGGCCAGTGGCACATTTCCTCTGGAGCACAGTGTCATATACAGTTGGGCAAGTTGTCTTTTTTTAACACACTTCCTCAAAGACTCCCAGATTAGTCAAAGGGATTTGCACTTTTCACTTCATTTAATCATGCATGAAGGTTCTATTCTACTCTTGAATATTGTCAGGTAAGATTTTATGTCCACACCTGCTTCTTTTGGCTCCATTGTAAAAGAAATTCTCACAGTTTATCTCAGAGACAACCTGGTGCAACATTTGAGTAGTTCCACCACAAAAGATGAGGCTACATTTTTATCTAAGGACGCTTTTGAAAATGTAGATTGATTTAAGAATAAGAAAAAGAATCAGACTGTTTGTAAATCACCTGATGATAGCCAGACAGACGTCCTGGCGTCCTGAACCACAACTCCAGATAATAACTGTGCCAGCATACCCATGGAATATTCAGTGTGATGTTACACTAAGGCCTTCTTCTGACATAGACACACATAAACCAGATTGTTTGGTATTAGTGTCAGCGTGCTGGTATATTCAACACATGGACACATAAGCACTTGAAAGAGAGAGGAAGAAAAAAAATGTTAATGGGTTTTATTTTGCAGACTGAAATCAAATTTGTCAGCGGAGATACTTAGGAGAGAATAGTTTGAAAAAAAGATTTTTTTTTCATCTATTTGTTGCGTCAGTGAAAATAGTAGAGAAGGTGTAGTATAAAAAAATTGCTTCCCCGAGCGAGCAGAACATCTGCAGTGGAATGCCTCATAAAGCTGTCACTGGTCAGGGGTTGTTTTTAACCTTTGTGTGGAATCCAAAATGTCAAGAGACAAACGTCTTTCATTAATCTCAAGACAAAAGTTCCTTGCATCAGCACAACCAGCAGAGTGAGGCAAAGTGAGAATCATATCCCAAACTTTTAGAGAGAAAAAAAATACACCGCTGGGCTGCTGCCACCTCTGTTACGGCACTCTGCCTACACTGTTTTGCGCCTGCACCTTGTTCTTTTTTTAATTAGGAAGGAAATACTGCCCAAGGGCTGATGCATAAGGGACAAAGCACTTAGCATGTCTGGCCCTAACTAAGATTCTACATTCTGGTTCCTAAAATAAATCCATTTATTGCTGCCTCCTGGGTACGCTTTCTCATGCCTAAAAGGAGCATGATGTTGATTATATATTTAGCTGCCACGCTCTGTAAACTACCCAAGCTTAAGCTTTGTGGCCAAATTTAAATGAAAGGACTGTGGGACATGAATTTGCATAATACACACGTGGAGAAAAAGAGGGAGCTCAAAGGTAGAGCCTAAGATAAAGTGACTGCTACTTCTAAGCAAAAATGAATGTCCCTTTGCCCCTCCCCCCCTTCCCTCTGCTATCATCTGTAATATTAGAAATTCAACTCAATGACATATCCTCAGATACACCTCATATGCATTCATCTTAATGTTTGATTCACTTAAGTTGAGTACAGGGCATGTTATCCTTTCTCTGTGCTCCCTCTTTCTCCATGCCCCCATGGCGATGTCACAGGGGATTAAGTCAAAGGGGCCAAGAGACTTGTTTATGATTCATCTGTAGGGAGGCTGGAGCCGGTAGTAGTTGTAGTACCCACGGGGCAGGCAGCTAGCAGGCTACTTCCCCAGTTAGCTCGCTTTGCTGTACGCTAACAGGACACTGAACACTGAAAAGTGCCTAATGGCCCACACAGAGACATAGAGGGAGAATTCTTGTAAAGTCAGATTACACATTTCAGGACGACGTAAATCTTTATGACATAAATCCTGCGTCATGTTGTGTAATACTAAAAATTCTATGAAGATGTTAATAGTGTAGGTTTAGCATAAATTCATGGGTGTCTGTCATGTTTTCAACTACCAATATATTGCCTGCCTTATGGCAATAATTGATTGAAGGTCATATGATGAGGAAGGTTGAGTGTCTTTTTCTAAACACACTTTTACAGCTTTAAACATCCTTTGGCCAAATTGTTGTGCATCTCATAAACACATAAACACCTAATACTTGTATATAAGGGAATGAAAATTTTCAGATTTTGTAAATCATACTAAATTATGTAAAACAAACAACAAAATAGTTCCTTGTTCTTTTTCATTTCTTCTGATTTTTTCATTTATTTCTTGACTAACATTACTTTAGATTTTCAAATGTTTCATGCCTCAAACTATTGTTTTTCCAAGCATTCCAGGTAGATTCCAATTCACAGCACTATTGTAATGTGTTAACTTCATTGACAGCATCTAAGTCTCCTGTGATTCAGTCTCAACTGATGGCATGTCAGATTTGTAACATCCTGTTGGAGTTGATTAACTCTTGTAATAGTGTGCGTGTGTACTGTGGTGAGGCTTGTTTTTAATAAAGTGCCTCACAGTAGGTAAACCACAAACCGTGTTAAAAGGTTAGTTTGAAACACATGTTCAACCACAAAACAAGCTAATCTCGTGCCAGGGTGTCTATTGTTCCATCATTACTAGTCTCATTTGTTTGTAATGAAAGTGGTTTGTTATTTGTGACAAACTACCATTGAACAGTGTTATTCAACATCTCTGTGCTGGTGTCACGGCAACATATTATCGCTGTTCAGTGGGACTTACTGTCTTCTTTTAATTGCTCTTTTAATTAACTTGTGTCTAGCCTCCTCCTTGTCAGAGGATGCCCAAGCATGCCGTTTAGCAAAAGGTAATGTGATTAACCTCTCGTTGACCAAGCAAATGTAGATTAAACATTATGACCAAATGAAATGAGCTGGGCCTTATTTACTCATGTGTACAGACAGGCAGCCGGCAGGCGAGTCACAACTCTCTCAGCGGTAACATAGCTCAAATGTCAAGGGGATAGAGGGGAGCGTGTTTGGCATCAAGTGGTGAGTGTGGCTGACCAGCTGCATTGGAAGGAAAGAGAGCAGCCAGCGCTGGAAAATAGTACGAAATTCTCCCAATCTGCCTTGCTGTCTCGGGAGAGGCAACTGCAGACAGTTGATGAAAACGGGCCGCTAATCAGTCAGTCACACTCACGCATGTTATGCTCCACAGACACAGACACAGACACACACCTTTCTGTCTCTCTCCCTTGATGTCTCGCTGTACACATTTCCCCATAAAGAATCCAAACAACACCCTTTTCCTCCATCTACCCACACACATGCATATAATGACATGACCTCCAGCGTAAAGACACACTCAGTGGGGGGGCATGCTAACTGGTCAAGGCAGGAGGAAACAACACATGCCATGTTTAGCTGTATTTTTTCCTTTCCTTTTAGTTCTAGTGAATGTCTGTCCAAAGTTTGCAATATTGCTCAACACTGACTGTAATGTCTCTGGACGCAAGCATGGACATTATGCCTCAGAGATCTTGAAAACAGAGTCATATCCTCTCATTATTCAGGATTTGTTCTAGACATGTACACTCCATCCTAAAATACACACTAAACCTGTTGCATGGTTTTATAGGACCCCTAATACACTTTACATTCTTAAAGGGCCATTATTCAATTAAGCATATTTCTAAAAGGTTATGTTTGGCACCAACAGTTCAACTATTGTACAAATCCAAAAAGGCATAGGAATGTAGCTATAATTTAAACAGAATGGAATCATATATTGGATTTGTGTCTACAAATTTCCAATGTCTGCACAGTATCATGGCTTTTGTTTTAACTGTAATCCAAATCACATTTTATATATAACTTCTGGATGATGCTAATAATTCTAGTTCCACTATTCTTGCAGTTTGCCCTCATTTCATTTGGCACATCAGTTAACAGTTTCCACGCCAATGGCCTACTTTATACCTCCTCAGCCGCTGTACCCCCCCACTAACCCTAACCCACAAAAATAACACAATGCAGGGTGACAGATTCCTCTTTGTTTTCCGGCACAATCTAATTTAATTATGTTCATTTTAAATAAGGACTGGGGATTTGTGAGCCAATTGCAAAAACTTTAGTTATAACCTTCGCCCTGTTTCCTCCTCGCCCAGAGTGTCGCTGCAAGAAAATGTCCTTCTTCGAGCTGGAATAAGCTGCCTTGGCCCAGCTAGTGCCGCACCTCGTTTTAATCAGGCTTTGGGGAGTGAAATATGGGCCTGGCGTACAGGCTGTACCCGAGCTCCATTCATCTGGTTTCAATCTTCTCTCCGCCCTCGGATGTGGCCGCGTGGGCATTCCTTTTCTAGACATTGGGGGTGGTGGAAAGAAGTGGTGCTGAGCAGCACAAAGGGCAGGCGTATTTATTTGAAGGAGTGTGTCTGTGTGTTTTTTTTGTATCACTGTTAGGGGACAAGGACTTACTTACTGGTTACTTAAGAAACGTTGCAATTGGGTTGATGCTTTTGTGTGGTCCTCTGAAATGGACAAAAGAATGCATGCATTCCACATACATGATGTATAGAATGTACTATTGTTATTAAAAGCATATCCAAAAGGCACATAAAATACAGTGGACATTTGCTATGTTTTTGTTCCACTTGGTGTGTTTTATATATGTTTGTGTGCAGGTGAAAAAGGTTAGTTTCCTGTATGAATTGACTTAGCTAATCATAAGGACAGATGGTATCTAGGTCCATTAACTCTCCTAAATGAGCCTAAGTGAGGCCTTTCCTGGAAGCCTTGCAGCCCCTGTTGACCTGCCTGGCCATCGTGCAGTCACCACTCTACCTCTGTCAGCCACTCCTCAAGTCAACACCTATCAGTATACAGCTGCCAAAACAGATGTGGCATCTGCTTACCTCTGGGGAAATGGCAGCCATCGACGTGTCCTTCCTAGTTACAGGCTTGGATGGATAGGTTACCTCTTTGTCCTTTGCAGATGCAGCTGGAGCTTGAGCAGCTGTAACAATATCAGCCTCTCGTTTGTGTATGAGGCGTCCCCTGCTTTGTTATTTTCTGCTTAATCGATCAAGTACTGTAAAGTGATACGTCAGATGCATACCACAGGACTGGCGACAGCACTAATATGTCAGTTACGCAGCACGCTAGAGCTGGGCGGATGGAGAGAGGGAGTTAGCGTCCCGTCTGTTTTCAATTAGCCGGTGAAATGTACAACATGGGAGCTGTTCTGTTGTATTTAGTTCCTATTTTCCCGTGGACCCAGCGAAGTAAATTAGCGTCTTTGCTGAGAGAAGCTTCGTTGTGTAACCCCAGGTGAACTTTAGACAGTGACAAATAATCGCAGTGACCTAAATAATGGAATTTAATCTGTGTGTACAGAGAGGCGAGGAAGAGTAGGAGAAGAATACGAGGAGTGTCCAGAATCCCCACACTCTCCTGACTCTGAGCTCCCAAAGTGTAGTGCTTACATATCCAGATTGGAGCTATCTTACAATGCTTCTAAAGCTGAGCTTTAGTGCTGCTCCAAATATAGCACTAGCTCTGGGTTTGTTTTCCTCCCATTCCACTTGTTCGTCACATGCAACCAAACTTTACCATGTCGCCCACCGTGGCTTTTATTGTTTTCCCACATGTTGTTAAAGGCTTCTTTGAAACACCATTGGGGGTGATTAATTGCATTTAATAAAAGTCAGGGGTTTAGTACTTTATAGTGCATGAGGTAGATAGTATTTAAGTTTTCATCAGTCTCGCACTATTGTGACGCATCCATCATCAGGGCGACTGCGGTACATTCCACTTCCTGTGGTCGTACACCTAGTCAGCTCTATTTTCAACCTAATGGACATAAAAAAATTGCAGATTGCAGCAAAATGTACTTGGTAGCACAAAAGCTTATTAAGTATTGATCCGCTGAGGTCAGTGCCCATGTCCAGCCACTCAAACAATGTGAGAGTAGTTTGTTCACGTGCTTGCCAGCCAGAAATTGAGCTTATTCCACATAAATAACATGGGAAATTGAGGAGCATTTTGTGTCCCTGGGAACAGAACTGTGCCAACTGTGTGTTGCATGATATGCCGGGCAAAGAGGCAGGAGGAGAAGGTTGTTTATATGTAAACTGTGGGCATTATGGCTGTTTATATCAAAGCTAGCCCATCTGTCCACACTGCAGCAGTGCTTAGATATGATATCATACCATACCAATGCCCGACAGGAGAGCTTTAAGTTGATCAGCAGCAGGCAAACCTGTCTTGTACAGTGTTTTAATGAATACCGCTCATCTTGTTTCTCTCTGCACCATCTGTCAGGCATGCAGGGTCAAACAAAAATTTAACTTAACAAAGAACAGCCTTTCACTGTGGTGTCTGTACATATACTGGAGATCTCTGTGATAAATATTTTCCGCTCTTATTCACAAAGCACTGCCAACAAAAATACAGTAAAGCTACACAGACCAAGAAATAAACTCAGCCCTGGGCCAAAACCTTTTGAATAAGTAGGAATTGGAAAACAATGTTCTGTGCAGGAATGGAATGAAAGTTTTCTTTGTGAGGAAAACCAAATTTGATATCTTTGTAAGCAAATATAATTTCTTGAACCAGATTTAGAATTGTTTTCTTTTAATAGCCCAAATTGCTGACATACCACTTTTAACAAAGCAATCGTTTTCTCTTCAGTCTTCGACACATGCTAGTGAAAATGAATCTCAGCTTTCTGTTGAGACTCATTTTCACTAGCATGTGAATGAAGCCCTCTTTGTTCATGTCTTAATATGTCAAAAGGAAGGATGCACTCTCCTCTGTCCTCCATTAAAATGTATTTTCTCAGTGGGGGACAGCAGGTTTATTTAAGGCTGTTTGCACGTGCTGCAGGGAGAATATGCCCTTTACACAAACACGCACACAGCTTCAGTAACCTTGGTGATAAGTTTCTAGACGTTAACTTTCACCTCGCTTTGCTGTATGCTTCTCTATAGTCTCAGATTTGGAGACACTCATGCAGAACAAAATGAGTGTGCTTACATGCTGGTCTGCTTAGGCTTTGCCAGATGTTGGGAGGATCCGTTGCTGTAGCAAAATAGAGAGGTCACTGTCCAAGCCCCATTTAACTGAAGCGTGTTATCTGGTGCAAAACAGACCATTTGACATTTGGACCTTGTTCAGTCTGAACACATTAAATGGAGGAAAAATGTCTTGAATGGTGTTTTCTGAAGCCGAATGTAACCCTGTATGGTTTAACACAACACAAGCTTCTGCAGATTATTCTGCAAGTCAGGCTGAAGTCTCTAAGATGCATTGCTGTAATTACCATTTTAAATGGGGACAATCCTTCACAAAATGATGAATTGGTTTTTAATTTTTTTGTAAACTTTCAGCCAATGACAATCACTGCTTTCTTTGTGAGAGAGACAAAGTTCTAAGGATCCTGCTTTTCACTCTTTCCACTTGGTCACGTGACTAGCTGTGTTTTATTTTTATTTTTTTTAAAAGCCACATAAGGTGGAAAGAATCAAAACATAGACTGCTCAAAATAATGTGTAGTGTCTCAGTGTTATTTGGATATATGTGTGTGTGTGTGTGTGTGTGTGTGTGTGTGTGTGTGTGTGTGTGTGTGTGTGTGTGTAATCTTTGGAGTTTTTGTAAAGATACCAACCCAAGCCCAGCACAGTTAACTTGTATAAAGATGGTAAGCGCAAGCAGCGTTTGTCATGTAGGTTGGTGAAAGTGTTGCATGACAATAAAAGACTTAAGTGCCGAAGTGTAGCCCTTTATGAGAAGCTCTGTGCTCTTTTGACTGTTTCAGGCTAAAACCAGAAGATTTATAGAGTAGCCATAGCATCTTGGACTGCTACACCCGTGAGTGTGGGTGAAGGCACCAGATGCAGTGTTGATGAGCTGTGTATAGCACTGTAAGCAGGTTTCAGTGACTCTCCCTCCCTTTGGGAATGGTGTAATTAGCTTTTTTCCCCATCTCCTCTCTACTTCCTTATTTTGCTGAGAGAAAATGCAGAATACTTTGGGGGAATTAAAAGTGCTTGTTGGAAACTAATTTTGGATCTATTTTGAGGATCTGTCTGCGGGATGGTGTCCCCTATCACTCGGCGTGGCAGCAATGACGAGGCCATGAAAGGGATGCTAATGAAGGCATTAAGAGCGACACAAGGTGAACATTTACCACAGGGCTTACATTATTCAGACCTCAGTGGTATTTTATCTCCCTTTTTCCTATTGCCAATGGTCCTCCCTCTCTTTTCCCATTGGCCTTCCCCCTGCAGATTCAAGTGATTATGGTGGAAATAATTCCATTCCTTCTTTTCTTCCTCAAACCCATCCATTACTGCTCCAGCCAGACTTCTTAGAAACCTCTCTTCAAAGATGAACATGAACAGGATGGCCCTCACTTTTAGATGTTTTCAAGCTCCAGATGATTCACTCCTGAAGTAGCCCTCATGGTGCTACAAGTAATTGAAATAAAAGGGTGACAGCTAAAGCTAAAAAGAAAATAATCAATAAGTAATCATCACTTTATTCTGATGTACTGTACATAGTAATAGGTACTGTACTAGTTCAGCATTTGGTCAAGTAAAATGGTGCCTCATAATGAGTTCTTATAAGGAATTCATTGTTACCTCTTTACTATATATACATACTGTATATACTTTATATTCTTTTTTCAGCTGTCTCTGGGTGGTGTCATTCGTCAATAAATGTTACAGTGTCTATATGGTGAATGGTGCTAGCAGTTTGTCAGTTAGATGTGCTACTTTCCAAAAACAAAAACATTGAAAGTTGTGGTAAGATAGTTGAGAAGCAGTGACACATTTCTTGTAACAATTCTCATGTGACACAAAAACATTGCACAAAAACAGTAATATTGAAGCAATAGGGAAAGTGGAAGGAGTTATTCCGGAACTACTTCTAAGCTACTGGTAATTAGCAGTTAGCGCTTATTTGTTCCTTGCTCATTCTTTGGTAATGACTCCATATACCTTATTGTAAAATGTTACCGACAAAAGCTTTGTGTCAGCAGAAGGGAGTGTCAGTCGCTGGGTGTGAGGGTAGGAGGATTATGGGATTGTATCCCTTCAAAGAGTCAGTCTCCAGTCAGGGAAAAAACAGCCCCTTTGATTTTAACAGGAGCAATATATTCTTGAGTTGGGCCTTGAAAGTACACGGAGACTAGTGTTGAGTGCCACATGCAAAACATGTGTTTTAATAGGGCATGATGACTTGGTACATTTAAAGAGACTTACCTCTTAAGAAGTTGTAATTAAAAAGGGAGCGATGGCTGTATGAATAAAGGACTCTCTCACAGAGTGTGCATGGGGGTTGTTTTTGTAGGCACTCAGTTTGCGCTAACAACTGGAGGTGGCTTCTTGTCTGCTAAGACATCTAAAGATTTTATCAGTGTTTCAAGCAAGTATGTCTCAAAATCATCAAAGACATCAAGAAAGACGAAAGGGCAAGAAGTAACCTACTATCTGTGAATCTCTGTGCCACATTGGCGGTATTTATAGCATATATGTTTGGCGTTTGAATAGCCAATTCAGGTCACACAAGATTGCTGTACTATTGGTTGGGGCAGACGCAGCCTTTTAAACAACACGCTGAGCTGTCAGTATTTCATTGTTGTCTCATCAGCCCTATTCTCCTCTCAGTATGTCTCCAACTCAGCTAAAAAGTAGCTTTATGTCAGCAATAACAATGGAGGTATTGTATTTATATATGCCATGTCAGATTTAGCTAGTTACATGCATAAAGTCCTATTTTTTTTAGAGAATTTATTTGGAGGTCATAACCAAAACATTTCCTATTTTTCTGCAATAATGATTAGCTTGCACAGTTCTTTTACAGATTTACAGGGTTGGGAGATGATTGGTACTTTTCCCTGCTGCAGTGAGACTGTACACGTTATTCAAATGTGACTTGAGTCTGCAAGCCGGTTGACTGATGAGTATGCTAAATGTAAAGGTTTGTGTGCTGAGGTACTATTTTACTGTCGGCAAAAGATAGTCCATCGCATCTCTCTTATGTAGATAGGCAGCATGTTTTCACATATAGCATACATCATACACATCAGTAGTCACGCATGTACAGAAAATGTAGATAGGTGCCAATGAATTCTGTACCGGTACACAAAAAACAGTGTTAGTGCACACAATAGGAAAATGTCAGCCAAAATAAAACCATGATACCTCCAGTCTTTTTCTTATATTGTGCATCTGCTAACCTGTATCTAAAACCACCTTTGTGATGGTATAATCCATCCTCCACACCACTGACTTACAGTAAGGGCTCAAAATAAGGCATTCCACCATCCCTCCACCCCTCCCCCAACCAATTTTTCTCCATCCTTTCATTCCTCTCACCCCTCTATCTCTCTCTGTCCCCCTCCCCATCTCTGATCTGCTGTGTTTCAGTACCAGAGGTCACAAGCTTTGGACATAGCAAAGGCCCCAGCCAAGCCGATGTGCTTACTGAGGGAATATGGGGCTTGACTTTGTGTGAAAGATCCATGCCTGCCTTGTTTGTCTGTCTGTCCGTCTCACTGGCCACACTATAACAAGATTGGAGGGCTCTGTAAGGCGGATTTACTGGAGCACAACTCCCCCTAGGGCCTTTTCATGGAAATGGGTTCCTCCATATTTCATCATAGCCTCTTAATCTCTCTTTGTCAAATGCGTCTGTCTCTCTCTCTCTCTCTCTCTCTCTCTCTCTCTCTCTCTCTCTCTCTCTCTCTCTCTCTCTCTCTCTCTCTCTCTTCATACTCTCTCTAACCTTTGGTGTTGGCTTCAGCTTTCTTTTGTTAATTATGATATGCTTCGTTTCTTTCTTTTTGTGGGTAAAGATTGAACCTCACCACAAATGAAAGCATGAAGCTTAGCCAAACAGAGCTGAGAAAAGCAGACACAATGATAGAGAAGGAGGTTTGGAGGACATGGCCTGGGATACGGCGCCAGCTATCATATCACAAGTTTTCTCTACATTCATCTCTCCCTCAAGATGACCATGTTTATTTACATGGCCTTTCCCATGTCCTCATAAAATCTCATAAAGACATGCAAATGCATGCACAGCACTGTAACCAGGAATGTTATTTCAGTTTTTATTCTGTCTAGGTCACCTTACTGCAAATTCAAATCCGAGGTCATAAACCCAAACTTGACTGACCAAACACTTTGTCATACTTTGTGTGCATAGCTGCCACAACAATGGATTCTGTTGTGTCTAATAGTTGATGTTGACACAAATGATGGGGTCTTGCAGTCCAACCATTCCAGCTGTGCACACGGTGAATGAGGCCAATCCAAATGCAAATGCACATCAAAGCAAGCTTATTTTGGGAGCACTGTGTCATCCATTCCACAGCACAAAAACCCCTCTGCAAGACCATAAATCAGGGAAAAGTGGTGAGCAGCAACTGTATACCAACCAATACCCATTTTGATTGTCTGCCAACTCTTTCTGGCAAAACCTAACCTATAATTTTCTTTCCGTCACAGATACAGCACATTTTGCTATTTTCTATAATGACACTTAAATCCTAATTGTTGGGCAATAAAGCACATTTCTGACACCAGACCCCATCATTGATTGAAGGTCAATTTAAAGTCAGCTTGTGGAAAGTCTAGTACTTTGTGTGGAAAAAGATTGCAATGGCCCGCTTTCAGCAGTCACCCTGGCCCTATCTATCTTTTAGGTAAACCTACAGTTGAAGCGGTGGGCAGTTAAGTAGGAGGTGGGAGGTGAGAAAAGAAGCAGGGAGCTCTTATCAGGCCTGCTACACAGTGCTGGGTTCAGCCTGGGGCTGCTGATGGGTTTAGCAGAGGTTACCCTGAGGAGCTGAGGGGAGAGACAGTGGGCACAGGACTCCCAGCAGACCCCTATACCACCATCAAGTATTAATGTGCACCATTAGGTCCAACCAATTGCACGCACACACACACACACACACACACACACACACAAACATACACACACATGGTCTGACCATTCTCCCTCTTGAATATTCCTTTCACCGCAAAGCTCTTTCTTTCTTTCTTTCTTTCTTTCTTTCTTTCTTTCTTTCTTTCTTTCTTTCTTTCTTTCTTTCTTTCTTTCTTTCTTCTGACATCCAAACTAAAATTGGTGGGGAGCCCAGAAGATTAATGACCATGCAAATGCTGCATTAAAAAGTCATAAATGAGAATAACTTCAGGGTCCTGGAGGAGAGTGGCCCTTATTTTTCTGCTGACTAATAACTGGAACTGAGCAGGTGGTCCAACAGAGCAGAAGGACCTCAGAAATGTGTCCTTTCACTCCTAGGTTGCCAAATGGTCACACAAACATTCAACCGTGAGGTACCCTCTCTCTGTCGAACTGGTGAATGCCAATTGGCAACATTAAACTTGATTGACAGTGAGTAGCCAAAGCTCAGGCATATAGCTGAAGACTCACAAAGCAGAGACAGAGCTTAAACAAAACGTGAAGAACTGCATATCCAACTGAAGCTCCCTTGCAAGAAGTGGTTTGTGTGAGGCTACTCCTCTGTGTCCTGCGTCAGCACTGACTCATTGGTTTCACAGCACACGGCTGACATTTTCATTGGCCCAGAGATCACTTATGGGAAAGGGTGTTGGCTCCTGTGAGGGTGGACCAGTAAACTTGTGGACAGGCGCCCAGTGAGTGCTCATGCATTTGGCCTCCTGTGGAACATTTGACTGCATCCAATTGTGTCTGTTGAGAACAAAGGAATTCTTTCAAAGGGCTCTGGGTTGAATTACTCCACCGCAGACACACCTAATGTATATAGTTTTTTCTTTAAATGCGTGTCCTACACCACAATGTTTATTTATTCTGTGCAAACAGGAGGAAATATTGAACCTCTGAGCTATTAAGCAGCATAATGAAAAGGGGATGTAACAACATTTACACAACCTGTACATTCCTGCATGATTCCAAATGAGAGACTGCTGGCTAGATAACTTTATTTTAAGTGCTCATAATCCCCAGAAGCTATCGGCTCATTTGCTATTTAAATTGAAGGCAGGTAGTTAAGTTAAATTTTGTAGAGCCAAAAATATCTGTCACATTTGAGTGTGTAAGCTCAATGGTGCTCTGCAGTATCGTACAGTCTTTCTACCAGGTGGAGGGAGTTGAATTTCTCCACAGTGCACCACCCCTTCTGGACACAAAAACACACACACACACACACACACAGACACACTTAGCTTCCAGCAATCCCCTTTGACGCCTCTGGCTAATTCCACTCAAGCCCGCCGGGCTGTCCAGCATCCTCCAATAAATTAGCCTCGCTGCTCCCCCATGGAGACACAGCCACTGACAGTCTGGCCGGTGCCCAAAATCACTGGCTTGTGCACACAATCATCGTTATTGCTAGTTTCTACTGCAAGTTCTTTCCTGAGGGGACTGTGGGATATTTTGGAATGTGTGTTACTATGATTGCATGTGCATCTGTTAGTCTACTTTGTCACATGTAATAATAAGAATGTGACTACGACTAGTTTGACAAATTTTAGACTGTATGTCTTCAGTTTTACACCAGACCTTTCCATGTGCAGGCAGTGTAGCTCCTCAGTAGTTAAAAGCTGTGTACCTTTCCTACCCAGGCCACAATTCCCCACAGCTCTTGCTGTGAGAATGTGCTCTTTGATTGCCCTTGTCAAAAGGGGTTAACAAAAAAGATCATCTTTATGCTCCTCTCTGAGCTCTTAGGGTAAACTGTCTTTTCTGTAAAAAAAAAAAAAAAAGAAGAAGAATCCTTTCTCTTTAGTGTCTGGGTATGACGTATCTCAGCATCTGTCAGATAGTGATTGGCATTCTGGGTCATATCTCTTGTTGCGGGTTTGTATCAATTTCCTCTATCGGCATGGTTTTGCTTCGTATCTGCAGCATCTGCCTCTTGTCTCAAGTTTGGATTTAGCAAGTGTTGCCAGCTGACATCTCTCCCCCCCATCCCCTACCTCCTCCTCTTCCTTAGTTCTATTCAGCCTGTTGTCAGTGGGTGCCCAGACGGAGATGAAGAAGGTTGTCGGGGACAATGCCACCTTACCATGCCACCACCAGTTCCCGTCGTCCAACTCTCTCGACATAGAGTGGCTACTGCAGAAACCAAACTCCAGACAAAAAGTGGTGAGATGAGATTCTCTTTTCTTTGTGCTTTTGTGTGTTATTAACACAATAATTGAAATCAGTTCTTTTGGATATTATAATTTCAGTGTATCATGACTTATTCTATATTGGTCTTATTGCATGCTACTGCAAAGTAAAGCTTAAAAAATGTGTTATGCTTCTTTAACTGGTCATTGCCAACAGTCTTCAGAAGTAAAAGTACTGTAAAAGTGTTTTCATGCTACAGGCAGAACAGAAACACATTTTTGATGGTTGAACCCTGTGGTTTTTAAGTTTCTTCTTTCCTTTGCTATAGAACTTTCAAATTGGCAATGGGACCATTTGTGCTAAAATGCTAAAATGCAGACCTCTGTTGTCTACTGCTATATTTTTTAAGTACCTGACATACTGTACATCTTTCCCTCCTCCTGTTTTCCCTCTCTCTCTCTCTTTCAAGCATCCACTTTTTATCTATCTTTTATCTTTCCTCCGTTTGAGTCATGCTGATTGATTTCCAACAGGAGCCATAATAGTTGGACATTAAGTCAATGCCCAAAGTTACTGTGGCACTTTGACTTTTAGTGCTTTTCACAAAGGAACAATGATGCTCAGAATGTTCCCCAACTCATTTTGTAGTTATAACTTTGGACACTTTTTTCTACAGCATGAAAGGCACGAACCAAAGAACAACTTGAACATGATTTTCAATTAGTTGACAAATTGACTGCATTGTTTTGAACACCTCTAATTTTTTTAACACAGAAACCGTCTAAATTACGTCACTTTCCATCTAATACATGGCTGCTAGCTCTGTAGCATAACTAACACTAACCTGAAGAACTGGTAGCTAGCTAGAAATCGCTAAATCTAGTTAAAATTAGCTAACAGAGGGAGCAGCATTACTGCAGTATTTTTCTTAAAGGCAAGGCAGCTTCATTTGTATAGCACATTTCAGAAACAGGGCAATTCAAAGTGCTTTACATAAAAAGATTAAAATAATAAAAGTTACAGTGCAGTACAAGAAATTAAACATTAAAGAGCAGATAAAAACTGTCAAAGTAAAATATGAAAATAAAAGTTACATTGCAGTATAAGAAATTAAACATTAAAGAGCAGTTAAAACAGTCAAACGTATAAAAGCCGATACAAAGAAGAGACCCTCAGCAGAGACTGCAGGTTGTCTGGAGATTTATTCAACAATACATAACTGAAGTGAAACGGCACATACACTCCCTTAAGCTCTAAGGTTTTTCCAAAAATGTCAGCTCATAAAATAAAGACTATGCTGCATATCTGTCACTCTAAAGTGCTCCTGCTTTCTCTGCACATTATTATACATGTTTTTACCCAATGGTTGTCAAGGCTTCACATCATGCATGAGATTAAATTACAACTAAACCTTGTTTAGCATTTGTTACATATTCTGTCTTTTAAATTGTTTACTTAAGTCGGTTTAAAAAGTGCTTTCATTACAAGTACATGACCTATGTTATATTATTTTCTTCTATGCTCTGAAATTGCTGCACTTACAGTGATATTTATTTGGGTTTTCTTTGATGTGTGTACTGAAATTTAGAAACTACACAAAACATGAAATCAGTAGATGGCAGCTGAGTCTAGTCGTCAGCATAACTATTCAGTTTTAAGAATAGCATCACCTGGCTGAAGTCTCTACATTTCCTTAACTTGATTTTATGTATACAGCCTCTTAAGAAGTTTTTGGTATCTTCCCACTGGTTTTGAATCATTGCCTTTCTTCACCCAAATTGAACATAGTATCTGATGACAAACAGAGCGTAAAATCTCACAGGCTTTCTGTCGGAAGCAAGAAATTTCCTTTCTCTTTGGAAGTGGTTTGTTCATGCACTGATGTTTTGGTTTGCACAGTGAGTGATAAAGGAGGGTGTGGAGGGGGAAACAGAGGGCCTAGGAATGAAAGAAAGGGGAAAACAAGTGTCTTACGCTTTGATGATTCGCAGGGTGCTGCCACGTTGCGATGAATATTTAACGGGAAGATAACATTGAAGGCGCCATTAATTAAAATCAAACGTCTGAAAATTTGATTAGGAAAGAGACTGCGTCTACAGCTGAATGAATAAATCATTCTTTTGTTCAGCTGGAGGGCCGTGTTCAGAGGGAAAGAGCATCTTGTCAACATTTAGCCTCTGTTAGCAAATGTACAGGATACATGTGTTGAAGACACAGAGGAGCTCGAGACATCTCACCAGAGTTCAAAGACTGGCCCTTCTAATTTCCACTGTGCTGACCTGTCAACATAAGTAAAGTCAATCAAAATACTGTAGCGACAGCGGTGGAACAGACCTGGAATGATTTAATTTTCCAAAAAACATTTCAAAATGAAACAATGAAAGTAAGCTTCTTAAAGATGAAATTCTTAACTTTCTACAAATTGTCATCTTTCTTGGGAGATACACCAGCAGCTGAGGGATTCTAATGTATGTACAGTACATCTGAAAATAACCTTGCAGGTCAACAAAACAATTTTACTATTTAAAAAAAACTGAGCAAAGTGTTTCATCTAAAGACTCCTTATCCATTCAAAAAAGCTCTGAAAGGCAGAGCCATTCCACATCTGCAGACAGTATTTTCAATTTTTACTGAATGGACAACCACCTAATTTTAATTGCAAACTATGCTAACAGCCATAGGCCAACTGACTCAATTCCTTTTGAATTTCTTACCCTAACTGGCTTTTTCACTATTTCTCTATATCATATACCGTAAGCATGTGTTCAGAGTATACCCAGACATAACCAGAAGCATAAATACACATACACTTGTAATGTAGTTTATGTGTATTTGAGTAATACTTATCCAGAGTCCATAAAGGCAGCAAAAATGTACCCATAGGCAGATGCTTATTGAAATGTGTCCCACTTAGTTTAGATGCCAGGGCTGTGTCGCTCTGAGCCTGTAGCTGTGGCACAGTAATGTATGTCTGTTTGCCTTCATTGTGTGTTTCTACTCTACATGTTTATTTCAAAGCTACCTTCTGTCTGTAGGTTATGCATGTGTGTTTGTAAATGGCCAGTCGTCACCTGTAATCACAGCAGGTGCCCCTGTTTCTTAGGCACTGATGCACTGTGGCACCGGCATTTAGCAGTCCCCATCTGCAGGCTCTCACTTGCCCTGAGTAATAGGCCACTGTGACAGCTGTGTTTGTTTGTGTTTGTGGATGGTGAGAGAAAGAGGCAAAGAGAGAGAAAGGGAAAGAGAAACGAGGAGAGTATATAGAAATAATCCATACAAAGACTAAAACTAGTACAGATGTTATACGTCTACGCGTGTGTGTGTGTGTGTGTGTGTGTGTGTGCGTGTGCGTGTGTGCGTGTGCGTGTGCGTGTGTGTGTGTGTGTGCGTGTGTGTGTGTGTGTGTGTGTGTGTGTGTGTGTGTGTGTGTGCGCGTGCACAGGTAGTCTACATAAATATACATACATTAACAGTCCCGCTATTCCCTCACAGAAACACAACAATTCATAGTGTAAATGTACCTTCCCATTTGGTAATTGTATTACTATTACTTGGTGTTTTTATAATATTTCTGAAAATTATTGATGCAATGCTGCAGACTGCAATACTCAATAGCTCTTTATTGTGAATACTATTAAGAGATCCGGAGACCCCTGTATCATGACACGGCCCAGCTAGCCAACATGCTAATATATACACATACTAATTACTAATTTTTTTTATAGTGCAAGCACTACACTACTCTTGAGTAATATCTAATATCCAGATCTGACCAAAATCATCATCAAAATCAAATTATTTTCATTATCTGTTCAGCAGAGGGGTTTTTTAGTAGTATGGGTCAACATGTACTTTGGACGACTGTCGTGTGTGAAACATGTGTTAAGTTCTTGAGCCTTTTATTTTAGCCAGAGTGCTAAAATCCCCGTAGTGCCACTGTGGGTATTTTAATCTTTTATCTCAGCACCAGAACAGATTTTTATTTGGTAAATTTGACAGCTCCACTCATACAAAAAGCAGATAAAAGAAAAAGAAGATAATGGCACTCACACATAATCAGCTAAATGAACACTGGCAGGATAATGGCATTCCAGCAAATGCATTCATTTGTAAAAAAAAAAATTATTTCCCAAGGGGTAATTAAAAAGTGATTGTTAACAACGTTACCCATGACTGCGGATATTCTGTTTTTCTCCACAATGTTCACCCAGTGAGGGACTATGTGAATGTGTTTGAAGTGAACGTACCCCAGCATTAGAGTTATGTTATCTTAAATGTTAATGGCAAGCTACCAGTCAAATATATCAAGGGTATTGCAGTAAGTGTTGTAAAGTGAAATGATTATTTGGGGGATTGGTTGCATTACTTGGAGTTATTAACAGCAAATGTTAGTTTACCAGGTCCAAGAGGAAATTGGAAAATTATACTAAAAGGAAGAGTAAGGCACATTAAGTGGCAGTGGGATAACTGTGATATGATCAAGCTTTTATTGATGTAGAAGGAGTCATTAGGAGCTTGTAACTCAAGAGAGTTTTGTATTCAGGAGAGTAATCAGTGAATAAAGTAAACAATGGTCAAATACATCTCCAATTTTCTTCTCTTCAATACATCTAGATCATTACCTTCTTTGGGGGCCAGGTGTACACCAATGAGGCGACGGGCAACGAGGCCAGCCGTCTTTCCTTTGCTGGGGAGTACCTGGCTGGAGACGCCTCCCTGCTGATCAGTGACCTGCTGCTGACTGACTCTGGGGAATACCACTGTAAAGTCAAGACTGGGGGAAAGTACCACTGGAGCCAGGTCAACCTCATTGTGCTGGGTGAGTGTCAGACACATTGTAATAGACACACACTCAGGTTATGAAGACATAAACCCATTTGTACATACATACACACTCTCTCTCACACACACACATACACACACACACACACACACACACACACACACAAACACACACACAGACCTAATCACTGGATCATTAGCCTGGCACATTTCCTCCGTCGTGCGGAATGTCCTAATGATTCAATTTGATTCAGACAGTGTGATTTGATTTTGCTCATGCTGTTTGGGTTCGTTTGGATAGATTTGTTGATGAGGTGAGACCAGAAACATGCGACTGGGTCTGGAAGAGCATGATTGATTATCTTCTATGAGAAACAGACAACAGACCCTGCTCTAAGTTTGATACTGTAATGAAATTTAGTAGTTTATAATGACACTGAAAAACTGTCATCAATCTAGCTACTGTTGAGCTTCTAAGGAAGTTATGTCTTAGCTCTAGTTACTATAGAATAGCCTGTGTTGGCCTTAATAAGCCACAGCAAAGTCATCATTGTACATTGTATCCCCTTCTTTTCCTCTTTGTTTTCCTCATTTGCCCAATACACAGATGGTTATAAATGGCTTAGCTTAACAACTAGCTCAGTGGTAATGTGTGTCTTTGCCTGCATATCTCAAATAGCTAACCAACTCTGAAGGACAGATAGCAAAAGGGGAGCGTCTGCACCATAAAAGCCATCCACAACGTCCAGCGGGATGAGCAAAAGTGTTCTCAATGTCAGAAAAGTAAGCGATTTATTAAAACATCATGGGAGATTAGTTCAACCCGCGGTTATTGGTTTTCTAATGGAACAGTCTGTTAATCCTCTTGCGCTCACTCTCCTCTCTCTTCCATAAAGACATTTTAGTGAGTTAGTGCGTCGTTTTTTACAAATTGCCTTCAGCTTTGTGGTGACACTTTCGATTTTGAGAGAGACGAACATTTGCATTTTTCTCTCACTCCCCACGCTAAGATAATAGCTTGGCAGCCGAGCTGGTAGCTGGCTTGGCATGGGACAGTGTGTGAGTGTATATTTGTGTGCACACCAGGGTTTATGTGCACCTCCAGTGGTTGTGTTTGTGTTTATGTGCAAGCTTGCGCGGTAATGCCTGGATGCCTGAATTGTTCTTGTTACTAAGTGTATGTGAATTTGCATGTGCAGATATTTTTGACTTAGTGTGTTTGTTTGTGTCTGTGTTTTTATAGCTGTGTGGGTATGTTTTTGTAGGTGTGTTTGTATTTGTGCATGTTTGTCTGAGGCTCAAACTGCTCCTGCTGCAGTTAGGCCTAACTGACCCTGACAAAGTTGCAAGATGCACACAAAGATGAGGACGGGATTGAGAAAAGGAGGGCTAGACGGTCAAAGGCACATAAGCTATCTGGCTTTATGTACTAGCATTACAGAGTTACTTATAGTGCAACTTTATTGACAAAGAGTCACATACACAAAAGTCGACATTGCTAATATGACAGCATAACAAAAACACAAAAGAGATGTTTAAATTTAGTCCACCACTGATCTAAAAATATATCCCTTGTGAGGGAGAAAACAGTGTGCTATTTTCCTGCTTTGATAGGTTGGCAGTGCCTCTAAGCATGTATCTAAGAGCAGATGTACAGGGCTTAGCAGGCACCAGCTATACTGTACTGTGCCTCCGGCTACTGGACTATGACCAAAACCTTTGACCTGTGGAGAACATATTACCACATGCGCCCACAGCAAGCTTTGGGGTCACATTGATCCATGGGTCTATTTTTTTTTTCTGCGTGTGTCACCAGCTTAGAGAAATGATGATGTAATGTTCGATTCACCCTTTTTAAAAGTTGAAAATGACATCCATTAGTGGATATAGATAGACACAGTAAAATGAAGTATATAAACATTTCAGCTTCGTGCAACTTAACAAGCCAGTTATAATCGTATTATCTCCCTTTTATGCCTTTGCTCTTATGCTAATATGGTGTTTTATTTTGAGGTGACACATTGGTTTTGGACTGTATCACTTGGCTTCACATTATGGAATAACTCATGCGTCAGCACTTATTTTTATATATAAAGAGAAAATCCATTGTAAAACTATATTTTAATGAATAATATTATCATCAACCTAACCAATGGCCTAACCTTGATAATGAATGGAAGATGGATTTTATGAATTCCTTGAATATTTTCTTGAGCTTTTAAGATTTGTTTTATAATTTACAATAATAGTTACAAACTAGGGAATGTCTATATTCCCATATGATCACACAGCCCACAGTGTTAGTAATATGAGTCTCAATGACAATTACAAAAAGCCTGTTTTGAAGATGCTACAGATTTATTTGTGGTCTTGTATTACTAGCTAATTAAAAGGCCACTTCATATCCACAAATGAAATAATAAGCAAAATATATAAAGACTATACTTTTACTTCATTTGAAACTACAAATATTAGTGATACAGTACATGTAAGAACCTTGCAATATGTACTGTTCTGCCTTAACTTTGTTTGCATTTTCTATTACCTTGCTCTGTTATTAACAAAAAGCATCTAAATGTACAAATGTGTGACAAACATTTGCTTGTATGTTGCACATTTGTATTTAAATGTTTTTGATTCCCACGCGTTCTTACAGTCAAACCTTCCAAGCCGAGGTGCTGGATGGATGGCAAACTCCTGGAGGGCAGTGATGTCAAGCTGAGCTGCAAGTCCAGCGATGGTTCTGACCCCATCAACTACAAGTGGGAGCGAGTACTGGACAAAGGCAAGAGTCTGGGCAAATTGCCAAACTTGGCACTGATAGGTAAGGAAAATATACACTGATGTGCTGATTCATCATTCAAACCCTCTGCAGAGGAACGCTACGAAGATTCATTTTTATATTAGTGATTTTTATAGACTGCATTTATCCAAGGAGGTGTTTTGCTGAGTACGCCGCCTTTCCTTCGCCTCCTCCCAACTTCACATTGACACTTAAATCTATACAATGACTGTCTCCTTGTAGGTCTCTGCGTTGATTCACTAGATCATTAACAGTTACAATACTTTACTAAAGGGTACTCAGACGGGCTCAGATTGTCCCAATTAGGCCACTGATTCTGCATGCATTTCTTATCTTATAGACCGGTGCCAGTACTAACATTTACAGACACAGACCGCATTATGCATACTACTTCTTTTTTTTCTTCCCGGAAATCAAACAGAGCACAGCCCTGTGATTTCTAGTTCTACTCTGTTGGGATGAGTTATATAAACACGGGAATCCAGGCTGATAGTGTCATTTGATAAAGACGTCTTTGATATTGAATGTCAGCCTGACTCAAGTGAATTATACCTGCATGTATGAAGTCAGTGTAAACTGAGTGTTTTTCTTGAATTGGGTATAAAGTGGGAGAAATCAAATGTAATACACAGAACTGGTCTGGCAGCTCCCACTCTGTACCACAGAAAAACATTGGTCCTGAGGCACACTTCATTCACATGGTGTGGATTCTGGCATTCCTCTTGGATCATAACCAGGCATATCCGCCTCAAAATAGTACTAGAGACAGTTTATAGCAGAAAATCTAGAAGTAGGGCAATTCTCCGTACTATGTATTCTCTAAACCGCCAACTGCAACCGTCTCAACCTCGGTTTCCCCTCTAGTGTTCAACTGGCATCCATGATGGCACGTGCCCAGACAAAAACCTTAAAATTAATGACCTCCACCAAACAACACCTGTTCAGTATAATTAGTTTTCATTGGATGATAACACACAGCATCAGCAGCCATTATGTATGGGTCTGGTGAAAGGTAATATCACATGGTTGTCATTGGTAGGGATAACTAAATATCTCATGGGGCTGTGGGACTCCATCACTCTCTCAGACACACTCCTGCTACTCTCGTTAAGTCCTCCTCAGTGGGATGGTCCTCGTTCTTAAAGAAACACTCCATCAATGCCTCTGTGTCTCCCCTTACTGCTTCTTCCTACTCTCTCTCTCTCTCTCTCTCATGTTCCAACCATAAAATATATGTAAGTTATCTCTAAAGTCCTGCAAATGTAATTGAAATTGTGAATAAACATGCAGGAATGTGAAACAATATACAGCAGACACTTGTACACTAATTGTTAATTATTTTAATTTCCCAGATCTCAAGAACCCAGAGCTTGTGACCCTGAGAAATCTCACCATGGACAGCACAGGAGTCTACAGATGCACAGCAAGCAATGACGTGGGAGAGGAAAACTGTACCATTGAGGTCACAATGCAACGTGAGTTTTGGGAGGGAAGGGAGAGTCGACCTTGCAGAATTCACCTCACACCGAACTGCCACACTGACTGATGGTTATTGTTTCAAACTACAGCTGGAAAAACATTTATCCCCACCCCCACCCCCATTTATAGATGGAAACACTGGAGGGGTCGTAATTTGATGGAAGCAATAAAACACTAGAAAACACACACATACACACACACACACACACACACACACACACTATAGGGACTGCACTGAACTTAAACTGTTGGCCACGGGTCACCACCTATGCTCCAACAGTTGTGATTCACTGTCACATTAATACATTTCCTGAGAGGGGCCATGTGTAGAGAAAATGACACATATAGTTGCTCAGCAGAAAGTCCTGGTGTTAAATTGAATTTGGGCCCTGTGGCACAAATATGTTGAGATATTTCCAATAAATAAGCATGGATCAAGAGTATTTGTGAATGATGAATAATACCTGACAATAAGTATATCTTTTTCCCATTATTCATCACTCTCTTCTCCATTCACAGATGTGAGGGATATAGGCATGGTAGCAGGTGCAGTCGTGGGAATATCCCTTGGTGTCCTCATTGTCATATTAATCATCTGGCTCGTCTTCCGGAAGAAAGAGAAAAAGAAGTATGAGGAGGAGGAGACTCCAAATGAGATCAGGTTTAAGTATCCTTTTCTTTCTTCTATGGCTGGTTCACTCTTTTGCCATTTTATATTATTTTGCTAGTTAAAATGCATGATAAAAGGTTAAAATTATATTATTATGTGTGGGACAGAGGCATGTTTGGTATAATGAAACAGAAACAAGATACTTTGCAACAATACAATTTTAGCCTACCTCAATGCTCAACCACCTGGGGCGGTGCACCTGGAGATTCTGCAGCATCAGTACTTCTTACGGGTATGATCCCAAGCTTAAACCACATAATGTGCAAAGTTAGCAGGTGGGTCCTGAAAAACCAATCCAGACAAATGGAAAAGGTACTGTTACAATTAACTTAAATAAATGTGATATTATAATAATATAATATTTTTAGTTTTATACAGGTCATTGCCCTCATAGGCGAAACTAGACTAAAATAGATCCCCAGAATTAAAGTTTTAAGTTTCAAGTATTATATAGTTATAAATAACACTGGAGATCAGTTTGATCTCAGTTTAAGAACTACATGATTCAATAGATATGCACAATAATTCAATGTGCCAAGCCTATACATACAATAACTGTAAAGATCAGTTGTTCCATGCAACACTGTTTTCTGACTCTGCTTTGCAATTGCCATAAGCACCAGTTCAACTGAAACCTTTCCAAACCACAGTTACAGCGGGCGAGTCAAATACTGACACGGCAACAGCTCCTGTTTGCTTGGATGTGTTTGCTGTCTCCCTGTCTGCCTGCCTATGTTTGCTTGTATGTGTTTCCAAAAATAGAAACATTACCCATACGTGTTTGTGTGTGTGTGTGTGTGTGTGTATGTGTGTATGTGTGTGTGTGTGCGTGTGCGTGTGCGTGTGCGTGTGCGTGCGTGTGCGTGCGTGCGTGCGTGCGTGCGTGTGTGTGCGTGCGTGTGTGCGTGCGTGTATGCATGGGCTAAAGCATGTGTGCAGTGGTGGACCCTGTGAATTGCTAATGACACTTAATAATGCATAAAAGCAACAACATTTATTTGTGACAGGTTGGAATCGGTGTAGGTACATATTTACTAATGTAACAATGCATAATGCAGAATGGTTGAGGGACAGCTTCAAGTAAATAATGTAGATGTGATGAAGTCTTTTCTGTTTTTGTTACCATGTTAAGAAAAGACTGAGCCTCTCCCCTAATGTGCAGAACCAGACCGCACCAGCTTTAGTGACGCACATTTTTTGGGTATGGATTTAGAAACAACCTCACTGTTGTTTAAACATTTTTAATTTTTGTTATAGTACCATCTCTGGTATGTCTGAGAAGGTACTATGTAGTCAACAGTGCACAGATGAGAAGTTTCTATTTGTGATTTTCTGTAGAGAATTTAGGTCTTATATCAATGGGATAATATTACCTGCAGACTTAGCCTTGGGACCCACACATCCTGGTGACCTGGTGACACTGATTTATAATGACTGCAAAGATCCTCTGCAATTTCCATAGCATCCAAGTAACAATCAGCACAAATTACCATAGTTTTAATGATTAATGCTACTGTCAATTTTAAGTTGTTTTCTCCAAGCAGTTTCTATTCTTCTGTGCTATTATGTAAACGTTTTATTCTCCCTCTGTCGTGAACGTAGAATTATAAAAAAAACTTTTCATGGTGTTCTCAGCAAAAACTTTTTTTTCTCCAACATTTGTGTCTGGGGAACTAGTGATTTCAGCAGATTTCATTATTCCATGTAAATGTGTTTACAAAAACTGGCTGGGGGGTATATTATTATTTGTATGAGGTCCCCACAAAATACTAGTCCCATGTGAATAGGGTCTTAGAATGGTGTTAGGGTATGGCACTGCGTTGAGGTGTGTGTGTGTGTGTGTGTGTGTGTGTCTCTGTCTCTCTGTCTCTCTGTCTCTCTGTCTGTCTGTCTGTCTGTCTGTCTGTCTGTCCGATCTATTTTAAGAAGGACAGTTGCTATAAAATGAATGGACGTTGTCATCATTGTTCGCTGTGTGTGTTTCTAACCACAGGGAGGACGCGGAGGCTCCCAAGGCCAAGCTAGTGAAGCCCAACTCCCTCTCCTCATCCCGCTCCGGCAGCTCACGCTCCGGTGCCTCCTCCACCCAGTCCATGGTGCACAACAGTGCCCTACGTGGTCACCGCCCTCGCCCACCTGCTGTAGCAGCTGTTAAGGAAAATGGACAGCCTCCAGGCTTCCCCCAGTCCCCTCCAGCCTACACTTCAGTGGTGCCCAAGACCCCCGAGCCCCCTGCCACTCCCAAATACAACTCCAGGAACATCTCTGGGCCCACACCCCCAACCCTCATGGTCCCCGCCCAGACCAAGGCCTTTCAGACTGTGTAGGACTGAAAGCCAACCACTTCATGCAACCATGTGAGACTCCCATCCCATCCCAGCCCAAGCCCCTAGCCCCCTTCCCAAAGACTAAGACTCTTGCATAGACAAAGAAATGCAACTAGTTTAAAGGATGTAATTAAAAGAATCAATACTATAAGTCCAAAAGTACTTTTAATGAATGCATACTTAAAAAGGGAAAATAAGATGTTTGCCCCCTACTGAATTACATTAAACAACAAAACAAAAAGCAAGACCTGAGATGCAACACTGTTCATGTCTCATGGCTAAAGGCAGAACTTATTTACTGAGTTCCGTCTTTTGGCTTTGGAAAGCACAGGGAAGTATTGTGTGCAGTTAGGGGGAATGTGCCCCCTATAGTAGTAGAGCTTTTATTTATTTATCTATCAAAAGGGTGAGGCATGCAGTAGAGAAAAAAAGGAACACAGTGAAGGCTGGATGATGAAGTAGATCCAAGACAGATACCAATGGAGTTATACAGCTGTTGAGCTTTGGTTGTCGAAAAATACAAGCTGCATGACAAGCAGGGCGGAAACAAGGAGGAAGAAAGTGCAAGAGTGGAAGACAGCTACTGATTTTTTTTTTACCCTGGAAGGAGGGGGGGCGTGGGGTGAGTCTCTGATTCATGTCACCCTGCACCTCTGACTCGCTGTCTCCAGCACCTGCTCTGAAACCACAAACCCCTTTGCCTCCCAAGGGCTGGGCCGGTTGTGCCCATCCATGTGAACAGACACCGTGTGCGGCGTGTGCATCATCTGCCTCAGTGCTCTCGGTCTTTTCGTGCTCTCATAATGAACCCGTGAGAAACCACAGCGTTCCTGAGACTGACTCAGCTGGCTCACAAACAGCTCATCTGCTTTACCAATCAACAGGGGAAACTTCAGGTGCAAGGATGTAGCATTGACAGTGGAGTCAGATCAATGGAGTTAATACCCCCTTCTACATCTTGTCTCCAGATATCTTTTTTCTGGTACTGAATATCTTTCCTGAATAATTA